>CM060697.1:58294722-58809722 GCA_030686995.1 Artemisia argyi | reverse complement strand
AGCTTCAAGGTCGTTCGAGGAAGTAATCTTTTATTTGGATTTGTTTATTTTTTGTGCATGTCTTTTTATGTTTTTAGTGGTTGTTCTAGTTGTTTGTAGCTAGTTGTTCATTTATGGCATGCCATAAATGATCTAGTGGTTGTTCAAGCGGTTGCTTGAGGTTAATGTGGCATTTCAGCCACATTCTATTGTACTTTAAATGATTTTTTTAGTTAATATATTTTACCAGGGTGGAACTTCCCTTTTACCCAAAAAAATTAAACTAAACAAACGATAGAAGTATGAAGACACCAAAGATAAGAAGAACGTGTTAACCAAGTTTAGTCATATATGATTAAGTTTTGAAACGTTCCTAAGACTTGTAGCAATGGTGCTCACGACTAGACGCAGTCAATCCTACCTCTAGTTTCTCTAGAGTCTAGATTCTATTTTAAGTCTTCTTGACTAATTAATCCTGTCACAATTAATCGTAATCCGCATAAAGCTACTTAATAATTACTAAGTTTATGATTAAGTAGCTTGTCACTTTTTTTATTGCTAGTTTTATATGCTGAGTGTCGTAATCTATTCTCTCTTGTTGGTATCTTTACTATAGGCGAGTAAACTCTTAATAATTACTTATGTCTATTCTAGTTAACCTTTTTAAGCGCTTATACTAACTTATAATCCAGTGAAGAAGACGTGGGAGGGGTATGACAGCCCAAGCAAACCACAGCTAGACACAAAGATTATCAAAGCACATATAACAAGAACCAAATAAACAACCATAAACTTTAATCGATGGGACAACAATTTTAAGGGGAGCAATATGGCGATCACAAGTCCATCAATCCTGATGGATTAAAACTTGCTATTACAATAAAAAAAAAAAAAAACTACTTAATGAATATAAGTAATCAAAACGAAGACTGATCAACCAATCGAATTAGTAACAAATCAAAACATCAAATAATCATAAACTTGGCTAATACATAAGGGTGTTAGCCCATAATCTTTGTAACAAAGTACATAAACATAATCATAATGAATAGAGTATGAAACATATTGAATACGATACGCTAACCGAATGATTAAGTAATATAACAATGATTACAGATGCTCTTCAAGGATGATTGGGTCTTCAATGTCGATCTTCTGTTGCTTGGAGAGGTCTTGATCGTCTGGGAATGACCCTAAGGTCCCTAATGATACCCTAATTCGTTAATGAGTCTTCTATTTATAGTTTTTGAAATCGGGGTCGATGCAGCGCATCTAGAGAGTTAGATGCGTGATGAGTGGCCTTTTACTCATCATTTTAGGCCTGAAAAACCCACCAAAATGACCTAAAACACCCAATAATGACCATATAATGTTACAAATATCCTTGGAGTGTGTTTTGGTGTACTTCAGGTACAAATGGATTGAAAACAAGGCAAATGTGAGCAAAATGGAGCATGGATGGGAAACCGGAGCAAAATGGAGCAATATGGAGCATTACCGGATCTATTCGACACAATTGGAAACATTTATTAAAGAATTAAAGAGTCGAAGGCAATCCTGGGAGTGTGACATGCGGGAGGCAATGAAATCCACAACGAAACCCTAATCACCTTTACTTTCACCCAACACCAAAATCCCAAATTTACCCTTTTCCCTAAACTTAATTTTAAAATCATTTTTCAAAAGCCAAAAACATTTTCAAAAATAAAAACCAAAAACCTTTTGTCAAAAACTTTTTATTTTGTTAAAACTATTTATTTTAAAGTAACCTTATTATTATTATTATTATTATTATTATTATTATTATTATTATTATTATTATTATTATTATTATTATTATTATTATTATTATTATTATAATTATTATTATCATTACTATATATATATTAAAAAAAAAAAGAAAAAAAAAAAAAAAAACACTACAAAAGGTATTTTCAAAATCAGTTTTTTTTAAACCTAATAATACTAATAATCCTAATAACATTAAACCTTAAAACTACACTAATACTAAACCAAACCCCAAAACCCAACTCCCTCAGCCCACTAAACAATACCAGCCCATCACCACAAACTCTTAACCCAGTCACTCACAAATATAAACCAAACCCTTTGCCCGTTTTACCTCATTGACCACAGAAAGTCAAAACCCAGAAACACTTCCACCCATCTTAACCTCTTTGACTCTTCCCAGTCAAACACACCTAAAACCTTTCCCCGCCAAATCCAAATCCCTCCAAACCAGTCCCTTTCTTACCTGAGAATCACCCCCACAACAAGCCAAGATAATCACATGCCTTTGCCACCCTTGGTCCCCTCCTCCATATCATCAATCTGTTGACATAAATAATGCCTAAAAACATTATTAACATATTATCAATATCTCTATGTTTTGATTATTACAAAATATAAACTCATAGAACTAAAACTTGTGACATAAACAAGTATTTAGTAATGTTAGCCTTAAAAGTAATGTTATATTTGGGAATAACATCTCCTTCTATGTACCAGGACTAGTTTAGACAATAGTACAAAGTTAGGCTTGTATTCTAGTATAAATACCCCTCCTAGTCTCAACTAGGAGGGTTGGATGTCTCATTGTATTTCAAGGTGTGTGTGGTTTCCTTCTTTCTCTCTCTAGAAAACACACACCTTCCCCTTTTTTGGCGGGAAAATTTGAGTAAAATTTATTTTTGAGAGGAGACTAAACGACCAATTTTTACGCGAGATTTAAATTTTGGTATAAGGTTGAAAATTTTGGCCCGAAATTCAAATTTTTAGGCCAAAATTCAAATTTTTTCGGTGAAATTTTGCGTAAAAATTTTTAATACTCAAATTTTTCAGGTAACCTTTGTATTGTATTTCATAGTGATTTCCAAATTATGGGCGAGAAAATTTTCCAATTTTATTTTTGGAGGGAAAATACGAAATCACTACGAATCACCCGATATAGAATTTCAAGCTTCACCAAAACACACCACGGATTGCTTAAACGATCCTGATCAAGAATCACAATCAAATAACAACGGCTAGTATCGGATATTTGTGAATATGGGGATAATTCGTTATTATTTATTCGGGTTTGAAGTAACGTTTTACGGGCGCGTGTACTTATTTCATCTTCTTTCTTTCTTCACTTCCGCGAAGATGACTTGTTTGGGCATATATTGATAGTGACGAAGACTTGGATTATCTAGTTTTCATAGGTCAAGGGGTGGATGGACGAAGACCTAGATAACTATCACTTAAAGGAGTTACGTTGTAGTGCTCAGTGTCTCACGTAGTTGAGGATATGTCAAGATGGATTGTGCTTATTACACTTTTTTAGGGGTATATGGTACACCGTTCTTAGTCACAAGGATAGTACAAGCTTAAGTCACAAGTCTGAGGGATTTTACTTCATTCTCAAGTTTGTCATATCGGGTTATCTTCATATGGGGTTACTACAAGAGCCGTTGTTGATTCAGAGGTTGATAAAGAGTAAGACAATTTCAAATGGTATTGTTAGTAGATTGGGTTTATCGACATCTTCTCACGGGCTTATGTGATTAATGATAAAGTGCTTTCAGTTAATACTTCATGTACACAATGTTATGATGATTCCGATGAGATCGCAATCATCAGGGGAGAGAAATGTGTACATCGAGGACGCACAACAAGTTCACGTGATCGGGCTTAATGATTTATGAAATGATTTGTGTCGGAGATTGGTTGATTCTATATCCTTATCCTCTCAACTTTTTCTACGTACTTCTACCTTATCCATCTTCACCAATTTCGGGCAACAAATTCAAGATGATCGGTGTTTCAACTTGTTACTTTGGTGTTATCATTTCATGTGTACGTTATGGACTGACTTGATTTACACAAGATAACTGGAATGCATTTGGTGAGATGAAGATGTTGATATTTAGTTCCCACGAATGGACAATCTTGAAGAAGGTCAAGTCTACAGTCTGTTCTACATTTTCCGCTGCGTGTTTAAAGACTAAAGACGGTTTGCATTTAAGTATCAAAAGACTTCTTCAGTTTCAAAGTATTCATCAGAAAGGTTGTCAGTTTGGGGGAGAGCACTAATTAGGGGAGAGTGTCAAGCCAGATTTAATCCCTAATTAGATTTGCTCACATTGTTCTTCTGCAAGTAAAAAGATGGCAGCTGAGAAGATTCAGGAAGCTGAATGAAGGAATGAAGTTTGAAGACCACTCTCAGAGCTGCTGCGCTTATGTTTTGTATTCAATTTTACTTGTAGGGAACGTTGTAAGCTATTCCCATATAACATCACTTTGGGGAGAGATTGTTAGCCTTAAAAGTAATGTTATATTTAGGAATAGCATCTCCTTCTATGTACAAGGACTAGTTTAGACAATAGTGCTAAGTTAGGCTTGTATTCTAGTATAAATACCCCTCCTAGTCTAAACTAGGAGGGTTGGATGTCTCATTGTATCACAAGGTGTGTGTGGTTTCCTTCTTTCTCTCTCTAGAAAACACACACACCTTCCTCATTCTTTTATTCTAATAATATCATGTCTATTCTTTATTTCGAGCATCCCCGACCTCCTAAAGGTGTTTCTTGGTCATAACAAGTGATTAACATTCTCTTTACATCCAAAATCACTTAAGGTATGAATAAACAAAGTGTTTAGTGCAATTTATGATCAAAGGAAAACTTAATTAAGTATTACAAAGTTTATTTAATTATATAAACATATTATATATTTTTGAAAAACACTTTTGGTAATAAAGAAAAATATTTTATTCGTACTAAATATATGAATTCAAATTTTTAACCAAAATCAGTTAGTTTTTCACCAAATAAACTTTTCCCACTAAAAAACAAAAAATCTAGCCGTTACAGCTGGGCGGTCCCATGAAATTTAAGATGGCCGGCCTTGATTTACTGGGACCGGCCACGCTCCTATGTCAGAATCTGTTGCCTATAAATACCACCTTAAATCTGGAATTTTTCTCACCTTTTGCACTCCTAAACTTTCTTTTCTAGATCTCCATTTCCAATCTCTTAATCCTTTGATCATACATTCTTAAATCTTTGTTTCAAAGTGATCCAAACATCATCCTATCAAGTGCAAGAGAAGAATACTCCTATCCCTCAAGACAAGAAGTATTACAACTTGTTGTGATCTCCACATCTAAGTTGTTAGAGCATCATCATTATATTTATCTCATTGTGTGATTAGTTGTGAATATTTGTTAGAAGATAGTTTAGTTATATATATATATATATATATATATATATATATATATATATATATATATATATATATATATATATATATATATATATATATATATATATATATATATATATATATAGTGTGATTGGTTAGTAGTTAGTTGTGAAGAAGAAGATTGGTGTGTAGAAGATAGTTGTGAAGAAGATTGGTGTGTAGGAGATAGGTGTGAAGAAGTGTTGTGATTAAGTAGTGAATAGGTGTGAAATAGTTGTGTAGAAGGTGTGGATAAGTTGTGAAGTAGTTATGGCGTGTAAATTGGTGTGTAAGGTTTTCTCCGCCATAAGGGAGCTTGTTGACATAGTGAAGAAAACTCTCGAGTTAGGTGCTCGGGGAGTGGAGTAGGGCAAGGAAGGTGACCTTTTAGCCGAACCACTATAAATCTCTTGTCTCGCGGTTCGATCTTTCCAACTCTCATCTATTTCTTTACTTACATTATTATTGCTTTATCGTATATATTTAGTGTTGTTCATATTGTGCATTACTTGATTTCATATAGCATCGAATCTATATTTTTTAAAACAAAGAAAACTTTCAAACAATCTTTTATGACAAATTAAAAAGATGTAAAACTATTCAACCCCCCTTCTAGTTTTCCACAATTGGTATCAAGAGCCACGTCTAGCAAGATTTTTTAAAATATATTGTATTTTAAAACTTGTAACGATCTATGAAATCTTTAAAATATTTAAAAGGGCAATCTATGCAAAGACCACCACTATTTGAAAGTGATGGATTTTTATATTGGAAAAATATATTCGAAACTTATGTGAAATCAAAAGATCTTGATCTTTGGCATATTATTACCTTTGGTAATTTTCCCCCTATTCAATATTATGTTGAAACTAAAATGGATGAAATTGTACCTTTTGAAAAACAAAATGATGATTTGAAAAAGAAACTAGCAAAAAATAATGAGGCTAAAATGGTTATTTATAATGCGTTACCACGCAAAGAATATGAAAGAATTTTTATGTGTAAAACCGAAAAAGAAATTTGGGATTCATTACTAATTACTCACCAAGGTAATAGTCAAGTTAAAGATAACAAAATAGATCTTCTTGTACAACAATATGAACAATTTACGATTCCGGAAGAGGAATCAATTGATACTGCTTTTGCTAAATTTAACACCATTATCACAAGTTTAAAAGCACTTGATGAGACATTTTCTAGTAAAAATTGTGTTAGGAAATTTCTTAAGGCATTGCATCCGAAATGGCGAGCTAAGGTCACGGCTATTGAAGAATCAAAGAATTTGATGACGTTGTCACTAGATGAACTAATTGGCAACTTGAAGGTCCATGAAGAAATTATAAGAAGAGATTCGGAAATGGTCAAAGTCAAGAAAGAACAAACCAAATCCATTGCTCTAAAAGCCAAAAAGGAACCTAGTGACGATGATGATTCAAGTGACGAAAGTGAAGACGAAGAATATGCAATGGCCGTAAGAGAATTCAAGAAATTCTTCAAGAGACGAGGAAGATTCACTAGATCACCACGAGACGAAAGGAAACCATTCCAAAGAAATAGAAGTGACAACTACTGGAAAAGAAAGTGCTTTAGATGTGAAAGTCCAAATCATCTCATTGGCGAATGTCTAAAGCCGCCGGGTTATGAAAATCAAGGCGCATTTGTTAGTGGAACATGGAGAGATAGTGACAAAGAAGAAGTGGAAAAACCAAGAGACGAAAAGTGTTTTATGGCAAAAGGAACCGACGAAATATGTTTAGGAATTGACTTGGAGCCTGACGAATGGATCAAGGATAGCGGATGTTCGAGGCACATGACGGGGAACCGCAAGCTATTCTCTACATACAAGGCATACAATGGAGATAACGTTATTTTCGGTAGTGACTTACGTGGAAAAATCATTGGCAAAGGTACGATTTCTCAACACTCACTTACTATTGAAAATGTAGAACATGTAGATAATTTAACATATAACTTGCTTAGTATATGACAAATATGTGATAATAAATGTAGATTCACCTTTACCGAAGAGGATAGCGAAATAGTTAAAAATGGAAGAATCATAGGTAGAGGATAGGATATGTTATAAAACTAGGAAACAAACCTGAAGATAGGATATGTCTAACGACCCTAGACGAAAACTCCACATTGTGGCATAGGAGATTAGGACATGCTAACATGCAACAAATACAATCTTTGGCCTCTAAGGAACTAGTTAGAAACTTGCCTAATCTAAAATATGACAAACATTTTTGTGATGCACGTAAAATTGGAAAACAAGTTCATGCTTGTCACAAAGCTAAGAATATAGTATCCACTACTAGGTGCCTAGAACTATTACATATGGATCTTTTTGGTCCATCCGCTGTGCGGAGATATGGAGGAAACAAATATACCTTAGTAATAGTAGATGACTACTCACGATACACGTGGACTAGGTTTTTAAGTGACAAGACCCAAGCCTTTGAAAAAATCAAAATATTTAGTAAAATGATTCAAAATAAATTAGGATGCACAATAGTAGCCATTAGGACGGACCATGGTAGGGAATTTGACAATGAAGTATAATTCGGAAAATATTGTGATTTAAATGGAATATCTCACAATATCTCCGCTCCTCGTACTCCTCAATCAAATGGCGTAGTAGAAAGAAAAAATAGGTCACTACAAGAAATGAGTAGAACAATGTTAAATGAACAATCCATCCCACAAAAATTTTGGTGTCACGCCGTAGATACTTCAACATATATTATTAATAGGGTATCAATTAGGAGAATTCTAGGAAAAACTCCTTATGAGTTACTAAGAGGTAGAAAACCAAACTTAAGCTACTTTAGGGTATTTGGAAGTAAATGTTATATTCTAAACACTAAGGACTACCTCACTAAGTTTGATCCAAAATCGTATGAAAGAATATTTTTAAGATACTCACAAAATAGTAAAGCATATATAATACTTAACAAACACTCCATGAAAGTAGAAGAATCACTAAATGTAACATTTGATGAAACACCACCACCTCCTAAAACTTTACCTTTAGAAGATGATGACTTAGCCGAAGAAGAAGCTATTGAGGTTAGTAAAACAAAACCAATAGGAAATGATAATGAAAACATTAACTTAGGAAATAACGAAATTGTAAATGTTAAAGAATCTAGGTCACATCCACTAGATAATATAATAGGACATCTTAACCAAAGAACCCTTAGGTCACAAGCTCAAGATAAAAATAATTTTTTTTGTTTCCTCTCAGCAATAGAACCTAAGAATATTAATGAGGCTTTAAAAGATGAAAGTCGGGTTATAGCTATGCAAGAAGAATTAAATCAATTTAAGTCAAATGACATTTGGGAATTAGTCCCAAATCCAATAAATATGACCATCATAGGAACTAAATGGGTATATAGGAATAAATTAGATGAAAATGGAGTAGTTACTAGGAATAAAGCTAGGTTAGTTACCCAAGGTTATAATCAACAAGAAGGAATTGATTATGACAAAACTTATGCCCCCGTAGCTAGACTAGAATCTATTAGAATACTACTTGCCTACGCATGCGCCCTAGATTTTAAGTTATTCCAAATGGACGTAAAAAGTGCATTCCTTAACGGTTTTATCAATGAGGAGGTATATGTGGCACAACCTCCAGGATTCATTGACTTCGCAAAACCTGATTATGTTTATAAGTTAAAGAAAGCTTTGTATGGACTCAAACAAGCTCCCAAAGCTTGGTATGATAGATTAAAAGCTTTCCTTATTAAACATGATTATTCCATGGGAATGGTAGATAACACTCTTTTCACTAAAAGGAAAGACCCAAATCTCATCATTGTTCAAATATATGTTGATGACATTATATTTGGATCGACTTGTCAAGACATGTGTGATGAATTTGCCAAAATCATGCATGATGAGTTTGAGATGAGTATGATGGGTGAACTTAACTTCTTCCTAGGATTGCAAATAAAACAATTAGAAAATGAAATATTCTTTAACGAATCTAAGTACATTAAGGAAATGCTTAAGAAATTTGGCCTAGAAGACTCAAAACCCATGAAAAATCCCATGTCTACGGAAGTAAAACTCACAAAGGATGATGAAGGTGAGTCCGTAGATAACACCAAGTATAGAGGAATGATAGGTAGTTTACTGTACTTAACGGCAAGTAGACCCGATATCATGTTTAGTGTCTGCCTTTGTGCCTGATGAGTGTGTAAATACTCATCATTTTTACCTATTCTGAGCTGCCAAAACATCTAAAAACATTCAAAATTGCATCAAAATAATGAAAATATCACAGGAATGTGTTTTACATGTTTCAGATGCAAAATAATAAAAAACAAATGAAAAATAAACAAAGTTTGCATAATTGGCAGTTTTAGTCCCTCATCTTTCATAAGTTGTCAAATCTAGTCCCTGGTTATTCTAAAAACTTGAAAAAGTCACCAAAGGTCCTTTTAAATCAAAAAGTTACACATTTAGTCCTTTGGTGTAAAGTTTCACAAAATGTTAAGTTTAGTCCCTGAACTTTGAAAATTGTCAAAAATGGTCCCTGGGATATTAAAACTTTGAGAAAAACAAATTTTGTCCTTGAACTTCTCATTTATGGTAGGAATGGTCCTTGATTGGCAAGTTTGGTGAAATTACACATTTGGTCCCTGAAGTTTGAAAGCTTGGCAGATTTAGTCCATGGGAAATTCAAATTTGGAAAAATCAACTTTGGTCCTTGAAATATTCAATCATGGCAAGAATGGACCTTGTGAACACTTAGGGAAAAATACAAAACCAATCCCTAACTTTCGGCAAATTACAAAATTGGTCCTTGTGTTATTTCCATACAAAACCAAACCGGACCCTTTATATTATTACCCAACCAAATCCAATCCACATCCCTTACACCCCAGCCCATTCCTATTTCTGGCCCAAAACCATCCCAAGCCCACACACCCCTTTGTAATATATCAGGGTCAAAGTTTGACCCTGAGTCAAACTAGTCAAACACCATCACCCAACCATTCCCTTCCCTCCCACTTGACCTTGCAGCCATCACCTCACCTCTCCAACCACTTCCACCGCCCAACCCACTCACATACCCCATTTGCACCTAACAAAACAACCACAATAAATGCCCCTCCCCTCCCCTCAAGTTATCAGAGCCAATTGCAAAAATTCATTTTTGGTGCCAAAACACGTGGCAGTTGATTAGAGCTTCTCAGACATCCAATGGACAATATTATTGATGGGAAATGATCAGAGGGATGCAAGTACCCTATTGGTGGCCTATAAATAGCAGAGAAGTTCAAGAAGAGAATGTGTTAGATTAATTTTAGAATTTTAAGGTCGTTTAAGTAATTTTTAGTTTATCTTTGTGTAATTCAGTTTCAAATCAGTGAAGTCTCGCTTTTTAATGTATCTTTAAAGTTTCTTATTAATAAAAAGCAAGTTTTAAGTTATAATTCAGATTGTGCAAATTTCATATTATTTCAAGTTTTTATTAAAGCTGTATTGTTGTTGTTAGAAGAATCAATGGACTCTTAAGCTCATATAGGCTCCCAGAAAGCTTAAATAAGCTTTTAGAAACCACTAAAATACTGCTTAGATATAAGAAAATCAAAATCACAAAAACAGTCAACCAAAGTCAACATTTGCAGGTTTTTGAAGATGAACACTGGAGCAGGGTAAATCTTGGATGGCCCTGGGTTAGTGGTCTTATGGAAGGCCTATAGGATTGGTTTTGAGGTCCTTGGTTCTTGGTGTAAGCTGGAATGCACATTGTAAGGCTTTAAAAACTCAATTCTTGATTTTTACTGTAGCATTGCTTATTTAGTTGTTTAAGTAGCTTTTCTGTGTTAATTTGGTGTTAAGTAGTGATAATCTAGTATAATATTAGTGTCTTGTTAATTGGAAATCTTAGTTGCTTTGAAATTTTATTTTGGCAGTTAAAATAGCATAATTGTTAATCTTGATTAGTTGTTGTTGTATCCTGTTCCTAAGTGCTTATTCAGGCTTAATATATCATAAAAAGTCATTGTTGATCAGGTTCATAAGCCCTAACACCTTTTTACTTCACAAACCACAAATCAGTCAACCATTAAGGTGTGTTTGGATCAGTGAGATCCTAGGTGTTCAAGTTGTTATTTGTTATTGTTCTTGGTTTAAACAAGTTACCTAGGTTCATAATAGCTCAGAACAACCATAAAACCTAAGTCTTATTCAGAAAAAAGTCAAAATCAAGCATCACAAGGCCTAGATAACCCTCTGAGTTGGATTAAGTGTGGCATATGCCCCAAATCCATTCACTTATGAGTGGTGTAGCTTAATTTAGCCTTACCATAGCTTAATTAATCATTTTCAGTCAATAGGATAAGATCAAAGTTCATTTAAGTCAACTTAAGCTTGTTATTCAAAAAGTCAAAAAGCACCCGTGTTTCAGAAATCCAAAACTTGGAGTATTTATTGTGATTTTTGTGATAAGTCTGAGGCCTTGCCCTTTTTAGAGCTTAATCTCTGTCACCTAGTCTTCAAAGTCCCACAAACAGCTTATTTTTAACAATTTTGTATAAGCTTGTGGAATAGCTTAAAGTGACCTGCAGGGCAAACACATGCCCTGTGCACAGGTTTAAGACCAAATTTCATATAGTTTTGTGACTCACCCAGTGGGACCTACCTTTGGCTTATTTGCTTTTTGGAGAGCCTAGTAACCCCTTTTGATATATCAGTGCTTATTATCCCATTTTGAGCTTATTTGATAGGGCTGCAAGCCCCATCAAGTTTGTCCAATTCCTTGAGCCAACACTGATTACTCAGTGTAAGACCCCAACTTCATAGCATCACCCAAGCCTCATTAATAAGCCATAAGCCCTGCTTATTGGCTTATTGTGTAGCCCTCTAGTCCACCTTCATAAGTCAACTTTTATTTTGGACCCTCCTTGACTTCTGTGGACCCCACAGAGGTTCAAAACCACCCATTTTAGGCCTGTTTGGACTGTGTAGCTTCTTAAGTGCTTATTTGTGTTTCATTGCTTATTCTGAGTGCTTCTTTGTTCTAATTGCCTTATTTTAAGTTGGTAATCATCTGTGCATGTTTAGTTTCTCATTTCCTAGCTTTTTCACAATTAGCTTAAGTCCTAATAAGCTTTAAGTCACTGTTTGGACATAAGGGGGTGCACACAGCTTATTTTTAAGCTAAAACAAAAGTTGTTTTGTAAAAGTTTCTTATTTTTATCTAATTTTCATCTGTCAAAAAGAAAAACCAAGAAAAACCAAATTTAAAATTAGTGATAGCTTCTATTTGGTAGATTCTATCTTTTTCAATTTTCTTTTTAGCTTTTTAACAAGCACTTCACCATTTTTATAATTTTCTTAATTACCTATCACCTTTAAGTATTTGTAATAATTTTCTTAGATTTTTCTTAGTCAGTTTACTAATTATTAAAATTAAAAATAGTTTAAATAATTAATTAGGTAATATTAGTAATTAATTAGTTTTCTTAAATTTTAATTAACAATAGTAGGTTTTTATAATTTTCCTAGGTTTTATAAATTAGTTAAAACTTTTAGAAAATATATTTTTAAATTCCACTGTTCATTTTCTAATTTTCTTATTTAATTTAGTTAAACTAGATTTAAATCAATTAATAAGTAAATAATTAGTAAAATTGTCTAAAAATAATTTTTAGAAGGTTTTTATAATTTTGTAGGATTCCTGTGATGGTTAATTAGTTTTATAAATTTTTCCATAATTTTCTAAGTCATTTTAGTATTATTAGTAATTTTAGTATTATAAGTAAATAATTAATAAAAAACCCCTAAAAAAACAAAAATATTTCTTTTAAATTTTTATACTTTATTCAAGTTCTTTTTAAGGTTTAGAAACTAGTTTTGCAAATTTTTAGGTTAATTTGTAATCTTTATTATTTTTAGTTTAATTTAAATTAGATTTTAAATAGTTTTAATTAATTAAGTAATATTTAAATATTAAAATAATGAATTTAATAATTTCATTTTCATTTTAAATTTACTTTTTATTCTTAGTTTTAAAAAGTTTCACTTGCACCCCCTGTAGTTTGTAATTGTTCAAAACCCACTTTTCTGTCTGTAATCTGAATCTCAAATTGTGAATTTGTGAATATATTTGTATATATGTTATTGTTAATATCATTGTGCAAATACCAAATATCAGTAGCATAATCAATTTCAAATCATCTTGGCTACTGTCCTCAGTGCCACTCATCTCAAAAATGATTTCCAAAGCACCATTGCAATCTCGCTGGGACATAACGACCCGGGGACACACTATACTATCCATGGAAAATTGGAACTGAGCTGTCTTTGACTTGTTGACCTTGGTCAATAATATCTGACTGCTTTTGAACCAATCAAAATTTGGCGCCGCTGCCGGGGAGGTTGTTGCGTGTTTTAAAATCGTTTTAAGTTTAGTGGTTTTCAAAACCCTCCCTGTACAAATTTCACACAATTTGTAAAAAGTTTTTGTAAAAACTTCAATCATATCAAAAAAGTTCATTAACACTTTTCCTGAAGTGTTAATAACACCAAAAAAAAAAATCAAAAACAACAAAACAAACTGTGAAGTTAAATTACTTCGTTTTCTTTAAGATTACAACCTGAAATAGTTGGTATAAGGTGAGTTCTGACATTAAATTGCGAACTGAAGAGGAATCCATTCTTTTCTCCCGCCAGCCTGCGAGTAATCTTAAAGGAACGATTTCGGTTAACGAATCAGTTCCAAAAAATATATTTCCCTAAGTTTTCTGCACACACACCCATAAACCCAAAAACAATTTTTCTATTAATAAATACATAAAATCTTACCACCGCAAACCAAGGCAGAACACCTACCAACTGGGGGTGTGGACATAATAAGTTTCCAAACTTAAGATTAAAATTTGCCTTTATATCCTAGTGAGTGGTGTACCTTTTTTAAAGAAGCCATTCACTTGTGATTATTGGATTTAAGTTCACTGTAGTTTTGCCTCGATCTTGTTTTGAAAAATTGTTTTTAGTGCATGCGCACTCGGTCATAAACAAAACGTAAAAATAAAAAAAACGTACCCGAGCTACGTACTATTATTGAAGAACCAAAAACCGAAATGGCCGATGCGCCACCACCACCACCCCCTGACCCTCCCAGGGATGAGCCAGCTCCCGATCTCCGAACGATGGAGGAGTTGTGCCAGCCTACCATGCAAGGGAGGGGCGGACCTATTGCACCACTCACTATTGACGCTACGGACTTTGGCCTCAAGCACCACATGATCCAACAAGTCCAAAATTCGTGTCAATTTCACGGATTACCGGGTGACGATGCTAACAAGCATCTTGACAAATACCTTACCGTCACCCAAAGCATGAAACAACACGGTGTCACCGATGATGCCCTTCGGCTGTATCTCTTCCCCTATTCTCTCACCCATCATGCCACTGCATGGTTTGACCGACTCCCCAAGAATTCTATTCGTACTTTTGATGAGATGGTAACCAAGTTTTTAGCAAAATATTTTCCACCTTCCATGGTCACCAAGTTACGAAATGATATCAGCAACTTCCGGCAGCGTCCCGATGAGTCTCTATTTGAGGCTTGGGAACGTTATAAGCTAGCTATTGATCGGTGCCCTAACCACAATATGTTACAACTTACCATCATAGATACCTTCTATAATGTCTGACATTGAGGCACTGGGATATTCTCAATGCTGCTGCTGGTGGGACCTTTATGAAAAGGCGTCCCGAAGAATGCTATGACCTGATTGAGAACATGACTGCCCACCATAACTTTTGGGATTCCTCTGCGGAGAGGGATGAGTCATGTAAATCAATCATTCCTTCATCATCATCTCCTAAAATAATTGCTCTCACTAAGAAGATGGATGATATCTCTACGGCTGTGTTGAGAATGAACCAAACTATGCAAAATCAGGTTCAAAATCAACAAGTGAAAGCCGTGGCCCGAAGTTGTGAAACTTGTGGAGGCCCACATCTTTATTCTGAGTGTACAGCTACTGCTGGTTTTCCTCAAGAGAACGTTTATGCTGCTCAAGGTTCCTACAACATGGGGGTAATTCTTACCAACCACAAGGGGACCGTAATCTCTTGAGCTATCGTTCCAACAATTTTCTCGAACCTCCCGGTTTTAACCAAAATCAAAACCGTAACTCGAATCAGAATCGAGGAGACTTTAACCAAGGTCAAAACTCAAATTTCCAAAACCCAAATCAAAATCAAGGTCATTTTAATCAAAACAATTCTCAAAATGGCAATCAAAATCAAGGTTTTCAAGGAAATTTTCAAAGAAACCAAAATCAAGGGAATTACAATCAGGGTAATTTCAATCAGAGAAACAATTTTCAGGGTAACAACAATCAAAACCAAGGGAATTTTCAAAACAACCGTGTTCAAAATCTTCCTAATCAAAGTCAAAACGTTGTTCTACCCTCGTCTTCCTCCGATGAAGTGCTAAAACAATTCATGAAAGCACAAGATGAAACGAATCGGTTACTGATCAGCAAGATCTCTGAGCTTCAGAAGTCTTTAAATGATCGACCCTCGGGCCCGGGTACACTTCCGAGCAACACGATCGCTAACCCGAGGGGCGACGTCAAAGCGATCACTACCTGAAGTGGGGTATCATACAATGGACCCACGATTCCCTCTACCTCTTCTTCTCCTCCTATTAAGGTAGCGGAACGTGAACCTGAGGTTACCACAGACACGGTACTTCCTACTAATAACGGAGGTACCAACAACGTCCACCCTCAAGTTATCCCAGTCCTGACTTGAAAGTCGAAAGTTGTATTTGATCCTCCTGAAAGTTCTAAAGAAATTCCAAAGAACGATCCTAAGCCTTCAATTCCATATCCTTCACGTTTGAATGATCAAAAGAACCGCGAAGGAGCTAATCATCAGATGGAAAAATTTTATCAAAATTTCCAAGAGTTACACTTCGATATTAGCTTCGCGGATGCTCTTCTTCTCATGCCTAAATTTGCTTCAATAATCAAGAATCTGATAAGCAACAAAGAAAAACTCTGTGAGATGGCTAAAACTCCACTTAATGAGCATTGCTCAGCAGTGCTCTTGAAAAAGCTTCCCGAAAAGCTTGGAGATCCCGGGAAATTTCTCATTCCTTGCATTTTCCCGGGGATGGTTGAATGCTTTGCCTTGGCCGATCTTGGTGCAAGCATTAACCTTATGCCTTACACAGTCTGGAAGAGACTCTCTCTCCCTGCTCTCACTCCTACCTGTATGACTCTCGAGCTTGCAGACCGTACTATATCTCATCCTCTCGGCATTGCCGAAGATATCTTTGTGAAAGTAGGAAAGTTCCATTTTCCGGCAGATTTCGTGATTGTTGATTTCGATGCTGACCCAAGAGTTCCTCTCATTCTCGGGAGAGGATTCTTAAGAACGGGTCGTGCTTTAATCGATGTATTCAAAGAAGAAATCACTCTACGTGTTGGTGGTGAAGCCATCATATTCAATCTTGATCAGACTTCAAGATACTCCTCCAACTATGACGCTGAAACGGTTAATCGAATTGACATCATCGATGTTGCGTCTGAGGAGTATTCTCAAGAAGTCCTCGGTTTCTCAGCAAGTGGCAGTACCGCTCTTTCTTCTGAGCCTATCATTTCTGACTCTTCCCCTTCTCTCACTCCGTTTGAGGGAAGTGACTTCCTTTTGGAAGAGGTCGAGACTTTTCTTGCTCAGGATAGTTCAATCCCTCATGGGGTTGATGAAAACTATATTGACCCGGAGGGAGATATTCTTCTTCTTGAAAGATTGTTAAATAAAGATCCTTCACCCTCTCCGTCTCCAAAAATACTTCATAAAGAGGAAGTCAAAAATGTTGAAATAACTGAAGACTTTCCTGAGGTTGAGCTCAAGGACTTGCCTCCTCATCTAGAATATGTGTTTCTGGAGGGTAATAATAAATTACCCGTAATTATTGTTAAAGACTTAAAATATGAGGAAAAGGCTGCACTCCTAAAGGATCTTAAGTCACATAAGCAAGCAATTGCTTGGAAACTCTCCGACATTAAGGGCGTAAGCCCAAACTTTTGTACACACAAAATCTTAATAGAGGATGACTTTAAGCCAGCAGTGCAACAACAGAGAAGGGTGAATCCCAAAATCCACGAAGTTATCAAACAAGAGGTTCTAAAACTTCTAGATGCGGGGTTGATTTATCCTATATCTGACAGTCCTTGGGTTAGCCAAATTCATTGTGTTCCTAAAAAGGGTGGCATAACCGTTGTCACCAACAAGGAAAACGAGTTGATTCCAACTCGTTTGGTCACGGGTTGGCGAGTATGTATTGACTATCGTAAGTTGAATGAAGCCACCCGTAAAGACCATTTTCCTCTACCTTTTATGGACCAGATGCTCGAAAGACTAGTGGGGAATGAATACTACTGTTTCCTCGATGGTTTCTCGGGTTACTTCCAAATCCCCATTGATCCACAGGATCAAGAGAAAACTACCTTCACATGCCCCTACGAAACTTTTGCTTACAGACGTATGCCTTTCGGCTTATGTAATGCACCAGGCACGTTCCAAAGGTGCATGATGTCTATCTTTTCCGACATGATCGGGAAAACCATGGAGGTATTTATGGATGACTTTTCAGTCATCGGGGATTCATTCCAGTCTTGTCTCTCCCACTTGGAACAGATGCTTAAACGTTGCAAAGAAATGAATTTAAGTCTCAACTGGAAGAAGAGCCATTTTATGGTTAAAGAGGGCATTGTCCTCGGCCATAAAATTTCAAAGAACGGGATTGAGGTTGACAAAGCAAAAATTGATGTCATCGCTAAATTACCTCATCCCACCACCGTTAAAGGTGTTAGGAGCTTTTTGGGTCATGCCGGTTTCTATTGTAGGTTTATCCAAGATTTTTCTAAGATTGCCCGACCTATGACCCATCTCCTCGAGAAGGATGCTCCATTCATCTTCTCTCCTAAGTGCATCGAAGCTTTTGAAACATTAAAGAAAAAGCTTACTGAGGCACCGATTCTTGTTGCCCCCAATTGGGACCTACCTTTTGAGCCTATGTGCGATGCTAGTGATTTTGCCATAGGTGCGGTCTTGGGGCAACGAAAAGCAAAATACTTCCAGCCTATACACTACGCAAGCAAAACTATGATCGAGGCTCAGAGTCATTACACCACCACTGAAAAAGAACTACTAGCTGTGGTGTATGCCTTTGAAAAATTCCGGCCATACTTAATACTGACCAAATGCGTAGTGTATACGGATCACTTGGCTTTGAAGTACCTATTTGCAAAGCAAGATGCAAAGCTGAGGCTACTCCGTTGGGTTCTCCTCCTCCAAGAATTTGATATCATTATCCGTGATAAAAAAGGAGCCGAGAACCTTGTTGTTGATCATCTCTCACGATTAGAAAACCCTCATCAGGATGTGTCCGAGAAACAGGAAATAAATGAAACATTTCCTCTCGAGACACTCAATGCGGTTGCTTTTCGTGGTGACTCTACTACCCCATGGTTTGCCGACTTTGCAAATTACCATGCGGGTAACTTCATCGTAAAGGGGATGACGTTCCAACAGAAGAACAAATTCTTCAAAGACGTTAAACATTACTTCTGGGATGACCCCTATGTCACACCCCCAGAATCGGGTCCAGCGGAAGCATACGTGTAGCTGGGGTGTAACTCAATTGGTATTACAACACAGGTTCAAAACTGGTTTTCACTTGAATTATTTAGAATAAAATAGCTTAATCAAAAATGTTGAATTTACATTTTTAAAAGTAGTGCGGAAGTAGGCCCTTAAAATAGTTTAAAACGGTCCCCATATAAATAATCAGAGTCTTCTATGACCATGCCATGCCCTGCCAAAACCTCCAGTAGCGTGCCATTGGTTAAAACCTGAAAATACATGCTAAAGTGTCAACACGAGGTTGGTGAGTTCATAGAGTTTGTTTAACAAATAAAGTATATAGAAAATGATCACACATCGAAGGCATCGTAAATCCACTCAGTTACAAGTCCCGCCATAAGAGACTTGCAACCTGTGTGTTCACAACCCACTGCTAAAATATAGTTGCATGTTTAGTAGTCAAGTACCCGCGGTCATAATAAGTCACAATATAAGCACCACATATATAATAATGTATGCCATGCAAAGCCCCTAATTAAATAATATGCGTCCCGTAACATGGTGGACGAGAGGTTGGCCGACCTCTAATAGCGCTATCCATACTACTAATAGGCGTCGAACAATGCGAATGTACGAACAGTACATCATACAACTATTATCTACGATTAAGAACGCTCCGAACATGGGAGACTTAGCACGCTCCACCAATAAGGCGAGACTTTAGGGTTAAGAACGCTCCACCAATAAGGTGAGACTTTGCACTCTCCACCAAAAATGGCGAGACTTTAGGTCATAGTACGTACGGTACATTAGGGTCAAAAGTTTAAGTCAAGTTCAAAAGTCAAGTCAAGTTCAAAAGGTCAAGTAGTAATTCATGTAAAAACGAGCATGTATTCTCCCCCAAAAAGTTAACAAAACAATTTAAAAGAGTAGGGGCTATGACTCACCTGGTACGATAGTTACGAAGACAAAAGTGGTTATGATGGAAATGAGGCTCGGTCTCTAACCGCGACCTATAATGAACGAATGATACGATCTACTTAAATTATGAGGGGATGCGATGAATGTACATGCACATGAAGCCTATACCACTCGTAGTTTGAAAATAAGTGTTGGCGTTGATTTATAGTGTTTCCATAACTTAAGAGAATATGTGCTATTAGAAGTTGTCAAATATATATATAGTTCGCCTAGTTTCAAAAGTGTATATCTTGGTCGTTTTATGCTCGTTTTCTACGTTCTTTACATCCCCGGAATCGTAGGACAACATACTAACCTATTATTGATAAGTCGGGATGGCTAGATCAAGTTTTATGCTCAAATTTGTCCGTGAGTACTGTTCATCAGCAAGCATTTCCGGAAAATATAGTTTTCGTCGTTAAACTCGTTTTTAGCGTATCTCCTTCGTTATAAACTCGTTTTTATCCCCGTTTTCGGCCATAGTTCCGTATTGGAAAGTATTTTCTAAATATTTGGTCCAAAATTACCCAGAAGCCCCTGATCTTTCCACGTTTTGCAAAATGTGACAGTAGCTATATATATAGGTTAAAAATGGGTTTTCCTAGTTACTAACTTGTCCAAAAACCATCCAAACAACTTTAAATCATCCCAAATCCTACCATACACCTTCTTAGGGTGTCATGGGTTCCTAAAGATCATCCACCTTGCTAATCTACTAAGGATCCACTTATATTAAGTATCTAGGGTTCATAAATTATAAAAAGTGTAAATAGAGTGGTATAAACTAACATATGCATATAGATCTTGAATAAACATCATGAAACTAGAAAAATGAAAGTATGAAAAGATCAAAAGTGTTCTTGAAGCTTACTTGAATATTTGAGGTGATTTGATGAGAAATTGATTAATAACCTAGGGTTTTTATCACAAAACCCCAACTAGATCATGATTAGGACTTGATTAAACACTTGATTCTTGAAAGTTTATGGTTTCTTCTTGTTCTTGATGGTGGATCGAAAATGGTAGAGAGAGGATGAGAGAAAATTGTTGTTAGTTTGTTTTGTGTAAAATGGGAAATGAATGAAGTGTAGTATATATATTTAGTTTAGGGGGGAGACAAGATCCATAAAAGGAGGGCTAGGGGAAACAAGATCCACATTTTAGGGGATTAGAAAATGGAAGGGAAATTTTGCAAGACTTTTGTAAGATTTAGGTTAGATATTATTAGTTTTAGGTGATACCGGGTACCGAGTTAACTAAAAATAAATTGTAACGAGATAAAATAAAATATAATGAAGTTGTAAAAATTGTAAAATAATATTCTTGATGAGAATCGGAAGTTAAAATAATGATCGGGTTGAAATATCGCAAACCGACGGAGTTATAAGCTTCGACCGGAAAACGTAACAGTTGATTTGAAAACACCGGGTAAATTAATAATATAATTTTTATATTATTATTATGAGTATAAAAATGTGTTAGGACCATAGTTGGGATTGTCGGATCAATTATTCAAAATAATAGCTCATAAGATAACGTTTATTAGGTAGATAATCGTACGTATACAAAAATGACGCAACTCACGCATAAATGACAAATTTTCTCCGGAGGTGAATAGTGTTTTATGAATAGTAAAATTTTTAAAACGCTTCTCAGAATCACAAACTGACTCCGAAAAAGATGAATAGTAAAATGATGAATAGTAACCGATGAATAGTAAATGTGAAAGTTCGGGAAAAGACCAGAATTTACGAGTTGTGACACCCTATCTCTTCAAAATTTGTGCCGATCAAGTCATCAGGCGATGTGTATACGGACAATAAGCCGCTGATATTCTCAAGGCTTGCCATGCTGGACCCACCGGGGGCCACCATAGTCCTAACTACACCACCAAAAAGGTGTTTGATTCCAGTTTCTATTGGCCCACAATTTATAAGGATGCCCACGAGTTAGTCAAAGCTTGTGACGCTTGTCAGCGTCACGAGAATATTTCACAAAAGAACGAAATGCCACAAAATGCCATTCAAGTTTGTGAAATCTTTGACGTCTAGGGCATTGATTTTATGGGGCCATTCCCATCTTCTTGTGGAAACAAATATATTCTCGTGGCTGTTGACTACTTGTCAAAATGGGTTGAGGCAAAGGCCTTACCCACTAACGATGCCCGAGTTGTTGTGAAATTCTTGAAGTCCCTCTTTGCTCATTTTGGAACTCCACGTGCCATCATTAGTGATCGCGGTATACACTTTTGCAATGATCAATTCGCAAAAGTCATGCTTAAGTACGGTGTTACTCACCGTCTTTCTACCGCGTATCACCCACAAACAAGTGGGCAGGTGGAGGTTTCAAACTGTGGTATTAAGCAGATTCTTGAGAGGACCGTAGGTAAAAACCGTGCTTTCTGGTCGGATAAACTAGATGATGCACTCTGGGCCTTCCGTACAGCTTACAAAACACCCATCGGGTGTACTCCCTACAAGCTTGTATACGGGAAGGCGTGTCATTTACCTATCGAGCTCGAGCACAAAGCCTACTGGGCCTTGAAACATGCAAAATATGATCTTCATAAAGCGGGTGATCACCGTAAGGTTCAACTCAATGAATTAAACGAACTTCGTGATCAAGCCTACGAGAACTCTTTGATCTACAAAGAAAAGACAAAGAAGATTCATGACTCCAAAATTAAGAACCACGTTTTCAACGTCGGTGACAAAGTCCTTCTTTTCAATTCGAGGTTAAAGATCTTCTCGGGGAAATTAAAAACCCGATGGACTGGACCATTCACTGTTGCTAAAGTGTATCCATACGGGACTGTTGAGTTATCTCAACCCGAAGGTCCCAACTTCAAAGTGAATGGTCATCGTTTGAAACATTATTTTAGTGAGGACATACCATCCATGGTTGTCCCGGATCACCAAACTTTCCCCATGAACCAATGAATTCGGGGATCGAGTCAAGCTAGTGACTCGGTGAACAAAAATTAGCAAAATATGGGTTTTCACCCATATCTCTGACTTCTTTCTAATTTCTACCACTCAAGTGTGGGGGAGTGGCCGTCCCCCACCTTTTGAAAAGTAAATATGTATATAAGTCTAAAAAAAATGTTTATATGTACAGATAAATAAAGTGAAAAATAAAAACGATAATTCCACAGTTAGTTTCGAATATTAGCTTTTTTCCGTTCAAAGAGTCGGCATAATATCCGGGACTTTGAATATTGAGGACAATATTCAACTCTAGTGTGGGGGGGGAAATTCTTGCGAATTTTATCACAAAATACTTTCTAAGTACCCCCATTTTGGCCTTAATTTTTCAAAAATTTTTCACTTTATTTCAAAATTTTTGTGGTTATCAGTCCGCCATATCTAAATGACAAAAGGATTGGCTAATCCAGGAGCAAACGGCTCTTGGTAAAGATATCTCAAATCCGTTGATGGCTTGCAATTTGCCCAAAATTGTATGGTAAATCAACTCGCCATATCCCATAAAGTGAATGAGTTGGCTAGCCCGCAAGATTATGGCTTGTGGTAAAGGCCGTGGAAAAACCATAGTTGGTAATCAGCTCACCAAGATGTTGACTTAGTCCATCAAGAGTTGGCTAGTCCAGAAGCAAACGGCTTTTGGTAAAGACTAATCAAATCCGTTGACAGCTGGTGGTTTGCTCAAAATCACATGGTTATCAGGTGTACCATAGTTCTTACTTGAATCGATACATCTGGCTACTCCAGAAGTGATGGCTTTTGGTAAAGAGTTTTCAAATCCATTAAGTTTTTCTCAAAAGATTGCTAGGGACTAGCAATGTTTTAGTGTGGGATTGATGAGTGTGTAAATACTCATCATTTTTACCTATTCTGAGCTGCCAAAACATCTAAAAACATTCAAAATTGCATCAAAATAATGAAAATATCCCAGGAATGTGTTTTACATGTTTCAGATGCAAAATAATCAAAAACAAATGAAAAATAAACAAAGTTTGCATAATTGGCAGTTTCAGTCCCTCATCTTTTAAAAGTTGTCAAATCTAGCCCCTGGTTATTCTAAAAACTTGAAAAAGTCACCAAAGGTCCTTTTAAATCAAAAAGTTACACATTTAGTCCTTTGGTGCAAAGTTTCACAAAATGTCAAGTTTAGTCCCTGAACTTTGAAAATTATCAAAAATGGTCCCTGGGATATTAAAACTTTGAGAAAAACAAATTTTGTCCTTGAACTTCTCATTTATGGCAGGAATGGTCCTTGATTGGCAAGTTTGGTGAAATTACAAATTTGGTCCCTGAAGTTTGAAAGCTTGGCAGATTTAGTCCCTAGGAAATTCAAATTTGGAAAAATCAACTTTGGTCCTTGAAATATTCAATCATGGCAAAAATGGACCTTGTGAACACTTAGGGAAAATTACAAAACCAATCCCCAACTTTCGGCAAATTACAAAATTGGTCCTTGTGTTATTTCCATACAAAACCAAACCAGACCCTTTATATTATTATCCAACCAAATCCAATCCACATCCGTTACACCCCAGCCCATTCCTATCTCTGGCCCAAAACCATCCCAAGCCCACACGCCCCTTTGTAATATACCAGGGTCAAAGTTTGACCCTGAGTCAAACTAGTCAAACACCATCACCCAGCCATCCCCTTCCCTCCCACTTGACCCTGCAGCCATCACCTTACCTCTCCTACCACTTCCACCACCCAACCCACTCACATACCCCATTTGCACCTAACAAAACAACCACAATAAATGCCCCTCCCCTCCCCTCAAGTTATTAGAGCCAATTGCAAAAATTCATTTTTGGCGCCAAAACACGTGGCAGTTGATTAGAGCTTCTCAGACATCCAATGGACAATATTATTGATGGGAAATGATCAGAGGGATGCAACTACCCTATTGGTGGCCTATAAATAGCAGAGAAGTTCAAGAAGAGAAGGTGTTAGATTAATTTTAGAATTTTAAGGTCGTTTAAGTAATTTTTAGTTTATCTCTGTGTAATTTAGTTTCAAATCCGTGTCATCTCTCTTTTTAATGTATCTTTAAAGTTTCTTATTAATAAAAAGCAAGTTTTAAGTTATAATTCAGATTGTGCAAATTTCATATTATTTCAAGTTTTTATTAAAGCTGTATTGTTGTTGTTAGCAGAATCAATGGATTCTTAAGCTCATATAGGCTCCCAGAAAGCTTAAATAAGCTTTTAGAAACCACTAAAATACTGCCTAGATATAAGAAAATCAAAATCACAAAAACAGTCAACCAAAGTCAACATTTGCAGGTTTTTGAAGATGAACACTGGAGCAGGGTAAATCTTGGATGACCCTGGGTTAGTGGTCTTGTGGAAGGCCTATAGGATTGGTTTTGAGGTCCTTGGTTCTTGGTGTAAGCTGGAATGCACATTGTAAGTCTTTAAAAACTCAATTCTTTATTTTTACTGTAGCATTGCTTATTTAGTTGTTTAAGTAGCTTTTCTGTGTTAATTTGGTGTTAAGTAGTGATAATCTAGTATAATATTAGTGTCTTGTTAATTGGAAATCTTAGTTGCTTTGAAATTTTATTTTGGCAGTTAAAATAGCATAATTGTTAATCTTGATTAGTTGTTGTTGTATCCTATTCCTAAGTGCTTATTCAGGCTTAATATATCATAAAAAATCATTGTTGATCAGGTTCATAAGCCCTAACACCTTTTTACTTCACAAACCACAAATCAGTCAACCATTAAGGTGTGTTTGGATCAGTGAGATCCTAGGTGTTCAAGTGGTTATTTGTTATTGTTCTTGGTTTAAACAAGTTACCTAGGTTCATAATAGCTCAGAACAACCATAAAACCTAAGTCTTATTCAGAAAAAAAAAGTCAAAATCAAGCATCACAAGGCCTAGATAACCCTCTGTGTTGGATTAAGTGTGGCATATGCCCCAAATCCATTCACTTATGAGTGGTGTAGCTTAATTTAGCCTTACCATAGCTTAATTAATCATTTTCAGTCAATAGGATAAGATCAAAGTTCATTTAAGTCAACTTAAGCTTGTTATTCAAAAAGTCAAAAAGCACCCTTGTTTCAGAAATCCAAAACTTGGAGTATTTATTGTGATTTTTATGATAAGTCTGAGGCCTTGCCCTTTTTAGAGCTTAATCTCTGTCACCTAGTCTTCAAAGTCCCACAAACAGCTTATTTTTAAGAATTTTGTATAAGCTTGTGGAATAGGTTAAAGTGACCTGCAGGGCAAACACATGCCCTGTGCACAGGTTTAAGACCAATTTCCATATAGTTTTGTGACTCACCCAGTGGGACCCACCTTTGGCTTAATGGCTTTTTGGAGAGCCTAGTAACCCCTTTTGATATATCAGTGCTTATTATCCCATTTTGAGCTTATTTGATTGGGCTACAAGCCCCATCAAGTTTGTCCAATTCCCTGAGCCAACACTGATTACTCAGTGTAAGACCCCAACTTCATAGCATCACCCAAGCCTCATTAATAAGCCATAAGCCCTGCTTATTGTCTTATTGTGTAGCCCTCCAGTCCACCTTCATAAGTCAACTTTTATTTTAGACCCTCCTTGACTTCTGTGGACCCCACAGAGATCCAAAACCACCCATTTCAGGCCTGTTTGGACTGTGTAGCTTCGTAAGTGCTTATTTGTGTTTTATTGCTTATTCTAAGTTCTTCTTTGTTCTAATTCACTTATTTTAAGTTGGTAATCATCTGTGCATGCTTAGTTTCTCATTTCCTAGCTTTTTCACAATTGGCTTAAGTCCTAATAAGCTTTAAGTCACTGTTTGGACATAAGGGGGTGCACACAGCTTATTTTTAAGCTAAAACAAAAGTTGTTTTGTAAAAGTTTCTTATTTTTATCTAATTTTCATCTGTCAAAAAGAAAAACCAAGAAAAACCAAATTTAAAATTGGTGATAGCTTCTATTTAATAGATTCTATCTTTTTCAATTTTCTTTTTAGCTTTTTAATAAGCACTTCACCATTTTTATAATTTTCTTAATTACCTGTCACCTTTAAGTATTTGTAATAATTTTCTTAGACTCTTCTTAATCAGTTTACTAATTATTAGAATTAAAAATAGTTTAAATAATTAATTAGGTAATATTAGTAATTAATTAGTTTTTTTAAATTTTAATTAACAATAGTAGGTTTTTATAATTTTCCTAGGTTTTATAAATTAGTTAAGACTTTTAGAAAATAGATTTTTAAATTCCACTATTCATTTTCTAATTTTCTTATTTAATTTAGTTAAATTAGATTTAAATCAATTAATAAGTAAATAATTAGTAAAATAGTCTAAAAATAATTTTTATAAACTTTTTATAATTTTGTAGGATTCCTGTGATGGTTAATTAGTTTTATAAATTTTTCCATAATTTTCTAAGTCATTTTAGTATTATTAGTAATTTAAAATAATTTAATTAGTTTAATTAAGATAATTAGTTTTTAATTAATAAAAAACCCATAAAAAGGCAAAAATATTTCTTTTTAATTTTTATACTTTCTTCAAGTTCTTTTTAAGGTTTAGAAATTAGTTTTGCAAATTTTTAGGTTAATTTGTAATCTTTATTATTTTTAGTTTAATTTAAATTAGATTTTAAATAGTTTTAATTAATTAAGTAATATTTAAATATTAAAATAATCAATTTAATAATTTCATTTTCATTTTAAATTTTCTTTTTATTCTTAGTTTTAAAAAGTTTCACTTGCACCCCCTGTAGTTTGTAATTGTTCAAAACCCACTTTTCTGTCTGTAATCTGAATCCCAACTTGCGAATTTGTGAATATATCTGTATATCTGTTATTGTTAATATCATTGTGCAAATACCAAATATCAGTAGCATAATCAATTTCAAATCAACTTGGCTACTGTCCTCAGTGCCACTCATCTCAAAAACGATTTCCAAAGCACCATTGCAATCTCGCTAGGACATAACGACCCGGGGACACACTATACTATCCACGGAAAATTGGAACTGAGCTGTCTTTGACTTGTTGACCTTGGTCAATAATATATGACTGCTTTTGAACCAATCAGTGCCCGTTTTCAAGAGGATCCCAAAACCTCTCACCTAGAAGCGGTTAAGCGTATCTTCTGATACATTAAAGGCACTATACACTTAGGATTATGGTATCCTAAGGGATCCGGGATAGAAACCATCGTCTATGCTGATTCGGATCATGCGGGAGACTACGTAGATAGAAAAAGCACTAGCGGTATTTGCACGTTTATGGGATGTTGTCTAACATCTTGGTTTTCGAAGAAGCAAACCGCTCTTGCTATTTCTACCACCGAAGCCGAATATGTAAGCGCTGGAAAGGCATGTCAACAAGCACTATGGATGAAACAAGCTCTTATAGACTATGGCATTAGGTTAGAAAACGTTCCCATTATGTGCGATAACAAAGGTGCGATAGATTTAAGTAAAAATCCGGTGCAACACTCTAGGACTAAACATATAGAAATACGTCACCACTTTATTAGGGATAATGTACAAAAAGGGAACATATCTATAGAAAAAGTTGAATCGGAAGATAACATTGCGAATATATTCACTAAACCCCTTAAGCGTGAATTATTCAATCACTTGCGTCTAGGATTAGGAATGATGGAACAAGTTGACTAAATTATATTGCATTTAGAAAAAAATTTCTTTTAAGTTTTGCATAAGATTTACTTTTCTTCCACTTCTCCATTTCTGAGTCTAGGAATCTATTTCGTACAAAATTGAAGATTGGGAAATACTATTTTCTTTGCATATACTCTTTTGTAAAACCCAATCAAATATTTTTTTTTTAAATTATTCTCACAATCTAGGAATTACATGAACATCATTTTCCTTGCATTGTTGACTAATGCTAAAAACATTTTTCTTCCAAAATCATGCATAAACACTCACATAAATCGTCAAGGTATATAATCTAATATATATCTTTGACATTCATGATCGAGCAAAAATTGAATTAAGGAGATTTTGGATTGTTTCTTAAGATTTTTTTTTTTTTTTTTTTTTTTTTTTTTTTTTTTTTTTTTTTTTGTGCATTTAGAAGTCGAAACAATCACAACTCCACATTTGTTGCATATAGGCACACACTAGGACAAAATCACTCATAACATTGTCATCTTGTTTCATCACTAGATTTTTGACTCACTAGTTGTCTTTGCCTTTGATCTAAGATAGTTGCCTTAGGAAGTTTAAGTGCTCTTGCCTTTATTTGTCTCTTTTAGCTTATTATGCGTTGCTTATTTTCTCTTTTGCTTAAGTGTTTTTGCATGCATGCTATATCTTGATTAGATTAGATGCTATATTGCCTAAAGGAATTGAACTTGCTTGAATCCAAATCCAAAAACACAACCTTTCTGCAAATTTTCTGCCAAAAACCCTTTTCTGGCAATCTACATCAGATGGGCGGCCCCCTTAATTATGTAAGGCGGCCCCCTTAAATTTAAGGGGACCACCCCCTAATTAAGGGGACCGGCCATCTGCTGGATGGATTTACAGAATCTTTTTTGCTTTTTAGCCTATTTCAACCTACATTTCCCATTTTTCACCAACATATTTTGTCCTAATCTCGCAAACAAACTTCATCCATCCATAAACACACAAATCTTACACTATAAATATCCCCAATCTTCCATACTCTCCATTCATTCCTTCATGACTTCTCCAAACAAACCAAAACCAAAAGCCTCAAGGCTTGTAAGGATGACGAAAAAACCCGTTTGGCGAAGAAAAAGCCCTCGAAACAAATCCATTATAACCAAGGAAGTTGGAAATCACTCAACACCTCCAACCACTTACTTCCCAAACTTTACACCAAATTCATAAGGGCACTCATTTGATCCTCTTTACAAACCATACAACATTGGCCAAACATCTTCCTTCATGCCAAACCACTCATCTCATCCTCCAACCATTTATAATGATCCATACAAGTTTGATCAACCATCCAACTACAATTCCAACTAAACAAACCCAATTCATCCATATCAACACAATGACTCTCTCCGCATTGCCACGGAAAAGCAAAAGTTCCGTGATGAAATATCCCAAATCCATGATCTTAGTGATCTCAATGCCATGCATCTTGCACAACGCAACAAAGGGCAACTTCCATCATCACCCTACAACAATTGCCTACCCCACTCTCTCAACTTGGATCAAGTTACAAACCACACTCACTATTGCCCTTGTTGCATCTTCCTTCAAAAACAAATTCTATACTTGAGTGAAGATATTTCTTGGATTGAATATCTCCTCACTCGTCCTCATCCGATACCACCCTTAACACGATACAACATCGTAAGATCCACCTCTTCCGCTCCATACCCCACTCCATATCCCTCTCCATCTAACAACTAAGCCTTATGCTTATGTTCCCCTTCAAGCAAAATAAAACAATCAACCATGGGTTGCAAGCAAGTCCAAGTGCTCTCTTAGGCAATATAGGACTATGTCTCTTCTTTTGTTTTATTGTAATCAATATGCTTCAAACATATTGAATGTTGTAATGCTAATCATTTCTATGATGCTTGAATGAATCTATTTGCATAATTGTTGTTTTGCATGTATATGTGTCTTGTTCTCTTCAAATATTTTTGTAGCCAAGACTTCCATAGCTCGTTCTCTTGGTGCTCTCAAATGAGGGGGAGCATACATCAAGGGGGAGCATTCTACCCGTTTAATCTTCCTTCACGAAGCTTACTCGGCTTAACCTTTTTGATTTTACAAAAAGGGGGAGAAGAGAAATGTAAACTCTATAATACTTGTCTAAAAACAAATTTTAGATCTATTGAGTTTAAGGTTTTGTAATAATCAAAAAGGGGGAGATTCTTGACATAAATAATGCCTAAAAACATTATTAACATATTATCAATATCTCTATGTTTTGATTATTACAAAATATAAACTCATAGAACTAAAACTTGTGACATAAACAAGTATTTAGTGATTAACATTCTCTTTACATCCAAATCACTTAAGGTATGAATAAACAAAGTGTTTAGTGCAATTTATGATCAAAGGAAAACTTAATTAAGTATTACAAAGTTTATTTAATTATATAAACATATTATATATTTTTGAAAAACACTTTTGGTAATAAAGAAAAATGTTTTATTCATACTAAATATATGAATTCAAATTTTTAACCAAAATCAGTTAGTTTGTCACCAAATAAACTTTCCCCACTAAAAAACAAAAAATCTGGCCATTACAGCTAGGCGGCCCCCTTAATTATAAAGGGCGGTCCCCTTAATTTTAAGGGGGCCGGCCTTGATTTAAGGGGACCGGCCATGCTCCTCTGTCAGAATTTGTTGCCTATAAATACCACCTTAAATCTGAAATTTTTCTCACCTTTTGCACTCCTAAACTTTGTGTTCTAGATCTCCATTTCCAATCTCTTAATACTTTGATCATACATTCTTAAATCTTTGTTTCAAAGTGATCCAAACATCATCCTATCAAGTGCAAGAGAAGAATACTTCTATCCCTCAAGACAAGAAGTATTACAACTTGTTGTGATCTCCACATCTAATTTGTTAGAGCATCATCATTGTATTTATCTCATTGTGTGATTAGTTGTGAATATTTGTTAGAAGATAGTTTAGTTATATATATATATATATATATATATATATATATATATATATATATATATATATATATAGTGTGATTGGTTAGTAGTTAGTTGTGAAGAACAAGAGTTAGGAAGAAGATTGGTGTGTAGAAGATAGTTGTGAAGAAGATTGGTGTGTAGAAGATAGGTGTGAAGAAGATTGGTGTGTAGGAGATAGGTGTGAAGAAGTGTTGTGATTAAGTAGTGAATAGGTGTGAAATAGTTGTGTAGAAGGTGTGGATAAGTTGTGAAGTAGTTGTGGTGTGTAAGGTTTTCTCCGCCATAGAGCTTGTTGACATGGTGAAGAAAACTCTCAAGTTAGGTGCTCGGGGAGTGGAGTAGGGCAAGGAAGGTGACCTTGTAGCCGAACCACTATAAATCTCTTGTCTCGCGGTTCGATCTTTCCAACTCTCATCTATTTCTTTACTTACATTATTATTGCTTTATCGTATATATTTAGTGTTGTTCATATTGTGCATGACTTGATTTCATATAGCATCGAATCTATATTTTTTAAAACAAAGAAAACTTTCAAACAATCTTTTATAACAAATTAAAAAGACGTAAAACTATTCAACCCCCCCCCCTTCTAGTTTTCCACACAATCCAAGGCATCGAACTCTCATCAAACGGCTAGGATTTATTGGATTGGTGCCCAAGATACATCCTAGGGCTGTGAAGGTCACAAAAGCAGCCAAACCAAGTCACATGCTACTGTTTATCTGTTCCCTCCCCACATATGCCACAGTGGCAATCCTCCTAGTCCAAAGCTTCATCCAACGACTATAATTAAGAGATTGGAGAACAAGATTTAATCAAGGGCTGTTAAGGGTTTGAAAGAAGCACAATTGGACATAAGCTGTTTTCTTACTCACACAAGAAGCACACCAGAAGTGGACAAACAAAGCCTTGAAACCTTAGCATAGGGCGTATAAATAGCAGCCTCTACATTCCCTAAAACTTGTCCAATTTCTCATGTATTAGAGGAATTTTGACCATTTACTTATTGTCTTTTTACTTCAGTCATTTAGATTAAGCTTTGTAACCCTTTTCGAATTCAGTGGTGTAATCAAACTCTTTATTTTAATGTAATCTCAGTTTCCTTTAACTGTCACAAGTTTTTTCTTTTACTGTCCTATTAGCTCACATGAGCTCTTTCAAGCTTATTGTGAGCTTATGCTCTCACTAAAACCATTTCCTCAAGTTTTTTTTTCTACTTCAGTATTTAAGATTTTTAAAAGTCCAAATTATATAACATAACCAAGTTTGTTAGTTTTAGAGTTTCCTTTCTGTTGAGTATCACTTTTTAGTTCTTCATTACCTTAGTTTAACAAGTTTTTTTTTCTCATTCATAGCTTAAACAGGCCTGATTCAACTTTAAATTTCTAAGTTAAATCCCTAAGGGAGTGTTTGGCACAAGCTTGTTTTCACTTTCAAAAAACTGTTTTTCTCATTTCTTTAAGTTCAAATTAGCTCAGTTATCTATTGTTAGAAGTTTTAAATTAGAATTTTGCATTTCAAATCAGTTTAGCAAGAATTTTATTTGTCTTCCAAAATTTTTTTTATAACTGTTTTACAAAATCTAGTAGTATAGACCTTTGTTTTTGGCATTTTAGTTCCTTGTTTTTGATTCACTTTAGTTCTAGATAGGATATAGTAGTAGGCCAATACCTGGTAGTTTACTTTTTAAGTTAAAACAGTTACTTTTTGCACCCACTTTTTACCCATTTTCCTGTTGCATCAGCCCCTAGAAGTGCATTTTTAGTTTTCTTATTAGTAGGTATTAAGCTCTACAAATTTATTTATAGCTTATCTCCTAGCTTGTGTTCATGCTAGTAATTTTAGTTTATTTTTAGTAATTTTCTTAGGTAGCTCTTCAGGCCACCAAAGTAGACCCTTTAGGCTGCAGGCCTGCTGCACTTAATTTGTTGGAGTTGTTCCCTGCATATTAGTCACTATTTAATTTTTTTTTTCTCTTTTCTTGGCTTTTTTTTAATTTTTTTATTATTTTTTTTTTGCTTCTTAGTTTTGATAATTGCTTATTTGCTGTTTTGTTACCCTTTTAGGATCATCCCTTAGCCTCTTACTTGCCCATTTAGCTTTATATCAGCAGCCCCTCATTGTTTTTTATGCTCTTAGCCTTTTTAGAACTGCTTATTGTAGATTAAGACATCTCATTACATGTTCCCATTAGCTTTTAGGATCACCTTAGGTTGCCTTTTGCTTATTCCCCGCAGTTTAGTTTAAGTGTAGCTTAGAAGTAGCTTGTTAAGTAGCTTTTGGACTTTGCAATTTTCCTTTTATAAGTTTTTTGGCCCAACTGTCTTAATCTCGTGTTTAAATCAGAGCTTATTTTCAGTTTTCATAAAATATGTTTTTGCAAAATTTTCTTATTTTTATATGCTTTTCAAAGTTCAAAAAGAAAATATATATATATATATTACAAAAAGGGTTGAGCCAGGAATCGATCCTTGGTCACCCAGCTCACGTCAAACAGACACAACAAACTCCCCACTACCAGATGCTCTAGTTATGACTTGTTGTAGTGGTTTACTTTATTTGTTTTTATAGTAGTCCTTGCTTGTTTGCTTATTTATAATTTCCAGCTTCTTAACTGCTTATTTCTGCTTATGTTGAACTGCTTTTACCCTGTTGTAAATTTTCACAGCTGCTTCATAACATAACAAACTTTCCAAAAAAAATTTATAATTTTCCAAATTGTTTTACTAATTTTCTAGGATTTATTTTATTATTTTAGTATTTAATTCATATTAAAAAAATTAAAAAGCAAAAAAATATTTTTCTTTTTTCTAAAATTTTCTTTTATCTTTTAGAACGTAGAAAAATCCTTTTTACCCCCGTAGGACTAGCGTAGCTTTAAAATCACTTTTTATTTTGTACACTTACGTTTTTTTAATCAACTTTTACGTTTTTTATTTAGTTTACGTTTTAGGATTCCCTAGCCCCGATTATCATTCCTATAGACTTTTAGGTAGTTTTTAAGTTTGATTTAGCTTCTCTTGCTTAGATTTGCGTTTTCGTTGCGTTTATTTTATTTCTCGTTCGTTATTCGTTAATTTTCCGTAATTTAAAATTACAAACCCAAAACCGTCAATCAAGCACTTTAATTCAATCCCTAATCAATATCCTCAATTCACGTCTCGTCGGGAAACGACCCGGGAACTCACTAACCCGGTACTCTTCAAAATATCATATTCGTAGGTTTTACGTGTTAACCTTTTTAACGAAAGGTTGATTTGTTGTTCTTACGACTTATTACCCTCGAGGTAATCTAGCCTGATATTCTTGATCTCTTCTCCCCATTGGTTGGTTTTGCACCGATCAATGCGTCGTATCTATAACTAAACGTAGCCTCCAAGTCTGAAACTGACCTGATATGGCGCATCTAGAATTCTGATATGGAGCATCACCCAATACAGTGCATCTAAATACCCAATGCACCGTATCTCCTTCAGAATCAGATATATCTCTTTTTGCTCTTTCTGTGCCTGCTTGAACGGGGTATAACGGAGTCCAGATGAAGATTTTACGGCCAAAATACGAAAGCATCTTCGAGTGTCGACATGTAATCTTTGACTTCTTCTTTAAGCTTCTAATCTTCACTTGATTTCTTTATAAAGATTGTATATGGCCGATACAATGGATCGGATTGGTCCGATGCGGCGTATCAAGGTAACTTCGCGTGGGGTCCAAGATTATAATATTCACGAATATTCGTACACCGCCTTTAGATGCGGCGTATCTTCAATCTCTTTTGCGGTGCATGTTCTTCTATGTCTTGGGTCATCTTTGGTGAAGTCTTGAGATTGATATGCCGTATGTCTAAAAGATAATATGGCGTTTCTGGAGTAGAACAAGTTTTGTTTTCCTCGTTGACCAAAGTTTCATATATGGCGCATGGTATAAATCCCTGCGGCGTATGCTTCAAAGTCAGGAAAAGGTCTTCATATTCGTTTAACTCTTGTTATACGGCGCATCTATCAAGAATGATACGGTGTATTATTTGTTAGTTTAGTAGAATTCTTCAACTTGATCTATTTTACGTCCATAATAGCTAACTTTAACCAAATGCTTGTTTATAACTGAATTACAAAAGTAAGCAATTACGTATCGATCCTCATATAAAATAAAACAAAACAAGCGAATTACATAGGATAAATGATGCCAATAAAATGTACTTATTTGATGTCATCACCTGACTATATGGATTTGTTCAGGTGTGATATTTACTAATTTTGTTAGCCTTAAAAGAAAGTGATGGTCATTCATTACTTATAGCACTTTGTAACGTGTAATAGTTTAGTCAATTAGGCTTGTGGACTTAGAAAACTAATATGTTAGGAGTTATATTGTAGCCCTTATTTAATGTAATCTAAGTCCATCAGGACCAAGCCCATGGCAAAGCCCATGTGGCATATGATTCTAAGTATAAAAGGCACCCATGTCTCATTTGTAAGGGTGTGCTTCAAGAGTGTATGTGTGTGTTTTATAAATAAAAGTCCCTCTTTATTTCTCTACTTTCTCTCTCTAATGTGCATCTCTGTATCGCCATATAAACTAAATATATTGATAAGGTTGATTAATCTTAGGTCCTACAAGTGGTATCAATCTCCTAACAATGATTTAGGAGTGTTTTGAGTTTTGGTTTGTCACTTATTTATTCCTTTCTACTCATTTTTTTAAGTTTCGTATTTTTCTTGTTTTTTTTTGCTTTAGCACTCCTATAATTACAAACTAGTGTTATAAACCTTTTGGAACAAGAAAGTTACAAGCTTTATGGTTAAAATTTGATTTTCAAAGTCGAAAAATTTGTGTTTTTCATATTTTCGAGTAACTTTATAAGTCATTTAAAATGTTAAAGTTTGCAATTTTCATTTAGTTTAAGTGTTATTATGCTTAGTTGTACAAGGAAATCGTGGTTAGAACCAATCCTTGGTCAAATTTAAGTAGTTGGAAGAATCTGTCAAAATTTCGAGTAAGTCAAGACCCTAAAGTTTCTAGTAAGTCAGTTCTGACCATTCTTTGAATAACCAAAACCCTAAACTTTCGAGCAACTCCATATGACGTTATCTTCAATATTTTTTGACTAATCAGTGCTTCACTCTCTTGTATAAGCTTGAGAAGCACTTCGACTCTTGGGCATTCTTCTAATTTGTACAAATTAGAAAGAAAATTTTTCCAAATACCTATACTTTTGAGAAAGTTACTGTTGATGCAAATAATGTCTAAAAACGTTATTCTCATCTTTCAATATCTCTATGTATTGATGATAACAAAATATGAAAACATCTTACGTCAAAATTAACGTAAACAAGTTTTTAGTCGAAATATCCGATTTCTATGATAATCACTCTAGGTATGAACAAACAAATTTACAACTTGACAATTGATCAAAGAAGTGAATTTGTGTTTTGAGCTTCACATTTTTAGCTTGACAAAACTCTCTTTTTAAAAATACACTTTACAAATAATTTTTGAGATATAAAGAAATGTTTTATTAAGGAAATTCATTTTAAAATTCCCAACAGCTATTTTTTACCCAAACTAGCTCCAAACTCCCCCAAATAAAATTTTACCACTAAAGACAAAATATGGAGCGTGCTTGTCTAGCACGGTACCACTAAATTTAGCGGTACCGTGTGACAATTAGTGGTGTCGTCCCCTTTAAAATGGTCAAATTTCCAGATTCTATAAAACCACTTCATTTCTCAGATTTTGGCTATCCTTTCACATACATAACTTTCTGGTTTCCATCCTCCCTTTCTTTCTACAATTCTTTGATCATTAGTTAGTTTTCTTTTGTTTAAAGAGTTATTCTTCCATCCAACCAAGAATCATCTACATACCTCTACTAGTCAAGAGAAGAACATAAAGTATCAAGAAGATACAAGGTGTTGGTGTCATAGAGTAGTGCACTTGCATTACAAATTGTCTACTTAATTGTATCTTGATATACATCAAGTGTATTAGTGTTTCTTAGTCTTTGTGTTGATCATTGTGATCTTGTTGAGATCTTGGGGATCTCTTGAGTGTTGAGTGAAATAGTATTGATCAAGTGGATAAAGAGTAGATTGTGAGGATTGTGTGGATCTTGTGAGGATCGTGTTGATTGTGTGAGGATTGTGTTGATCGTGTAGATTATGTGAGGATCGTGTTGATCGTGTAGATTGTGTGAGGATCATGTTGATCGTGTTGATTTTGTAAGGATCGTGTTGATCGTGTGATAAGTTAGGATCGTGGTAGATTGGTACTAGCTAAGATTAGTACTCAACATCTAGCTTAGTGTCGGAAAATACGTAAGCGACATTGTACGGTTTTCTCTGCTTGAAGGGAGTCTTGTTGGTATAGTGCTAGAACTCTCGAGTCAGATACTCGGGGAGTCTTGTCGGTAAACTATTCAACCCCCTTCTAGTTTCCCACAGTTACAAAGTTTCGAGAAAGTTACACAATTTCGAGTAAGTGCAAAGTTTCGAGCAAGTACAAAGTTTCGAGTAAGTGCAAAAGTTTCGAAGAATGCAAAAGTTTTGAGAAAGACAAAAAGTTTGAGGAACTACCAAAGTTTCGTGGAAGTGCCAAAGTTTCGAATTTGGTGGAATTTGTTGACTTTTGTGGCTGAAAGTTGATTTTTATCGACGATTTTATGTTTTAGCATGCCACTAGGATTCAAAGAAAAATGGCTTCAAGATCATTGTAAATGGTCTCGAATAGGTGATATGTTGTGATTGTTTTGTTTTAATAACCAAATGGAAAGATTAGATTCAAACATAATTGTTCTTGTTCTATCTTTAGCTGTTTCATATATTTAATTAAGAAGCTTGGCTTCTAAAGGATCTGTGATGATATGAGTTCAACAAAAAAAAAAAAAAAAAAAATCTTTGAAAGATTAAACAAAAAGTTGAACCGATTCTGAGATCTTGTATGTTTTTCATGTCTTGTTTTAATTCGAGTCTTGTGGTTGTGACATGGAGATGAGATTAGGATAGTGATGAGGATGGTTATGTTATAGGACTAGTTTGGTACGACTGATATGTTCTTCTTCGATTTCCTTTTCTTTTAGATTTAAAGCTTTTGACTTTGGACTTATGACGATAACAATTGTGGTCAACAAAGAGTATATGGTATTTGGTTTTAGTCAATAGTGAAACGGTCAATGGTACTTCTCGCAATGCAAGTTGTGAAACGGGCAAAGTTTCGACCCCATTTTGTAAGTGGGTGACCTCGGAAAATTTGGTATCGCAACTCTCTATCGCAAAGTACTTGCAATCAAGCTATCGCAAGCAAGTCCTACTATCACAATCAAGTCTGCTATCGCAACTAAATCTTGTGATGTTGCTGTCACAACTAAGTTTTGCGAGCTAAAGACTCGCAAAATTAGGGTATCAAAATAAAACCCTTGTTTTTTCCAAATTTTTCAGACCTATTTTTTACCCTTTTATTGAGTGAGCTTTTGTGACCTTTACGAGCAAAATATGCGAGCAAAAATTACAAACCCTGAAAAGTTGGATCCAAAAAGTTTTGACCACAAAATTTCACGTTTTAGTGTAAAAATTTCACAAATGGATATATTGTTAACAAAACTGTTATTTTGACAACAACAAATCTTGGAAAACTTGAAAATAAAGCATAAAACCATTTTGATCAAATTTGATACACCAATAAGCTGTTACCAATAAAGCTACCTGTAACGTAGGATACAAATTTGACCAAACAATATATGCTAAAGACAGCTTCAAAACAATATTTGAACCACAAAAAATCAACACAAATAACAACCAAAGCTCTGATACCAATTGTAGGACCGAAAAGTATGTTGATTTATGTGGTTCGGAAGGTCGAGGTTGATCAAAGTAGATGAAATCCATGACTAGTTTTAGAGATAGAAAGTAGAGAGTATGTGAGGTGAAACAAAGATATTATTAATATGAAAAGATAAGCTTACACACCACACCCCTCATGGAGAATTATGAGGGGTATTTATAGGCTCATCACACTACAAGTTTGCCCCGTGTACATAAGCAGTCCTTGCGGGTGCAACTTACTACGTATCTATTCTATTTCACGTGTAAGACGCCAGCTTCACAACACAAAATAATGAGGCTAACACAAAAGAAAAGCATTTTCTTTATAAGATAACAGTACAATTCAACCTAAATCACGAATGCAAGTTTTTGTTTTTATGTAGTGTTAAAAGATAGGGAATGACAATGATAATGATAAATGATGGTTGGTTTGCTATAATGCAATGAAACATTACCCACTATTAGATAATTCATCATTTCTTTCTAATTTAAGGGTAATAAACAAAATAACGACTTTTATCTATAACTTACCTTTTTCCTTATTTTACTCCCAACATCATTCCCACGTAGGTAGAGCAAATTGACCGAATCGGCCGGACCGACTGAGTAAACCTACTGGACCGATCGAACCGAAGGGCTAGCGGTCCGGTCTCGGTCCCAATTTTTTTTTTTTTTCTTTTTTTTTTTTTTTTTTTTTTTTTTTTTTTTTTTTATTTCGGGCTTGGTCCGGTCCAGTCCGGCATACAAACAGACCATTTTGTCTTCTTGAACCGAACTAACCGAATTACCGGACCGGACTGAACACATTCGGTCCGATCCTCAGTCTAGGTTTTTGGGCTATTTAGGTCTCGGTCTTGGCCATTCCGGTCCAGTCCATCCTTTGACTGATGCTCACCCCTACTCCCACGTTTCAATTTTTTTCCCCTCATTTTTTTTTTTTTTTTTTTATATTCTTTTCTTTGAATTTATTAACTTTCTTGACACATGAATTATCACAAATAACAATATTTTCTACTTGCAAACTTAAACACATAAATAAATTGGCGAGCCATGAAAGCCTCCAATATATTATTTGTCTCTATTGCTTTGTTGTAGTGTAGCTATATTTTATAAAAAAATATCATTTGCCTGCTTAGTAGTATATGACAGCGAATAGAAAAAATTCATTATCAATAAGATACAGATAGATTTTTGTAATTAATTAAAAGGTAAAATTTAATTAGTAGTTTATTTATAAAAAGTTGATTAGTGTTTACATGTTACCAAACAAGCACCCCCCCCCCCCCCCCCCCCCTCCCCCCCTCAAACCACAAATAATTAACCGTTAGCTAGTTTCAAAACAAGTAGCTAACACCGTGTCGCCAACGAAGACTTCTTCACACGTAAACGCACAATTACACAAAAGAATTCATAAAGATATCTTTTCACATGGATAGAATCAAAATGGTAGACTTGATCTTTCATAGTATGAAATAGTCAGTTCAATACTTTTCCCACGGCACAATTTGGTGTGATATATAAACGGGATTGCAATGTATGCATGTTTTAAGTATAAAAGATGCTAACAAACTGGACAAACTCAGTTGGCCACCAAGGTTTCGTTAAGGTGTCTTGAAGAGGGGATGTTTGGCTAGAGGAGTTCTCGAGTTCGAGTTCCACCCGAGACTTTTACCCATTCAGGCGATAAAGGAGTATCAGACGGGTCTCAGAATCAGCATACTACCCAATTGGATATCATTGCTAAACCTAAACCATTACCAACCAACTAACAAGCTGTTAAAAAAAAAAAAAAAAAAAAAAAAAAATGCTACGTTAAGAGCGGTACAACTGTAATATAGTAACGGTACTTAAAATCTTATTTTGAAACTCTTGCTTGGATAATTAATAGATGGCGAGAGCTCCCCAAAAGAATCTTCTTCTTAGTTTACTGATACAAAAGTAGTCTTTTACTTGGTTTTCTAGGTGCAGGAAAGTTTTGATTAATTGGATGGCATGATTTAGCAATCTTGCAACATTCTATCAAAGTTTTTCTCTTATATCTTGCTTTTAGATTATATTTAATCGTTGTTCAGAAAAGTTAAATGAAATGCAGAACTTACCTAGCAGTCGGCCATCGCTATAATGTAACAATTGGTTCGTGAAGTGCATGTGTATAAATATGTGAGCATTGAAAAATATCCACGGTTCTTCGTTTCTTAATTTTGCTGCTGCATGTGTGGGAAGTTTTTGACAAAAACGAGTACATAATCAAACAATCATTGGTAATTATAGCTGCTAACAATAGAAAGTCTACAATTATACCTTGGAAAGTTAAGTGAATTTCTCATTAAAATCAATGTACAAAAATATGAGCGTTATGTTGCCGACAGACATGAAGACTCAAATACCATTTTTTAAAAGTCAAGATAGTTATAGCCACTATATGAATGGAAAGACTTGTGATTGCACGTTCTCTGTCAGTCTAATCATTCTTGGTTAGATTCCGTATTCCGAATTGACAATGTTAGTTTTAATCATTTTACTCCAAGTCGATACCAATTTATTCAATGTAAGGAAGTTTCGTGGATGAAAATAGAAAAGAATAATCAATCGACGTTTATTCTATCAATATATTTTCTTTTTGTAGACTGATCAAATCCAGAAAAATTACCAATATAATAATTCGCGGAATAGTTTACTCATGGCCCTGAACATAAAATATAACCTGTTGGCTCATCTTATTTTATCAGATTCCATTGACATGTTTGTAGAGTGTTCTAAGTCAAAGGTTTAGGGAAAGATGTCTCCAATTAATACTTCTATGTCTCAGTGATAACTTAAGGTGGAATAAACTTGTTCCTATGATAGTAAATATGCTGTTTGTGATAATGATCCTCTTTTCATCCTTTAATTATAGCTTTGCTAAGGCTATTTCGATTGACGTTCTATGTTGGTGGAGTCTCATTAATGTTAACTTCCCCAACATTAACGACTTCAAACCCTAGCCAACCACGTCAACCTTCCAGCACCTACTGTCGGGGTTCTTTGATATATGCGGTTGTCCAAGCAACTCTAGCTGTGGCTTCTTTAGAAAGCAAGAAAGGAAGCAGTCTTCAATTAAATCTAAGAAACCAAATAAGGACCTTGTTCTAAATGACATCAAAACCTTCTCTTACACATGGATTCTTGATAGATCTACGAAATCCTCTGTTTATTGGTTAGAGTGCTTTAACGTCCCTTGTAACACTCTATATATCCCCCCCTTTTGTAATTTTCTTCTGCTAGCTACTTGCTAGATGTTTATATTATTGCTGTTAAAAGAAAAGACAGTGACAAACTTGATATAATATATTTATATTCAATGAAAACCTCCTTTATTTATTATACGAAGAATGAATTGATCATCAGTATATCGAAAAACAGATCACTAGATGATCAATGAACATGCGAGATCGAGTTGAGTATAAAATAAATACTATTTAGGTTAAAGTGTAGAATACTGAATTTATCTTGACTTCACAAGATTCTAGCCTCTATGTTATCTAATTATATTTTACCAAACTCATTAAAAGAACGTCAAATTTTTTAGATAGCTAACTTTTAAACTATCATCTTCTTCGTTGTTCAAAAGAGAAAAAACTCAACTACCACTTACTAATATGTATTTGGGTATCTGAATACATACACTTACATTTAAGTACGTGTGTGAGAGAGAGTGAGAGAGGTATAGATGAGGCTCTCGCATGACGCGTTTACATTATTGATATATTCAATGTCCTTTGAACTTTTCATGCAAGTTGAGAACTATAAAGTAATGAAGCCAAAACTTAACTTCTTACCAAGTGGTTACTTATTATCTTCTTTTCTAAGCCATGGATTAGAAACTAGCAACTTATAACATGGTTTACTACATTTAGAAGTGATCCAATTGAAATATGGTTGCTTAGTTATCAATAACTGTGTATTTATTAGGATATTCAAGGGATGAATCCATGAGTAAGCTCTTGCTTCAATTTTATTAGAATAATCATGTTTTTAATTTGTGATGTTTGGTTATTTATTGTATTCAAGATTTCAATGAGATTCTAAACTAGGGTTTTTGTCAATGATATTCGGTTATTAACAATGCTATTTGTTGTTTGTAATTGTACGCTTAGCAAATCATATATTCTGTATTACCTAAAGAGGCAAACCAAGAGAAAGAACAAATAGTACAAACATGCCTTTTGGACCGATACAAGGCCACCCACATCTCCCATATTGTTGTAGAAGAAAAATGGAATCTTTCAAATGATGTGGAATCGAAAGAATCTGAGATACGATCACACATTTGGTTCATTGAATCACATCCAAAGTCTTTGTCGTTCTCAAAAGAGGCGAGCTCATTTAGTCACTTTAGAATCCGGTTTTCAACAAAACCAGGGATTACTAGCTTGGAGGATTCTGTTTCAACTTCTGCAGTAGTGTGAGCTATCGAAACCACATTCCGATATCATTTGTAGAATTTATCGATTTGGATACAAGTGGCAAAAAAAAAAAATAATAATAATAAAAATAAAAATAAAGATAAAATAAATTGACATATACCCCGAGGACAGGTTTTGTTATTTACTCAAAACTAAAGAAAGACTCAATCGTTGGTCCGAATCAGAATCAAACATTAAACATTTGTGCAATTATTAATTGGTTAACTAATGGTGTTTCTGTTAAGTACGTGGCTCACTTCTTAAGTAATAATCAAACTATTAAACTATTTCACAAGTTGCTAATCTAACAGATTTATCACATGCATCTACACTAGAAAGCTGAATAATATGTGTAGTTTATCGTTGATTAAGGCTAGTTACATTTAGTCAAAGAAAGTAAGCTGGAAAGTGGAATTTTCATAACCAAAGATAATATTCAACTTATCTTCCTTACCTGAAAATATTGAGAAAGTTGTAAATAAAAAAAGGTCTACTTGGAAGTTAACGTGGGATTGTTATTTAACAATGGATGCTTGCACCTTATTAAACTGTGTGTCCCAATCAAGTGTCTATTCACACACACAAACACATTTGTATTTGTATATCTAATATCTGTGAGTATACTGCAAGTTGTTTAAATCTGAAGGCACACCATGACCCACGCACTTTAAGATGGTTCACGGTTTACCTACACTGAATACTTAATAGATATCGACTAAAATTCTTATTCATGTGAGTATGTGACCCATTCTTTTAAATGCGCTAGCACGCGGTTTTTCGTATTGATATATTTGTTTTCTGCGTGTTGCAAGTTCATACAGGTCTTGCGTTTTCAAGTGGTTTGTCTAGGACGATTTTAACATGATATTTGCAATTTTGCAATTTGCACTACCAATATTGTTTTGAGATACTCTTAGGATGGATTGGAAGTTATGATTAGAAATCCTTTTATTTGCCGACTCATCGTGTTTTAAAGGATTAATAATTGTTGCATTTGTTCACTAAGTTCTTTGTAATCTAGATGCTCCCTAGTCTATAGCTTCATTAATATAAATTGTTTGCCATTAAAAACAACGAAATGACATCTCTCGTCTTTCTATAGCTGGATTACGGTGTGATTTGTTATCGTTGTTATATATTTATTTTTCATCTCGTCTCTCTATAACTTGACCTTCGTTTAAAGTTACACAGCTGACAACCCCAATATTACAATATATATAGTTTGGTCTGTTTGTAGACCATGTAAAAGTTTCCGATTTTAGGTGGAGACGAGTAGACGACATATCATGCATCCGGTGGGTATCTCAGTAGTGAACTATTTGGTATTTCATATGGAAAAAAAGAGCGAGTTATTCAACAAAATTATCTCCAATTAAAATTAGAAGTCTTTTCAAAGCTTTTTAGATTATTACATGTTACATATAATAGTTTCATTGGTAGAATGTATATGCTTAATGAGGATCATATAGTATCTTGTTAGACCATTTCAAAAATTGATTTGCACACATTGAGTATTAATTGAAACACTTCAATTTATGCATGAGAGACATATACAATATGAACATCCTGCATCAATTGTTTGTATATTTAAAGTGTGCAAATAAAAAGTTAAAGTGTGTGAATCATCTGCGATTCCCTTAGCATCCATGATTAATATTTGTTCGATGTTTTTTTCTGTTTGATTTATTATTCTGTACCTCCATCATATCTATCCTCGTCACATGATTTACCCAAAAAAAATGATTTAAGCATGCGAAATGAGGCCTTTTCTATTTTTTATTTTTATTTATTTATTATTATTATTATTATTTTTCTGGTTAAAAACAAATGATTTAAATATTGTGGTCCTAAATCAGGCCAATTTTCGTGTACGTACATCAACAAATATCGTACTTGTATAAAAAATACCGATTTTCACAGTAATAACAATATAACATCCAGACGTTAATGATTTGTGTGAGAGATATATAGAGTCAGAATATTTGCTAGAGATCAAGATTCAGGCGAACGATCACTATATATAAAATCTATATATGATGTGTCATTATTTAACTCATGGTGTTCATCTATACTACGTGGCTATACTTTAACTAGCGATTAAACTTAAATAAATGCAAGTTGCTAATCCAGTAGACTTATTCATGCATGTTAGCAACGAATTAAAACCTCCATTTTAACTTCCTATGTTCTTTTATCAAATCAAGATAGTTTTTGTTAATCTATTAGTCCACTGTAAATAAAATAAATAAATAAAATAAATAAATAAATAATAATAATAATAATAATAATAATAATAATAATAATAAACAAAATAATAATAAAAAACAAACAAACAAACTGCATAGTGGTAATATCCAACAAATCTAAGAGTTCAGCGAGGAACTAATTAAATATCTAACAAGAAAAGGAAACACATCAATATAAAAAGATAATCGACAAAAGAAAAAACAACATGGACAAAACATATACCCTCAAACCCCTTTTATTAAAACCAATAAAGGCTTACATTGAGACAAAGAAGAAATAATGAACTAGCTAGCATCCTCTCTCAACTCTATTTATAAAGATGAGGGGGTACAATCCGTAATGGAATTAGAAATCTATAGTATCCTTGTTTGCTTTACACACCAAGCAATCCTAATTTAAGTCTAACCTGACTTTATTTAATTAAGTGCAATTAAATCCTTTTATATAGACTAATTACACTTTTAGCCAAATAAGAATTGTTACTATATTATAACAATTTCCACCTTAGTACTGATTATTGATACTCCACATCTTCATCCAATGCAAGAACCTCGAACAAGAGACAACCTTATTAGCAGACATTGAACGTTAATAAATATCCAAGCTAGCTTCCTTAGACATCCTTCGCATTCTTCCTTTCAGCAGCATTACGCTTTGCACCCTCTCGACCAAGTACTCCGATTTTTATAATGAATGCCCCACCTTTGAACCAATGGTGTACCTGCTCATTTACCAAGTAGACCGTGTTTGCCTTTCCTTCAAGTTGTTTAACCTCTAACTTTCTTTGAGCCACTGCAATATCATCGTTAATATCTTGAATTACACCAACTTCATGATTTTCCAAGCTCTTTGTAGTTCTAACTCAATCTAAACTCGCTTTTGAACATGTACTCCATAAACTTCTGTTTTAACACCAAGACCAAGTTGTTTGAACCCAACTTGTTTTGAACCTCTATGCTTTCGTACACCAAACCCATCAAGCTTGCGATGTTAAACCCACTACTTGTACTAGCCATTCTTTTCAAACCTTGCTTTAACCTTCTTAAGTTAATTTAACCCTTTAGAAACCCTAAAGAATAAACTTTTTAACAAGCCTTATAAGCTGTGTGATAAACCCGCTTTCTTGAAATCTTGATCTACTAGCCTTAAAAAAAACCCTAAATATTCGATTTTTTCACCTTAAATATACAAAAAATGTACTTCAAGCAATCACTTTCCTTGGATCCTCAAAAAACAGCTAAATCTTACTTGTCTACCAAGTTATCACTAAGACTTGATCTTCAACAAACCTTGTGGAACATCTAAACCCGATTTATCAAGCCCCCCATAACTAACAAAACTTTGAAGCCTCCTAACCTTCAAGATTGATTATTACTTCAAACACTAAATTGTTAACCATTTGGAGCCTTTAAACCACTTTTTCGAAACTCTTTATAACCACAATCTTGATCTTCGAGTCAATCCTTGGAATTAACATTGTTGCACCTCAAGAAACCCTTTAGAAAACTGAAACGTGCACTTCAAGTTTCCCTTTAATCGACCTGAGCTTCAGATTATATCAAAACTAGGGGTGAAAACGAGCCGAGCCGAGCCAGAGCTCGAGCTCGGCTCATTTATATATATAAAGCTCAATCTCGGGCTCGGGCTCGAGCTCCTTTCGAGCCACATATTTTGAGCTCGGGCTCGGCTCGTGAAATTTTTTCAAAAAGCACGAGCTTGGCTAGGGCTCGATTAAATTATATAACATGTTGAATGAAACAAAAGCTCGAAAGCTCGTTAACACACTAGGCTCGAGCTCGTTTATATTTTCAAGCTCGTATATGTATAGGATATATATACAAATATATTTTTAGGGCTCGTTTATGCTCGTGCGCCAAATCGAGCTTTATATATAAAGCTCGGGATCGGGCTCGACTATTAACCGAGCCCAAATTTAGGCTCGAAATCGGGCCAAGCTCGTTTAGGCTTGGCTCGTTCAAGCTTTTTACCGATCCGATCTCAACTTTTCATGAGCGGCTTGGCTGGTTTCCACCAATGATAGCCAAATAATAACCAAAAACAACACGAAAATCAGATATGTCCAGCCAAATTTGAAAGGTTCTATCTCCTTACTAGATGCTTCAATGCAAGATCCCTCTGGTGCAAACCTAGTTCAAACTTAAATTTCAATTTTCGTAGAAATCCAATGGTATATATAGAGTGGAAAGTGATTGACACACTCCCAAATATTATTTGGACACTCCATTATAAAAGTAGTTAAAGCAGTACAACTGTCTATTACAGACACTGGAATGTCCCAATAAATTTTGAGAGTGTACGAATCATTCCCATATATATATAAAGGAAAAACAGTCAAAATGAAAAGTTGAGTTTTCAACATTTGGTCATATGTCATATGAGAGAGAAAAATAATGTAATCAATATTCTTATTAAAACATCCCATTACTTGAAAGTACAATGATTTATTCACATTGTACTACCAATTAAAACCATATCTACTAAATTAAATACAACCAATTAAAATACAACTTACTAAAAAGTACAATAAAATTTTCATAATGTACAATTTAAATGAGCTACAACATAATCCATATGAAATAATTAAATACACTAATTAATGTTATTTTTAAACACCTTCAAATGAAAAGTATATGTTATTATACATATTATACAAATTAATAAAACACACAAAGCTTCATACAACCTAACAAGTTGATGATACATATAGTTTTGTAAACTGGACGGGACCAACGGGTTTAACCGAAAACCGGTGTCGCCATCGGTTCGGGTAACCAATAAAAACAATCTGAAAACGAACCAGAGAGGACTCGTTGAAACCGATACAAACTGGTGAATCAGGCCTAATCGAAATCTATTTCTCTGGTTAATCGTCACAACTGAAAAGTGAAAAGTTGAAACTAAAAAAGGAAATGTTGAAAACATTTATTTCAAAATGAAACTATTAATACAAATCACAAACCGTGTTTACCCGGGATGCTTTAAATCCGGCGGGTTGACCCGGTTTAATTTGACCAGTTTTTGACCCAACCTAGCAAGTTGACCAGGTTTAAATCGACTCATTTTTCGATCAGAACGGTTCAACCGGTTGAACCACCTGGGTCGAACCTGGTTTCAAAACATTATGTTTAATTCCCAAATCTTCAATCTTTTATTATTTTTCGTTTATAACCTATAAACTTTTTTTATCAGTAAACTATTTGTCGCTATAAAATCTCGTTGCTATGCACCGGTATTCGTTTAGTATATATATATACATATATATATATATATATATATATATATATATATATATATATATATATATATATATATATATATATATATATATATATACTACTTATAATGGAGGAAGGACTCTCTCTCCAAATAATTCAAATGTACACAAAATGATGCATGGTTTACAACACTTTAAAGCAAGCAATTTTCATAATTACAACAACCAAAGCATTGTGTACAACAAAAACTAGCATGAATCGAAATTCAGACCACTTCCTTAGAATTCTATATTAATAGCATTAAAGACACCCCTACACCCAATATTACACTCATTTAAACACAATGTACAACCCTCATTCTACATTAATAGCATTAAAAACACCCCTACACCAAATATTACAATCATTTAAACACAATGTACAACCCTCATTCTACATTAATAGCATTAAAAACACCCCTACACCAAATATTACAATCATTTAAACACAATGTACAACCTTCATTCTACATTAATAGCATTAAAAACACACTACACCCAATATTACTATCATTTAAACACAATGTACAACCTCCATCTTAACCTAGACATGAACCTGTGACCAAGACTCGACTCAATAAAACTCGACTCGATACACAAAGCTGTGACCAAGCAAATTTAGGTGTCGGAATGACATCCCGTGACATTTTTATTAATTCCATCGATATATATATATATATATATATATATATATATATATATATATATATATATATATATATATATATATATATATATATATATATATATATATATATATATATATATATATAACAGGATGCGTATGATGTCATCAAATGCAAGTGTCCAGTAAGCGGCTATAAACGCCATGTCATTATTCCACGTAGGCAACCTTTGTTCATAAATTTTTTTTCCGTCACCTAAGCCCACAATACATTCCATTTAAGCAACGTTTTGCCATTTATTTTTCAAAAATATGACTCTTGCAGGATTCGAACCTAGGTATTGGCATCCACACACAAGTGTGTCAACAAGTGGAGCATGTAAGTTAATGTGATCTGATATTTGAAAACAATTATGTCATGCTTTAATAACTACTACATTCTCTAATATATATTCATAAACCTATAAATTATGTAGCATATATCTCTACAACTTAAAACCCTAATCTCACATTCGTTCGTAATATACTTTTCTCAAAACCCTAATTTTATCTTTTCCTCAGCCTTTTTTTCCTCAATTCTCTCACGCTAATCTTCTTTTTCTATGTGTAGGTTTGAGAATACCAGGTGTTCTTTGGAAGTAGCATGGTAAGTTTGCTCATGAGGTTTTTTTATGTTTATGTTATATGCAGACGTTACTTAGAACTCTCTGGTGTGGTGGAGTTATACAACTCGACAAGCCTTATCATCACACTTGAAGTGACCTCATGTGGAATTAATAAAGTTAACACACGTAATTATTAATTGAACTATTATTATTTTATGGTATCATGATTGATGGTGTTTTGTTGTTACCAGCAGGATTCCTTAAAAAATGGCTTACGAAGAAACTCTAATGGATATATATCAAGGAATCAGAATACTACGTAATTTGTATCTCTTTTTTGTTATATGCTCTAATTTGGTCTAAGGTCGTCCCTTTGTTTGTTTATATTATTTTTGCTACCAGCTAATCTATGTGTTCATTCTTATACTAAAAGGTACTTTTTTTTTTTTTTTTTTTTTTTTTTTTGCTTTGCTTTTTTGATTTCATGTTAAAAGTATTTTATTCAAAAAATACTTAGTGATGAAGAAGGGTGTATTGTTTTTACAGGCTTAATAGGGAACAAGAATGCAGTACACATTACTAACGGTGTTTTGTTTTTACTAACATTAGGGATGAAGAAAGGTGGTTGATTGTTTAGGGTATGTAGTGTTTTATGCATGTCTGATTGGTGGACCTGATTGTAGATAGTTGTGGAAAACCAAGAGGACTGGTTGAACTCACTTGGAAGGTATCGAGTTATTTTGATCTCCCAAGAAAGGAAGAATCTCGTACAAACTTCATGACTTTGTGCTTCTGCATTCCATTATACTTTATTTTAGTACGTGTAAAATATATTATCTGGTATTGGATGTTGCAAGAAGTAAATAACTACGATATATGCCATTGGTTGTAGGTAGATGTTATCTAAGGTGAGGAATCATAGATTTGCAATATATAGTGATTAAATCTCCTGCAGTCAAAGTTTTATGTATTTGTGATATGATTTACTTTCAAGAAAATCATTAAATTTGTTTGGATCTAAGACATGGCAGTTGGCTTCATTAAGTTGAGATCATATGGTAAAATGTATGACTCCAGCCAATTCGTTCATCTAATCAAAAATAATATTAATAGAACACTAATATATATCTGTCAAAAGATGGTGCAGATGTTCTTTATTACTGTATTATTATTTTTTGTTTGATGTTACAGAAGTTTTAATTGATATTATTTTCTTTTACCCTTTGTTAAGGCCATGGTGATGAAAACCATCGAGGAAAAACAAAAACGGTACTTTTTCTCAACCATTTCGCAGCACATGTGTGGGTTCCTCTCGTGCGTGTTAGTAGAAGACCAAAATCTTACAACTCAATTGTATAAGATCTTTTTAAAGTACTATTAACTTAATAAGACTTTTTATTGTTATAGGTATAGAGAAAGACAAAACGGTGTTTACATAAACTATTGTCGCCAATAATAAATCAAATTAGTTGCTAAATCAAGGTGTGTGTACTTATTTGTTGTCCTGTAACTTAGTTATTGCATACACTATGCACGTGCCTATTTAAAAAAGGCTAATGTGCGATGGATAACTGTTGTAGCACATCTTTCTGATGTCTTGGAAAAGGGAAACTCAAGATCAAACAGGAGCAATCAGCAGCCGCACTCAATATCTCAAGGTACGTTAAGTTAGGAGTTTTTATGTGTATGTATATAGTGACTGGTGTACAAATAATAGTATTAACTACTTATATTGTTAACAGTTCTAATGTTGTAGGCATTTTTGAGGGCACGCATAATAATCATATAGGGTCGTGCAGGAGTAACGAACTTGCATGTTTAATGGGCCAAAGTTCATGATCAGTGGTTCAAGGTATATTCAGGCGCCTTTTACGTTTATGTTATGATTCATTCGTTCTATTTCTTACAGATAGTCCATTTGAGATTTCTGCAATTAAGGAGTTTGTTTTTGCAAACAAACATCCGTTGGTGACAAATTTCTCAAACGAAAAGGCAACTATGATTTTTGAAAACCCAAGTAACAAATAGGTAATTACAGTACATATAGCTTATCTTTTTGTGGATAGTTGTTCTATTGTCTTATGTAAATTAGATTAACTTTTTTGAATTTATCATGCACCAATGTATAAATCAATATTATATTAGAAAGATTGTTAATAAAGTAAATGTTAGACCTTTATTGATTTTGTTTAGGTTGATTATTAGCTCATCACGAACCTCTACAAAGAAATTTGAAAACTATTTCATTTAAGTTGCACATGTGCGTCATTGTTGTAACTTATTAGTTGACAAAATGCAATATATAAATCTTTTATCTTAGCTTATCCATTTGTTATTTAAATGATGATCTATACTGGCCGAGTTTGGCTAAACCCATTCCACTTTCAGGCATTTCTCTTATATGACCTGAGACCAAATTTTAATCCAAACAGACCCATTTATAAGTTAAAAAATCAATTGTCACTCTGTAACACCTCTTTGTAGCGCATCTTTCTGATGTCTTGGAAAAGGGAAACTAAAGGTCAAAGAGGAGCAATCAAAAACCGCACTCAGTATCTCAAGGTACGTTAAGTTAGGAGCTTTCATGTGTATGTATATAGTGACTGATGTACAAATAATACTATTAATTACTTATATTGTTAATAATTTTCTATTGTTGTAGGCGTTTATGAGGGCACGCATAATAATCATATAGGGTCACGCAGGAGTAAAGAACTTGCATGTTTAATGGGCCAAAGTTCATGATCAGTGGCTCAAGGTATAGTCAAGCGCCTTTTACGTTTATCTTATGATTTATTCGTTCTATTTCTTACAGATAGTCCATTTGAGATATTTGCAATTAAGGAGTTTGTTTTTGCAAACAAACTTCCGTTGGTGACAACTTTCTCAAAAGAATGCGCAACTATGATTTTTGAAAGCCCAATTAACAAACAGGTATTTAAAGTATATATAGCTTATCTTTTTGTGGATAGTTGTTCTATTGTCTTATGTAAATTAGAATAACTTTTATGAAATTTTCATGCACTCATGTATGAATCAATATTATATTAGAATGATTGTTAATGAAGTAAATGTTAGACATTTCTTGCTTTTGTTTAGGTTGACTATTTGCTCATCACGAACTTCTGCAAAGAAATTTGAAAACTATTTTATTTTAGTTGCACATGTGCACCATTGTTGTAAATTATAAGTTGACAAAATGCTATATAAAAATCTTTCATATTAGCTTATCCATTTGTTATTTAAATGAGGATCTACACTAATCGAGTTTGGCTAACCCATTCCACTTTCAGACATTTTTTTATATGACCCGAGACCAAATTTTAATCCAAACAGACCCATTTATAAGTTAAAAAATCAATTGTCACTTTGTCACACCTTTTTTTTTTTTTTTTTTTTTTTTTTTTTTTTTTTTTTTTTTTTTTTATCATCAATGTACCTAGGGGTTAGTTTAGGTCAAAGTATATCAACTATCAATACATGTTGCAACGGGCCGGGCTGGATTTGGTTTACCAACGAATAATAATATTACTTTCAGCTTGAATTCGTAGATAAATAGCTAATGTGTTAATTATGGGCTGAAGTTTGACCCTTCCCTTGATGATTTTTTGTCTGGCTCATATGAACAGTAATGATAGAGACCATAAATTTATTGTAGATTAATGTTTAAGGATCATCAAAATTGAGGTTGGAGTTGAATATGTCGTGGAATCAAAGGAGTTTTCACCATTAAGGACAAAGCTGCTACATATTAGTATTACTTTAGAATGCGGTTTTTGTAAAACGAGTTCTTCATAAATATTTCGTGTCTTTGTTTCAGCTTTAGGGAGATACACAGAAGGTTTTATCTTAAATCCAAGTGCAGATGTTGTCACGTTTATTACGGGTGTCAATGAGAAGCAATGCAAATCTAATATCACCATCGTCTCGAATTCGAGCTGCACAACAAACTGTTTTGCTCCACTGGTCAAGGTCCCGTTTTCCACCCCTGTGACTCTAATTTATCTAAGTTTTATATGTGCTAACAATGAAGTTTTATATGTGTTATCAAAGCTACTACCAAAGTAAGGACATGAAATATGTCTCTTTAAATTGCAAGATTAATATGAGAAACTGCAGTGCTAATTTGGGCTTACATTATGGTTTTAATGCACTTGACGTATTCTTGTGTTGTGTTGTGCTGACGCAGAGGGAATCATGAAGGAAATCCTTGGTTTCACTAAGGATGATGTTGTGTCTACAGACTTGGTGGGTGACTGCAAGTAAACCCATTCGATCTTTAATTCTTAAACAAATCAAATTAAACTACAGATTGATTGAAAAGGTAAAACACCTGTATAATGTTGCAGCAGATGAGGTATGCTGATGTTTGTGCAAAGATGGAAATTTTTAAGGCTTGCTTCAACAAGAGTATTTGAAATCAGCTTATATAACCAGACGATGGATCATTCTATTGAAATTATGTAAATTGTTTGAATCGTGACCTTATATACCGTAATGGTGAGACCAATGACGATAGGGTGCCTCTCGGGCATGATTAATGTTATCTAGGATGTCAGACTGACTAATGTATCGGAATACTGACATGTTGATTTGAACTCTAAGGATGCTAAGAAGAAATGCGAATATCAATAAAACTTTCAATTTTGGTCAAAGATTTGTGCATAGTTCCAATGGTCAAGTTTTTCATATTAATGATTGGTGCGATAAAAATGGACACTACACAAACTACATTACCAAAGTGGTTTACAAAGAAGTTTTATATAGGATTTGAATGTATAAGATATATTTTGTTTTGTTTTTGCTACAAATTAATATTTTAGATTCACATTTGAGTTTTTTAATTCAGTTATGATGTGTTGATATTCTTTATAACTGTTTACATTATCCATTATTTTCAATATTTTGGTGTAAACATATTTATCGTTATTTGTTATTTACTTACGTATAGTTAGATATTGTCAAGCAATCGATGTTCTTACGTGAGTACCTTGATATATTTAGGACCATTTTTTTTTACAGATTTTTGTGTTTTCTTCATCACGGGTTTCTCTAATTCGTTATCCCTGATGCTCTTAAATGAGTACCTTGATGATTTCTCTAATTCGTTATTGCATTTAAAGATTGTATGTTATGTTTTTACAAATATGGAATTGTGCCTAAATTGTTTGTCTATTAAATCAGGGTTTTGAGGCTTACAGCTGGACACAAGTACTATTTGTTGGTTAAACTATAATATGAGGTTGGATGGTATCACTATGAGACCATCAAGGTAAACATGTGCTTTTTATAGCTTAACTATCTGCTGATAACTTTTTCATCGTACTTACATATTCTGCTATTCATTTGTGTCTGCTTATGGTTGTTTGTTCTTAGTTAACTGTTTGATATGAATGCATGCGATAAATTGATAAATAAGTTTCCATTATCCTAATGGTGCTGTATATTAGGATTTTTATATGAGACCTTATTTGATTGATGAAGTTTCTTAACTAAATGAATGTGAATCTTATATCCCGATGCAACTCACTGGTCTTCGTGATGTTGTACTCATTGGAGACGAGAAGCAACTCCCTGCAACAGTTCAAAGCAAGGTAAATGCTTTCTTTATAATTATATTTATTTCACACCTTCTTTCATATTAGTATGAAATGAAGTCTCATGCTAGAGTTGTTGTAGATATGTAAGAAGGCGGAGTTTTGAAGGAGTTTATTTCAACGATTGGTGATGTTATACTTTTTCATCGTACTTACATATTCTGCTATTCATTTGTGTCTGCTTATGGTTGTTTGTTCTTACTTAACTGTTTGATATGAATGCAAAGCCCCGGTTAAACAACGCTTTTCTGAAACAATGTCTGGATCAACAACAATTTGAAGCTTTGATAAGAAAGATTGATTTGAAGATATGTGTTTGAAGCTTCTTGACAATTATTCCAGTCCAAAGTTACATGCGGCTGGTGTGTTTGACTGACTAAGCTTGTGCTTGGACATGCTATCTTCTATAGTCTTTACTTTCACTCTGATTTTTTTAGTCTCTATTTCTCATGGAACTATCGATCCAAATAAGTAGCTTTAATGAGAATTTGATTACTTCTTTTAAGACACAAACAACTCATCTATGTCACTTTCAATTGTAGTTACCGCGGGCTTAGCAGTGTCATATGGTCTATATTTGAACAAATTACAAGGTTTGTAATTTTACAACTCATCTCCAACTACAGGTAGTTATTCTTATAATTTTACAAGCGAACCACTCCACATATAGATAGTCATTCTCCTTTTGCTATGGGAATTGGAAGCACACGCTGTTTTAGTGATGGTTTGACACACTTGCTAGACATTAAAGACGGTGATATCATTAGATTAAAGACATAATGCTTAATATTTATTGCAATTTGTGTTAATATATTACAAGCTATATCTCTAGTATTATAACAGTGTCTCGTATTTCAAACATATTAAGTTACATATTTGATCATAATTGACCAAACATGTACTTTAATGTATTTAGAAACTTATTGTAAATTAATAGTGAATATGTAATTTATGACGCTGTTGATTTGATGCAGGAGATTGTAGCTGGTTTGTAAATCGTATTTTGATATCCCAATATAGAGTTACGTATGTTACCCTTTCTTATAGTATCAGTTGCCATAAATTTGTATATCACAGGTGGATACTTTTGGTGCTATGCCAAAAACCAAAAAGATTCGTTTTTTTTCTTGAACAAGTAGGCAATTTAATGAAGTTTTTAAGAATTATTTTTAGCAACGAGATTGTGATAACTTGAAATTCATCATGTACAGGTCTGTTTGTGCTTGGACCGCCAAAATTATGTGCCTACACATATTCATTTTAAAAAGTAAGCAGGTTGTTATCCCTCTTAGGCAGATAAGAAATTTTAATACGCAATCACACTTTGACTAACTTATTTGTTAAGTTTGGAATAATTATAATGTTTGAAAGTAAACATACCGATAATAGAGTTACTCGTCCATTATAACAACAATGAAGTGTAATAAGAGGGTGTTTGGAATTGCTTATTTTTCTGATTGAAAACATTAACAAAAAAGTAGTTTAGGATTCGACATTAACAAAAAAATTGAGTCCTAAGCTGAGAAGAAATGATGCTATACTTACTCGTGTTAAGGAAGAACTTGCCAAAGAACGCGCGGCCAGTGGAAAGAGCTCTTATTATGTGGAAACTGTGCATATATTAACTTACCACAAATGTATGAACTTAAAGAGCTCTTATTATGTGGAAACTGTGCACAGATTAACTTACCACAAACGTATGAAATTTTATCTATTAACAATGTCATATGTTTTGTTCTTGATTAATCAGGTACAATACCAAATCCACGTAGTAGAAATGGAAGCAGCCAAAGAAGACAGGTAAGGGAGTATTGAAGGCCATGTTCAGGAAAAAGAGTACTGAAGCAAAGATTATAAAAGGGTATTTGTTACAAGGGTACTTGGACTCTGCGTATGTTGAAGCTATGAATTCGGGGAGATGAACTGGTTTTAGTTGATCTTCTTGATATGTAATTTAATCTTTTGAGATGTTTTGTTTGCTTATGCCTCTTTTACAAATTTAAGGAGTCACAAGCAAGCAAAATGTATGCTGAATGAATGGAAGAGGTTAAGATTCTAGAAAATTCCGTTGGGGAGCTTGACTCTACCATAAATGTATTGGAGAAAAGGGTAGTTTCACACATTCAAGAAAATGTTGGTTCTTTACACTAAATGAGCATTTTTAGTTAATCCTCGAATGTGGTGCCCAATGATTCAAATGGGTGAAATTTTTGTGACATAATTATTAAATTGTGGGTATTATTCAGTATACAATCGCTCCTTTAAGTTTTATATCCCATTCAAAGGATATTTACTAGCGAATTATATCGGGATTACAACAAGAAGGACACACATAGGAATGATGCACCAATATAAAGATGAAGGATCATGAAGGATCCGAATAGACAATAAGGATATTAACATCCTTCATAGACAATAAGGATATTAACGGAGCGAATCTTTAGAATCAAACAAAACTTATCATCCTGATCATCCGGATAGTATATTACTACAATAAATATGTTTTTATGAATCTTATAATTAGTCATTCCCTAACGGAAACCATATCGTAAATTATAATTATAATAATTATTTTAAGCATTTAGACTATCGTCAATCACATTAGCTTTACTTTAATTCCTATGATTATATGCAACTATAAGTTACATGTTTTATGATATACCAGTTGAGTCATTGGTCAAATAGGGTTTGGGTTCAATAGGTAATTTTTAAGTCTAGGTCAAATTATATTATAAGTTTTTTTTTTTTTTTTTTTTTTTTTTTTTTTTTTTTTTTTTTTCTCTCTCTCTCTCTAGTCTAGGTATATCGTAAATTAATTAATACGATATAATAGTTGATTCTGCTTTTATCAGCAAGTAGTTTCCGGAACTACAATAAACATGTTTTTAAGTCTAGGTTAAATTGGGCTTATCATCAATGTAATTATTTCATTAACTGACATCATCAAAAAAAAAATACTACTTAACTTTCTCTTAAAAAAAAGAAAAAGAAAAAATAAAAAATAAAAAGACGACTCAAAACATAATTTTACAATAACTAAAACCATCCAAATTATAATTACAAGTCAATGGGCGGGCTTGAAAAAAAAAATTAAAAAATAAACCTACGACTTAAAACATAATTTTACTATAACTAAAACCATCCAAATTATAATTACAAGTCATGCCCACCCATTGGGTGGGCTTTGAAATGTAGTGTGTGTGTATATATATATATATATATATATATATATATATATATATATATATATATATATATATATATATATATATATATGCGCGCTCGTTCGTGCGTGCGCGCGCTTGCTCGCTTCATTACGAAATCAAAACACAAATTAATTATCTATATTTAAGTAAAAACTTAACAAGATTAAAAACAAAATATTTTTTGTTGAGTCCCTTCATGACTAAATGAGTTTTTGTACAATAAGTAGTAGCTAGTACGTCGCAAAAATTCACATGCGTTGTGTGACAAATTCACATGGGCGGGCTTGAAAAAAAAAATTAAAAAATAAACCTACGACTTAAAACATAATTTTACTATAACTAAAACCATCCAAATTATAATTACAAGTCATGCCCACCCATTGGGTGGGCTTTGAAATGTAGTGTGTGTGTATATATATATATATATATATATATATATATATATATATATATATATATATATATATATATATATATATATATATATATATATATATATATGCGCGCTCGTTCGTGCGTGCGCGCGCTTGCTCGCTTCATTACGAAATCAAAACACAAATTAATTATCTATATTTAAGTAAAAACTTAACAAGATTAAAAACAAAATATTTTTTGTTGAGTCCCTTCATGACTAAATGAGTTTTTGTACAATAAGTAGTAGCTAGTACGTCGCAAAAATTCACATGCGTTGTGTGACAAAACATACCCCCCCCCCCCCCCCCCCCCCTCCCTCTCACTCTCCCTCTCCCCCTCTTTCAATCAAAACACAAATAATTATGTATATTTAAAAATATTTTTTGTTGAGTCCCTTCAGGACAAAATGAGTTTTTGTACAATAAGTAGTAGTACGTCGCAAAAATTCACATGTGTTGCGTGACAAAACACCCTCCTCTTTCTCTCTCTCTCTCTCTCTCTCTCTCTCTCTCTCTCATGTACATGATTAATAACTGAGAGAGGGAGGGGGCGTAGTCGAGAAGGATCAAGCCATGCAAGCAACTGATTTCCATATCAGTGTCAAGATAACCCTCAAAGTAAACTAATGAATAGATTGTGAGTTGTGACATCAAGTCCAATCACTACGAGTATATGTGTATGAGAAATCATGGCCACTTAACGTACCGGACTCATGATTCAGAAATACTCGACGTTAGATATAAGGCGGGCTACAATTTTTGTATCTATAGATATAAATGATCGAATCCATCTCGTCAGTAGTGTTCTAGTGTATTAGTTTTGTTCATTCATGTCTTCTATCTTCGTGCTGTCGTTTTTGTTTAATTCATTTGCTCGTTGTTCAAGGAAAAATAATTGAATCTGTCACCACTAGTTATCCTTTTAATTAGATCGAAACAACAAAAATTTTAGCACATACCTCATGGCTTTAAGGTTCTTGGGCATAATTTGGATGGTGATGGAGCCTTGCCCACGTGACTTTGTGGCTCATTGAATATAATCACCTCAAAAATAATTGATGGGGCCATGCACGTACGGAAATGATATTATCTCATGCATTTTCCTTTATTGTAAATATAAACAAATTAATCAAGTTGCAACATTTATCATGGATGGCCCTTTACAGTATTTGATTTGATTTCTTTGGATCTTATTCCAGATCTAGATATACGAAGATAAATTCTTTTTCCAAATAAGGTTTTTCTAACATATTTTCTTAGGCACATGATAAGAAGTGGGCCCTTATTTCCTTTTTTATAAGTTATTGTCATTTGTCAAATAAAAAAAAAAAAAAAAATTTGTGTCCTTTTTGTGAATCCCTAAGTAAAAATGACATACGAGCCCACTTCTTATCATGTATCTAAGGGCGTTTTCTGACTCCTCCCATGCCATCCTAAGATTTTATGTAGCGTGGTTTGGATCCTAGTATTTTCTAAGAGTTTTGGGACGTCTTATCAATAGACAATCTTGGTGAAACTGGTTTGTTCTGGCCTGGTATGTTAGCACAACGTGTGTGTCTCTTGGGAGCCCAGTAAGCTTTCTTAGCCTCATTGTGTAATCTGAGGCCCAATATTGGTGTTGCTAAGAAACGTATAACCCGATGCAATTAGTACATTGACAATGTTATTTACCTTTTCAACATAATAGCTCAGTTGTGTTATTTATAACACCGGCAACATATGTTAGCATGTGGAAACTATAAACTACTTAAGAATACGGTGTGTGTTTGGATAATATTTATGCAGAAACTTTGCAATTACAACAACCCAAAAATATAGCAAACACCCCTGCCGCAACGCGGCGGGCTCCTGCTCCTCGTTGATAACATATGTGGTTACGTCAACAAGTGGACCGGGTCCAGGCCTGCAAGTATTTTATATATACATGATCTTAACTCGATGGTTGCACCTTCAGTTGGTTTCTTCGAATCATTTATGTATAGGGGTCCATTTGAGTTAACTACATATCAATTTCTAGTGCTCATATATTCGGGTATTGTCTTTTTCTTTTCCTTACTTAATCCAAGTAGCTAGTTTATCAGTTAATTTTATGCAACATCTCCAGATTGTTTGACATAATCGCGTTGGCGTCACGTACTTGAATATGTTAATGTTATTTCCAGACAGACTACAAGTGTGTATATGTATATGTTGAAAACTAGAAGGAGGTTAAATAATTTAATCTTTAAAAACTTAGTTTGAAACTTAATAATAATAATAATAATAATAATAATAATAATAATAATAATAATAATAATAATAATAATATGAATGGGTAAATGCAAGAAAATAAGTAAGTAAAAGAAAGATCAAACAAAACACGATGATTTATAGTAGTTTGTTTACGGACTTCTCTTTGCTATACTCCACTTCCCGAGTTTCCGACTTGAATTACTTCACTATGTCAACAAGCTCTCTTCTTTACTAAGAAAACGATACAATATCATTCTTTTTTTTTTATTTGTTCCAACACAGTGATCTTGCTAGCTGCACAAACATGTAGTTGGTTATGAATATTAATGCAATAAAAATTTGTTTTGAGCTAAACTAATTGCTCCCTAAAAGGAATTTAAGGCAAAGAAATGGAATTCGGCCAAATTCCCTTGTTTGTGAGCACTTGATTGATAACTAAGCAGTATAACACTCTAAATTTAAATTTAACATATTATACTGGGGGTATGACGAAGTATCAGATCCTCAAGGATCCGCTCCACTGAAGAACCAATTTAGATCACTGGAGAACCAAGTGAGATCCAATGATGAACCAATGTGAGATCCAGTGACGAACCATGACGAACCAAAGTGAGATCCACTAACGAACCAAAAGGACAAACCGAAGGTTCGTCACTAACTGACAAGCTCCACGTCATTTAAAAAAGGTCGTCCTAGCCACTGGGTTGTACGGACAATCCCGTCGAGCCCGTGCATAATAACGGAACAAATGAGTAGCATAATTAGCCCCAACTATTGACGGTTGAGGTGCATCATATCCCCGGGATGAATTACTCTGAACCGATCGAGCATTAATATTGTCATATTTACTTTATAATTCATACTTCATTAATATCACCAATACTCATTCTAGCACCGGAGTTTGGTCTCAGACTAAACACCCGGGGCGAGTCAAAAATGTGTTGCTTGCACGAAGTTCCTCAAGTTTGGATCACGTCAAGTGATCCGAACATCTTTGAAGACCGAACTTCTCCTCTATATCAAACGTGCAAATTATTGCACCTACAAATATGCAATCAAATGGGTGTCAGAGTTGTGTAAACGGTAAATCCTCATTTTCATCATAGTGGTTGTCTGGTTGAACGTGAAAAAAAAAACCTAAAATGTGAAAATGAATAATTGACATCCAGCTGATCGGCTCCAAGAAAAAGGCCAAACCACTACACCACTTTATGGCCCATATTTTTTGTTTAGCCCATATTTATGGCCCATATTTTTTGTTTAGCCCATGTTTAAACATGTGTAAGGCATTCATTGTCCGGCGTTTATCAAATTTGCACAAATTAAGGCCATTTTAAAAAAAAACTACATTTATCAGGAATTTCTTAAGCCCAACACTTTGGCAAAGTGCCTTTGGTCCGGCCCGTTGGGTCATTTTTGGTAGATGCCCGACCCGTCCCCTTCTCCACCCTCATTCACACACCCCCTCTATCTTTGAGATCCAGCCGGGTCTTTTTCGCTAGATGCTCCGGCACCGTTTGGGGCTTTCACCGATCCAGGGTAAAGCGGGTTATTGTCGCTACAGTAACTTTGTGAGGGAGACTATAGGAAAATGTATAGTAACTACATTTTTCTACATTTTTTTATTGTAATCTTGATTCTTGGCCACATGTTGTGTTTTTGGTAGGTGTGGTGTTATTTTAAAGTGGTTGACTCAATTATTTGTGATCAAAAAACCTTTCTAGCAGCTTTCATCAGTGTGCACGAGTTTGCGAAGATTTCAGAATAGGTCTCGCTAATATTTTTTTTTATGTTGTTCGTTTTATTTGTGGTTTGTTTAGAATGGTGTTGAATTGAATGAGTCTTGCCTTATTTAATGTAGTTATGGGTCTTGGCTTATTTAATGTAGTTGCTACATTAGGTTTTCAGTTTGGGTAGGGTTAGATGCTGGCCTAATTAAATGACCCGTTGCTGGTTAGGTTGTTAGTTGTTTAGGGTTTCATCTCCTTAAATGCTCCTTGCATTAAATTCCATACGTGTCTAGGTTTATGAGTTTGTTAGGCCAGGATAATGTACTTCTTAGTCCCATTTTGATGTTTTTTCTCTGCACTTTTGTTCTGCCATGTTTTTTTGTACGTTGATGTTACTGACTTTTTCCGATGTCTACATTGGTTTAATTTGCTCTATTCTCTTTTGCCAAAATACCGTTTGATGACACTTTTTCTTTCTCGATAATAACTTTTTAACAAAATGCCGGTAGTTCTGCTTTCGTTGCGTTTTTTTGTTTCTTCAACGGTCTCTGAGCTGTTGTTTGTAGCCATGAAAAAAAAACGGATACTTTCTTCAAAAAACATTAACAGTTGTTCGCCTCTAAATTTGCCCAAACAAAATGTTCCAATTATACGTGACTCGCTTGCCTGTCAAACGCATGATGTGATGGAGCCTCTGTGTTCCCCTGGGCTTGAGGGGCAGCAGCCCTTGAGTGCAGCAGACAATTGTTCTGCCAGAGGTTAGCTCACCTTTTATTCTTTATGTCTGATGCATTTATCATAATGATACCACTTTTCATGCCGCCAATGGCCTACTTATGTTCTGTTTATGTTCTAGATGTTTTTCGAGGGCAGAACCCGAATATCACAAAGCGGCAGAAGGACTTTCACTATGCTGGTAGCCAATGGCCCAACCCTGATGTCCTGCAAGGTTTGGTTTGCTTTTTCTTCCGCGCACCGGCGTTCCATGCCTTAGGTAGGGCGTGTTTGTGTCGCGTTACCTGAAACCCCGTTGCCTGATTATTTTTGCAGCAGGAGTTGGTGCCGGTGATTATGCTGCGCCCAATGTTGCAGCTGATGCATGCCATCAACCACCGTCTGAAAAAAGAAAGAGGTGCCCTGATGAAGTGTTACCAAGCCATGGAACCCGCGTTGGTTCACCGATGGTGTGCAGATCGTTGGTCAGCCATCAGAACCTCATGCAAGTGAAAGTAGGCCGTTCTTATTTCATTTTCTGCTATAGCCTATGTTTATGCCGTTGAATGCAATTTCTCAAGCCTTCTTTCCACCATGATGTTTTAGATGTCGTGCAGCCTAAAAATAAAAATAGGTGCACGGGCCAGCCTTCGGTGACCAGTGCTGCTCATTGTTCATCCAGTGCTGCTCAGCCATCAGCTTCGCAGCCATGCTCCGTTACTGAGCCATCGGGTGTTCAGATTACTGAAGGTGCCTATTGCTTACTTTTCTTTTAGCGCCCATTGTTTGTTCACAAGAATTGTACTGTTGATCTAATTTCTGCATTTTACTTTGACCCATCGTGTTATAGCTGCGTCGCACCATCGGAAAAGAAATAGGCGCGCAGGTTAGTCTTCCATAAGCCGTGCCGATATACCCGCCCTTCTTTTATTTTTTCCCGTTGGTCTTTTTTTACAACATTTGTATGATTTTTCCTTTTTTTTCCGTTTGTCCATCGTGTTGTAGCTACGCCACAACCACAGAAAAGAAATAGGCGGACGAGTCAGCCCTCCACAAGCGGCGCTAATGATTGCTCGCAGGGCAGCGCTGAACAAGGTAGCCTCCGTTCTTTGAATTTTATCGTTAAACTTTCCTTTGTTATGACATTCAGCTAATTTTACGGTTTCCTTTTACACATGGTATTGTAGCTGTGAGCCAGACCCGAAAAAGAAATAGGTGGCCAGGTCAGCCCTCCACAAGCGGCGCTAATGATTGCTCACAGGGCAGCGCTGAACAAGGTAGGCTCCGTTCTTTTAGTTTTATCGCTAAACTTTCCTTTGTTATGACATTTGCCTAATTTTACGCTTTCCTTTTACACATGGTATTGTAGGTGCGACCCAACCTCGGAAAAGAAATAGGCGCACAGCTCAGCCCTCCGCAAGTCGTGCTGATGAACATTCACAAAACGCCACTGAAGGATCAACTTCTTATACGCCTCACAGTGAGCTTCGCTCTTCCAGCTTTGTTTAATTTGTTTTTTTAAAAATGAATGCAACTTTCTCGGCCGCTTGATTGACGGTCATTCATCTGTTAGTTTAGATACATCACCGACGTATGGTGATTTAGGAGATTGCACTGAGTTTTGCCGCTACTGTAATGCTGCTTTTTGGCGTGCGGAGCGGCTTGCAGGTCACGATTATTACAGTCATGTTTCTCACTACCATTTGTGTTGTGCCAATGGTAAGGTTTTTATGCGTCGTGAGCCGGATCCGCCAGAATATATTAAGCAGCTTCTTGGAAACACAGCCTTTATGGAACAAATTAGGGCCTACAACCAGATGTTTGCAATGACTTCTTTTGGCGCAACAGTGGACAACACCGTCAATCAAGGGAGGGGCCTATATGTTTTTAAAGTTTCAGGCCAGATAAATCATCAGATAGGCGCACTTTGTCCGACGGGTGATGATGATCTGAAATTCTTGCAGCTTTATATCTATGATACAGGGAATGAGGTGCAAAATAGATTGAACGCTTTTCCCAAGTCAGACACCTCTACTTTAGACCCGGAAATTGTCCAAGGCCTCATTCATTTTTTAGACGGCCATAATGAGTTGGTGCAGATATTCAGAACCGCACAGGACAGATGTGCTAAGGCAGATGTGCCAGAATTTATGGTAAGGCTATATTGCGGTGATGGGCCCCGTGGTTATGAGCTTCCGTCATCAAACAGTCTAGGAGCAATTGTCTTTGACAGGGGCTCTGAGAGTGAGTCAAATTTTGATGTTGTTCTGGAATATAGAGACGGACCAGTAAAAGAATCAGCAAAATTCACAAATCGTACATGTCATTGCAATTCCCGTTGATTTTTATCTACGGTCAGCCTGGGTTTCATACAAAGCTAATGCTAAGAACAGCAAATCCGAATGATGAGCCGAAAAGGGTCTCAATGAATGCGTTCTATACTTACCAGCTGCATCCAAGACATGAGAGTTATAATTTGATGTTTAGAACTGGCCGCCTTTTCCAGCAATACGTCGTGGGTGTGTACTACTGTATAGAACAAAATCGGATGGATTTTTATAGGAACAATCAGAATGATATTAGAGGAGAGTATTTTTCAGGATTATATGATGCAATTTTGAGGGGTGATCGTGACGGTTCATAGGTGGGCTCAAGAATTATATTGCCTTCTTCTTTTACCGGAGGTCCAAGATATATGTATAGCCATTACTTGGATGCATTGGCGATTTGCAGAGTCCTTGGTAATCCACAGTTTTTTATAACATTCACGTGCAATGCGAAATGGCCGGAGATCCAGAGATACATGAGTCAGTTTCCTCATTTGAGTACATCTGACAGATCAGATATAGTTTGTAGAGTCTTTGAGCAAAAGCTCAAGTCCTTTGTGAAGTTTATCAAAAGAAGGCGAACATTTGGTCGGGTCACAGGAGGTGCGCCACTCTTTTTTTTTATACGGGTCTTGCTATTTTCATTTGCAACAGATATAATTGCTTGGTTGTTACATAACGTTGTCTGCTGATACATTTTGCTAATTTTTACTGTCATGTTTTTTTGCGATGCAGTGTTGTATACCATTGAGTTCCAAAAACGCGGCATCCCGCATTGTCACACACTACTTTGGGTTTCTTTGGCGGACAAGATTCAGAATGCTCAAGATGTAGACCGATACATTTCTGCAGAGCTGCCTGATCCGCACTCTGATCCATACGCTTATAAAATAGTTTCGGAGATGATGATGCATGGGCCCTGTGGGAAAGTTAATTTGAACGCGCCATGTATGCCGGGCGAAACCTGCACCAAGAACTTCCCAAAGAAGTTCAATGAAGAAACATTCTTTGATGATAAGGGCTACCCACATTATCGAAGAAGGCAAACACAAGTTTCTGTAACAAAAGGCCAAATGAAGCTGGATAATACCGACGTCTGCCATATAACCGTGATCTTTGCTTGGCATTCCAGGCTCATATAAATGTAGAATATTGTGGCTGGAGCATGCTCATCAAATATTTGTTCAAATATATATCCAAAGGGACGGATCGAATATTTGCCAGAGTCACAAGATCTCTTGGTGAAGCATCTACTTCAGCAACACAACCTCAGCCGTTCATAGATGAGATACAGAATTTCCTTGATGGAAGGTTTGTATGCCCTCAAGAGGCTTGCTGGAGAATATTGAAGTTTGAAATTCATAGCAGAGAACCAGCGGTCCAGATCCTTTCAGTGCATCTAGAAGGTATGCAGCATTTTATTTTCCGGGCTGGAGATAGTTTAGAATCAGTCATCGATCGCCGTGATCGCAAGTTGACAACACTGACTGAGTGGTTTACTTATAACACTGAAAATGAGGATGGCCGTCATTTGACATACCTAGAATTTCCATCAGAGTTTGTTTGGTACGCCGATCGCAAGAGTTGGTCGCGTAGAAAAAATAGTAAGTCCTCTATTGGGAGGCTTGCATATATACTCCAACTTCAGGAGAGCTCTTCTACCTAAGAATGCTGCTATGTCATCAAAAAGGGTTAAAGGACTTTACAGAACTCCCAACAGCCAACAATGTTGTGTGTCCCACATATCGCGCTGCATGTGATGCACTTGGTCTGCTTGGTGACGACAAAGAATGTGATATAGCCCTTGAAGAAGCATGTGTTACAGTATCGTCAGCGGAGCTTAGATTCGTATTCGCACAACTCCTCACTCATTGTGAAATCACAAACCCTTTGCGGTTATGGGATAAATATTGGTAGGAAATGGCGCACGATATTCCAGCCATTATCTCGCACCAAGTTAGGATTCCAAACTATTATGTCAATGACGCTGAATTGCAAGGTTATATACTATATGAGTTAGAAATAATACTCAGTAGCTGTGGAAAATCAGTTAAAAACTATGGCATGCAGCTGCCTCCAGAGGAACTCTTAGATGAATTAAACAACCGCCTGTTAATGGAAGAAAAGAACTATAACCGACCAATGTTAGCTCGAGAGAGGGACGAGTCACTTCCAAAGCTAAACGATAAACAAAGAAGCATATACAACATCATCATGAACGCTTTTAGAGACAATAAGCAAGAATTAGTTTTTGTGTATGGTCATGGAGGAACCGGTAAAACTTTTTTGTGGAAGACAATCATTAGCTCCTTACGGTGTGAGGGTAAAATTGTCTTGGCTGTTGCTTCTTCCTGTATTGCTTCGCTTCTTCTTCCATCAGGAAGAACTGCGCATTCAAGATTTAAACTCCCGTTAGAGCTGACAGATGAGTCGCTATGTAGGATTAAAAAAAATACTCATGTAGGAGACCTTTTAAGAGACACAGACCTTATTCTCTGGGACGAAGCACCCATGAACGACCGGAGATGCTTTGAAGCATTGGACAGGACTCTCAGAGATCTCCTAGATGCACCAGATGTTTTATTCGGTGGGAAAACTATTGTGCTGGGTGGAGACTTTCGGCAAACACTGCCGGTCAAAAAAGGCGCACCAAAAATGGAGATAATAGCATCATCCATTGCAGAGTCGCACCTGTGGCCGAATTTCTGCCTAATGACTCTTAAAGAAAACATGAGGCTGTTCCGCCCAGGCCTCACTTTAGAAGAACAAAGTTCAGCACGTTCGTTTGCTTCGTGGCTTATCGACATTGGTGATGGTAATATTGGAGATCCTGACATAGAAGATCCAAGAGATTCAGCGTGGGTTGAAATCCCATTCAAATACTGCATTGAAGATGATGAAGAAGGGCTCTTCAACCTCATAGATTTCATTTATGACCAGGCCACTCTTCAGACACCGTCAGCAGTTGCTCTACAACAGAAGGCGATTGTTTGTCCAAAAAATGAGACGGCAGATATTATCAACTCAAAAATTTTAGAGATGGTTGATGGTGAGCCAAGGACTTATTCAAGCTATGACATGGCCATACCAGTTGGGAATAGCGGTGCAGAGACAGAGATGTTGTATCCTCCTGAATATATAAACACATTTAAATTACCAGGCTTCCCGCCACATGCGTTACAGTTGAAGGTTGGATCGCCGGTGATGATGTTAAGGAATGTTAGCCTTGTAGGTGGTTTATGTAATGGGACACGTATGATAGTTACGCACTTGATATCAAAGCTCATTCAAGTACAAATCATCACAAGAACAAGAGTCGATGAAAAAGTGTTTATACACAGAATACCCTTAGTCCATAAAGACCCAAATCTCCCTTTCGTTTTCAAGCGCACTCAGTTCCCTATAAAGCTCTGTTATGCTATGACAATTAACAAAAGCCAGGGGCAGTCTCTCAACAAAATTTGCGTTTACCTTCCTGAGCCAGTTTTTGGTCATGGTCAATTATATGTGGCTCTTTCTAGAGCCACATCTCCGCATGGTTTAAAAATCCTTATCAAACAACAACAAAATCAGAGACCAAATGTGACAAAAAATATTGTTTACAAAGATTTCCTAAGCAAAATAAAAAATAGAGACTTTCGGCTTTTAATGCAAACATAGCCATCAATCTTTCCTTTTTTTTATGCCAAAATTTTATTGCTTTTGTTGTTATTTTATTTTGATTTGCTCTCAACTTATCAGCTTTAAAAACATTTTGGAGTCCCATTTTTTGCCCATTCTATCACTGTAGGATTAATAGTTCTTGTCTGTTTTGCCATTGCAGCCTGTTTAGAATAGATAACCCCCTGCATGTTATAATACTTCTAGAAAATATTACATAGCATCTTGGTCATTCACATTCTATATACTGCTATAACAAGCACATATTACTATCTTTTGAGCTTCTGCGAATGTTGTAAGACCCGTTAACAGCAGGTAGATATGGTAAAATTGTCTTTTATTTTGTTTGTCCCACGATGCTGATATTCAGCTGCTTATCATTGGTGTGCTACTTGCTTTTGGGAACTTTCCTCGCCCTCATACTTCTTTTTTTGCCTCTCATGCAGCACAATGGAGGAAAACACCCAGGCTCTGGTGCAGCTTCCATGTGGAGATCAAATTGTTGAGGCCAGCAGTGTACCACAAATTACACCAATCCGTGAGTTGCGACCAACATCTCACAACAAAGTGATTGAAGCCAGAGTCTATAGAAAATGGACTGCAGTGACATATGCTAAAAAAGATCAGAGTGGAATCTCCGGCAAGAAAAAAGAGACTGGATATTGTTGCATCTTGATAGATCGTGAGGTATGTCTCGGTTCCTATACTGCAGAAAAAAACGTAAGTACTCAGCTTTATATGACACCATCTAAACATAACCAGGGTTATGCTATACAAGCCAATATGGATGTCAAAGAAATCGATTACTTTAGCCCAAAAATCAAGCTTGGGTCGGTCTACAGATTGTCAGGTTTCATATGTGAACCAACTAGCTCTAACCAACAAACAATTAGCAACAAAACAAGTCTTAGATTTGGAAGAGCCACAAGATTTGATCCCATAAAAGCACCAGAAATACCGCACCACTACTTTGAATTTGATTCTTATAACGAGCTCCAACACAGGATTCCTAGAGAAGATATAAGAGGCAAAATGCAATATCCAATTCTGACAGGTAATTTTTTCTATTGTCAGTTTTCTTCGTTCACACATATCTTAGAATCATAAGAATTATCAGCCTGCAGATTACATGGGCTGTTTGAGATCACCGGGAGAAGTTAGTCGCAGACCGAATGCCAGCCAAAATGAGAGTGTCTTTAGAAAAGTCGATATTGAAAATTTAAGGTCCACCACCTGATACTTTAACTTTTTGTTGTTAAAAAAGTAAATAGTTTCGACTTTGGTCGCAAAAAGTGATCATATCTTTATCTTACCAGTGGTAGTGTGGTTGAGTTCACAATGTGGGATGGCATGGCTAAGACATTTGAAGATGCTGACTTTGAAACAATGGACAAGCCAGTTATAATTGCTGTGAGCTCTTGCAGAGTCACAAAATTTAGAGGTATTCAATTACTAATTTATAAAATCTGAAACAGCAATTTCGTGTGACATTTTAAATCAAAATTATGGCAGACTACAAGCTAATAGCAACATCTGCAACACGCTATTACTTAAACCCAAAGATACCAGAGGCTGATGAGGCCAGAGCATGGTAATAACTTTAAACCAAAAAATTTTGATCAACAATTGATTAACATAGATTATAGGCATAACATGTTCAGGCTTATTTTAAAAACATGACAGATACAAGGAGAAGCACGAAAAAACTCCACCGCTTCGGATCACTAAGACTCCATATGAAGATATTGAAAAAGAAAAGTTCCGTAACAGATTCCCTTTAAAGACGCTCTTGAAACAAGAACCGGATAGCTACACGGTATTTTCGTTTGACATTAAACACATATTTTAATCACAGACTTTGGAGCGCAAAAAATTGTTCCCACTGTTCACTTTTCCAATATATTTTTAGGGGGTCAAGTTCACATCTGAAGCAACAGTGAATTCCATCAACATAAAGAGAGGTTGGTTTTGCATCTGCTGCAACCAATGTGCATCCAAAGTCAGAGAGGAAGATGGCACATACCGTTGCATTAATCATGGAAAACTAGATAAACCATCATATAGGTACATTCCTATTTGCCTTGAGTTTACTTGCCATTAAAAAATTTGCAAGAAATAAAAATAGGCAAATATGACTTTCATAAAAAAATATGCAGGTATAATTTCAGAGGTTTCATCGCAGACGAGTCTGCAACAGTCCCAATGACTTTCTTTAGCCCCGGGGCAGATGAAATAACATGATATTCATGCCAAGAGCTGCTCGCAAACCACAAAGCAAAAGATCCGCAGGAAATACCGCCAGCAATTTTTGCGATCGAAGGTGAAAAAAACATTTTCCAGTTCCACTACAACACATCAGGCCGAACAATGGATTTTAACCTTGATCAGGTTTTGAACAAAAAGAAAAGGCAGCAAGACACGGCCAAGCTCTTAGAGGCGCCCTCAGGTGATTCATTTAAGTAAAGATTTACAATACCGTTTACACATGCAGCTGCTAATTATTTAGTTATGAGTAACTAGGGTCATCGCCAACACCTCTTGCACTGGCATATGAAGAAAGTGCTCAGTAAAAGAACGCCGAAGAAACATCAAAGGCCCGTGTTGCGTTGCCAAAGAAAGAAACACCAGCTAAAATGTTGACTGAGAATCAAGAAACCTCAGGTACCATCACTCAAATCAGCAAATACCATTATTAAAATTACAAGTTCCAAATGCATTCACTAAATTTGCACTTACAAATAAGCAGGAACACCACCAGAGGGTATCACATTGATGAATCAAGAACCTTTGAAAACAGTCAAAAGAGCATTGTTTCAGGACCAGCCATCGCAGTCAAAGAAGCAGAAAGGTACATGTCACGTGTTTATTTAACATGCATAGTCTTTTATTCAATGAAATAGCTTACAACCATATAAAATCTAGCTCACATACATATTACACACATCTTTATCTTACAAGTCAACAAACATGAATACTTGCACTTACAAAGAAAAACATACATAACAAACGATAGATAATGGTTCTGAATTTAGAAATCCGCCACACCCTTAAGCTTCTGAATAAACTGATCATGATTGCGGGCATTCAGCTCCAATTCAGCTGCCATGATCCTCATTTGCATCACCTTTTGGTCATCTTTATGCTGGCCTCTCTTAAATACTTTAATGTTTTTTGCGCATAAGTGTTTCCAATGGTTTCCAGCTCATGTATAAATTCACCCCTTTCACGAATAACACCAACCAGTCTCCCACAAAGGGCAGTCATTTGCTGAGCCATTTGGAGATCCTCGATTGCCGCTTTGCGACAATAAAGGACAAACATCTCTGACCAATTGTTAGAATTGGCCTCAACCCTTAGTCGATCACACCTAGGACGCCTTGACATTGTCTTTTGCTTTTTCTTATTTACAATTAAAGGAAGTTGTGCAAATACATGTTCACATATGCTTTCTTAAATAGCATAGCCAAAAATGGTTCAACACAAAACAAAGTGGCCACGTACCAAGAGCAAAAATACACTGCTGCAAATAGGCGCGCACAGAGCATGACCCAATCTTGAATAAAAGCTTGACTGTCTTCCATAAAAACAAAAAAAAAACTCAGATATGCTAATATTTTCTAGATTCGTTAGAGATTTTCTTTCAATGGCCCTGCATTTTATCTGAATGAAGTGCTACATTACAGTAATAAAAACTTGGCTAACTTCCGTAAAAACAAAAGAGGTCAGGTATGCTGCTATTCTCTAGATTCGCTACAGATTTGGTTTCAGTCACCCTGCATTTTATCTGAATTAACTATTGCATTACAATATTTTACAAATACAGGTCACATAACCATAAGTGACATCTTTGAATACAATATTTTTCAAAAGGATCTTACACAAACACACTCAACATTGTCACTTATTAGTTGTTGTACAAAAGTATGCACCTCATTCTTCACACAAAATACTTTAGATGGCCACAGTGTGCACCTTTTCTGCTCATCTACAGTAAAATGTACAAAAAAAACTGTTCATGCTGCAGCTTTAGGTTGCATCCACATAATACCACTCACTTCCTATATGTGTCCAGCCTTTATTATTCAAAAACAATTACTTATTTTTAATCATTCACATATTATCTCCTCACACAATACCAGCAATTTATTCATAACAGGTTCTTACATAGAAATGCTGCTTAGACTTGCATGCTATAAGCATGCTTTAGTAGCTGCAACAGATAAAAATACAAGAATATCAAAACCTAACCAGCCTTGCCACTGAAACACCTCCAAACGCCAACAACACAACAAAGCGCAACTAACCCTTCAGATCCATCAAACCTACATGACACTCCTTCTCAGCTCTCCCTTCACGAGCTAAATCCAAAACACCAATCAAAGCAGCTAAGATATCTTGCTCCCTCTGCTGTGTCTCAACCATGCACTCACCCGTATCAGGCGCCACATTGTCAAACGGGCTAAAAGATTCAGCCTCTTGGATTAGCTGCGCTCTTCTCTCAATGCTGCCTTCAAGATTAGCACATTTCTGTCCAATGCACTGATGAGTGCTTATTCACTCATCCTTTTTAGACTCAAAATCAGACCAAAAATACCAAATACTAACAAAAAATGCCAAGAGAATGCATGTTTTTGTATTTGTGTATGTGCAGGTACGAATATGAGAAAAATGAACGAAAACAAAGCAAATCCGACGAAAAACGAGCACGAGAATGGAAAGTGTCAAAAGCCGGAGCCGGGGAAGTCAAATGGTCAAAATCTAAGCTCAAGATGACAAAATCAACCTCAGAGATTCATCATTTTCCAAGTTTAGTCCCTAGTGAAAGTTTGGAGAAATTGGCGAATTTAGTCCCTGCAGTTTCAGAGAATTACACAAATGGTCCCTTGGAATAATATTCAAAGATTGGTCAAAGTCAACCCTCAACTATGTGAGAATGACAAGATATACCCTTGGGAAAATGTTTCAAAGAATTACAGTTTTGGCCCTTGAAGTTTGCAAATTTACAACATAGGTCCTTGAAATTTTCACTACTACTAATCCTAAGCTTTAAATACCTAGTTAACGCAACCTTTAAATAAAATAAACACCCCCAAAACAAACCCCGCCCAATTTTACCCCAAAATACCCAGATTTCACTGTTCCACTAAGAACCCTAATTACCCTCCCACCAAAATTACCCCGATTGGGTAATAATTACGTATGATTGAAAGCTTCTAGAAGCTGACAGCTGACAACCTGACGCAAAGGAATGACACATGGACCAATAAGAGTATACACGAAGGATTCCCAATCATGTGCACACGATCCAAGGGTTGATATTGATGGGATGTATCTGGAACATGATCACACGGTTGATATGAGCTCAAACAAACACACTATCACATGGATAGGTGACCTGGCAATCCAAGGACTCACCTCAGCTCAGCTATAAATACCCCCTCCATATCATGTATCGGGGGTGCCATTTTTTTTAGTGTTATGCTGCTTATTTTTATTCCTTGTAATGAAATTTTATTTTAATGAAATTTAAATTGTCTTATTTACTTATCTTGCAATTTACTTACCTTCATTTACTGCTTATTGCTTTTACTTTATGCTTTCAGCTTATTGTTTTTATCTTATCATTGCCTTTTAAATTTAGTTCTTCTATTTCAGCTTATTTACCTTTTGTCATTTAAAGTTTACATAAAAAGAAAAAGAAAAAAATAGAAAATCAGAAAAAAAAAAATAAAAATAAAAATATTAAGTTCTTATTCAACAAGCTTCAATAAGCTTGTGTTGTTGTTTATACAGTTTCATATTAGCTTTGTATAGCTTTTGTGAAGCTTTGTTTGGCACCAAGTTCTCAATTCTCTCAATTCTCTAAAAAGTCAACTAAAGTCAACTGAGCTTATTTCAATAAGCTCAGCTTATTTGGTGATATAAGGCAGTCAATAAGGAGCTATTGGCCTGTCAAAAGACAGGCAAGCTTAAGTGAACCCCCTCTTTTCATGCTGAGGGGGATTTGAAATTTGTAAGTTCATTCTCATTTCAATTCTGTTACATCTTTTTAGCTATAGTGGTTTAGATCTGTGTAACTTGCTTCTTAATGCTCAATAGTTGCTGTTTACATTTGGATATTAGTAATTGTTTAATTTGTTTGGCTGTTTGATAGTTTGATTGTTGATTGATAGTCCTAGTTCTCTATTTCTGTCATATATTGTGGATCGTATTTCTGAGTTATCTTTGTACCTGAGATCTGTGTTCTTCATTGGATTATAGTACTTGAATCATTGTGAGATCATAGGATTAGGTTTGGAGTTAATTTGTTTGATTCTGTGGTGTTTTCTAAGTGTAGACAGAAAATTAAGGGGTGTTTGGATAGGTTTAATTTGCTAGTATTAAGTAGCATTCAGAGGTTACTTTTGGTTCTCACATGTCACTCTAGGTCTAAAAGTAGTAGTAGAAGCATAATATCATTAGCTCATTAGTTAAATAGTCAAATTGTTAGTAGTTCTTAAAAACAGTTAAGTTTAGTTGGATTTTTAGGTAAAAGTAGCTTATAGATTAGTAGTAAATCAATAGCTATAGCTTTTAGTAATAATAAAATAGCTCATATTCACCTCAGTTATTAGTAAAGTAGCATCAAAGTTCAAATTAGTCAAAAGTTTTGTTCATAATAAAAGTCAACAAAGGTTTTTGTCATCTGTTTTGGTCACAACTTCAAAGAATTGCACAGCCTTCATTGTTAATTGGAAATACTTATTATAAGTTGATTTGTGAAGTTTGGAAGTAGGGTTACTATTTTCAAAAGGAATTTTGTGGTTTGGATTTCACTAGCTTATTAGAAAAGCTTGCTTAAGTTGACTGTCTCAGCACCATAGTGCCCTGTGCACTCAGCAGCATACCCAAATTCTAGGTTGTTTTGAAGGTATTAAGGGGATTGGGAGTCTGATTTCTAAGTGTATCCTTGATCTCTGGTTGCTAGTGGTTAAGTAGAACCCATAAGCTTACACTCTGTAGCTTATTTGTACTGTTTTATCAGCTTATCAAGTGGTGTGTTTGGAACTTGTTTTCTGAATTTCAAAATAGGGCTGCAATTTGAATATAGTGCCCTTAAGTGAGATTTTATTGTTGATCTAAGCTTTTCTATACTCAGAGTTACTGTTTCTAGTGCTTTTTGGCATTTGCTTATTCTGATTCAGCTTTTAGCTTATTCCACTTAGCTTATTTGAGCTAATTGTGCTCATATCTGTGTTTCTGTGCATCAAATTGATTCTAACTTGTTCCATCAAGCTTAAATGAGTTCAAAAATACATTGGTAAAAGTCTTGGGTCAATTTGATCAAAGTGCTTATCAATAAGCACTTTCTTATAAGCAGTTTTAAGCCATTAAGCAGTTCCACAGCTTATTTTTCCATTTTTATATTTTTCCTAGATTAAGAATATTATTTTAGAATTTTCCTGAAATTTTCAGATTTTTCCAAGTTCATTTGCTATTTTTCTTATTTAATTCTCAATTTTAATCCTTTTTAAGTACTTTTTAATTACTAAAAAAATACAAAAAAAAATCAGAAAAACCCCAGAAAAATCCAAAAAAATATTAGAAAATTATTTTCATTTATTTTAGAATTTTAGAAATTTATTTTGTATTTTTCTCATTTAATTTGAATTTCTTTTGAATTTTTAATTAGATTTAATACTTTTTAATTTCTAAAAATTACATAAAAAACCAAAAAAAATTAGTTTTTAGTTTTAAAATTTCTTTTTTAGTTATTTTATAATTTTCAAAATTTAAATTTTATTTTTCTCACTTTATTTGTATTTTCTTTTAATTTTTAATTACTTAAAATAGTTTTTAATTCATAATAAATACATAAAAAGTCAAAAAAATACTTTTCTTTTTCTCAAAATTTTCTTTTATCATTTTTAACTTTTAAAAATTATTTCCAAGTCCGTAGGAGTCGTGTAGCTTAAAAGTCGCGTTTTATTTCGTTCATTAACGTTTATTTTCCGGTTTTCGATTCTACGTTACGTTTTTGGTTTGTTTAGTTGAATTACGTGCTTAATTGATTATTTGTGCTTCATTTACTATTTCATTAGTATAATCTCATTCACATCTCTTTTTACCACTTTTCACGACGCGTTTTCCGAATCGGAAATTCGGAATTCCATTCACCTTCACACGGAATACGACCTCGGATTATCCGTATTTCTTTGCGGATTTCTTGAGCTTATATCTATACTATAACTTGATTTTCACGAATCATGCACCTAATAAGATCCTCATTCTATCTCCATTCTTGCACAAACAAATACTTAAAGCAATGCTGGAGCTGGTTAGAGCCACATGTCTCTTTTAAATGATCGATGTTTGGTCTCGCACCCATACTTCTTAGGTGTAAGATATGTGAGAAATGTTACAATAAACCCACCATTATATAAGGCCGAAAAACGCCTAAACTTAGAAAAAAACATTAAAGTAAAAAATATAATATCTTACAATAATGGGTACAAACATCACAAAGAACTGATGCAGAAAACAGTCAGCAAACGGCATGCACTTCTACCAAACATGGAGCAATTCCTACCTAACACTCACATGTTATGCCATGCCTGCCACAAAAAAAAAAAAATAATTTCCAAAAACAATGAATAACAAACATGTTACTTTTCATTACCATTCATTTCATTTTGTCTCCATTTACTGACTTTGTTATTTGCATTCCATTCATGCAACAGCAGCAGAGGCTACAACTGAAGAAAAACCAATAACTAGAGGGTCTGAAAAGAACAAGCAAGACTAAGCAGTCACCTGCCTATGTAAATATTTGAATGCTATCCTGCAGTTGTTAGAAGCTCAGATGTTTTGCGACATATTTGTCCTCACAATGCAGAAATATGTGGCAAAACATTGATAATCTTTTGTTTAGCACTTCGGCTGTGAAGTGCTTAGATATGGAACTTAGCCTTGCATGGGTCAATGCTTTTTGTATGGCAGTTACACTGCACAAACTTCTTAGACATGGAATCTACCCATGAATGGGCCAATGCAAATGGCAGCTACCTATTTTCTAAATGATACTTCTTATAGTTTTCTAGCATCTTTATGCAAATACAACCTTAATGCTATTTAATTTTTCCTTCTTTGGCAAAACTTACCGCGGCAACGTGCGGGTGATCCATCTCGTGCGTTCACAATATGAGTCACAATCCTTAACCTATTACCTATGCAAGTTCTTCAAAAACTATTAATATTGATATCATAATCCTTGTTTTAATGGCAATCAATCAAGGTAAATAGTTTGAAACTTTTTAGACCGGCAACTCGACATGTTTTAGATAAAAACCAATGTGAGTTTGTACTTTTGTAGTAACAAGTATGGCGGCAGCCGGCCGCACATTGTATTTGGTTTATAATGTTGTTTATCAAAGAATATAGCGATTCAATAGCCAAGTCTAAAACGACAAAGCATTTATCTCTTATTATATAAACGATGAGTAACACCTATACGGTAGTAATTATTAAAGTGGGGCAATTTACATTTCAACATCTAATCACTAATACACATTTTACAAAAAGCATTAAAAAGTAATAGCAGTGATATAGGTACAACATAAGTAGGTTATATCAAGTCCAGTTTCGTGCGCACAAAAGCTTTAATGATTTATCGTACTTAATGTTAGCACATGAAATGAGGCATAAAGTTTTACGACTATATTACAAAGATTTCCATGGCATCAGGTAGCTTGATAATTATCGCATTCATAGTACTATCTTCACCCTTAGTATCTCCCCTGCGTCTGGATTAATCAGCCTCTTTGGTGTGTTCGCGCAAAACCTAGTCAGGAATGGTATTACAAACGCCGATATACGTTACACTTTTTATACAAACAACTACTCCCTCCGTCCCATATCAAATGTCCATGTTTGACTTTTCAAGTCTTTCTTTATCAACTTTGACTTTAAATATTTTTGCTTGTGTTATATAGTATTTGATAAAAATTATACGCACTGAAAATACATTTAAAACTTAATCCATTCACTTATTTTGTATCAAGTATTATATTACACAAACACAAATATTTAAGGTCAAAGTTGAGAAAGAAAGACTTTGAAAAGTCAAACATGACATTTAATATAGGACGGAGGGAGTACTACTACTATTATTATTATCCACGTTGTGTGTGATACGAATGGTATTACAAACCTGCTAGAAGCATTTGTAGAAAGACGCGTCAGTGGGATACGAATGGTATTACAAACCTGCTCGACGCAGGCATGTCTCTGGTGTTGGTCCCGCCTGTGCTTCTGGGACTGATGCGTGTTAACTGCTAACTGGAGAGGCAGGTACAATAGGCGACCTTGTGTTAGATCTTCCAGGCATGTGGAAAACTAGAAGGGGGGTTGAATAGTTTTCCCTTCTTTTTGATTTTATAAAAACTTTGTTTCAAAATGTTGATTCAAATTTATTCAATTGTTTGTTTGGAAAACTTCATTTAGAGTTTAGTATGAAATAAACATATAATCAATATGATCAATTATATATGTAAGCTTTTGGAGAAACTTAGTTTTATGAATGGAGCTTTGGTTGATCTTTATGTGAATACGTTTTCCTTTTAAAATCTTAAAACGTTTTGTATCAAATTATGTATCAAGTTAAACTTAATATGAGAAGTGTGAATAATAATCTATTTGACCATATCATGCAATTATACACACAATCACAATATTAACTACTATGTTCAACACAATCAATCATCACAACTCTATAAGCAACAACTAAGACATGTAGGCAAGCATAGAAGTAAAGCGAGAAATGCAAGAACAAATGATAAGAGATAAGAGAAAGGAAATGCAGACCGGACACGATGATTTATAGTGGTTCGGCTACAAGGACACCTTCCTTGTTCCTACTCCACTCCTCGAGTCACCTACTCGAGAGTTTTCTTCACTACTCAACAAGCTCCCTTTTGGCGGAGAAAACCGTACACAACTTTTGCTTAAATCATTTAACGACACTAAGCTAAATGTCGAGTTCTAATAGTAGCTAGAACCAATCTCACAACACAACTTCGATCACTACACAACTTCTACACAACTTCACGACTTCATCACAACTTCTTCTAAACTTCTTCACGGCTTCACAATTTCTTCACGTCTTCACGACTTCATAACTTCATCACAACTTCTTCTAAACTTCTTCATGGCTTCACAACTTCTTCACGTCTTCACGACTTCACAGCTTCATCACAACTTCTTCTAAACTCCACTACTTAATCACACACCTACATCTTCACAACTACATGTTTTCTCCACACTACTACTTCCTCCCACTACTTCTTACTCACTCATTGAATCACTACTAAGTAAGATCATCTTGATCTACTTATTACATATACATAACTCACAACTTCACATAAGCACTAACTAGATCCTAATACATCTTTGGCTTTATGATAGGGAGAATTCTTCTCTTGCACTTTGAGTGATGAGAAATTGGATCACTTGAAACAAAGATTAATAATCTTATGATCAAAGGGTTTTAGAAGGATGTTTAGAGAGAATTGGATCTGAAAATTTTTGTGCAAAAGGTGAGAAAAATTCCAGGTTTGAGGTGGTATTTATAAGGAAAAATTTCTGACCAAATCTGACAGGGGAGCGTGGCCGGTCCCCTTAATTGTGTGCCGGCCCCCTTAAAATTAAGGGGACCGCCCCTTAGAATTAAGGGGGCCGCCCTACTGAAACGGCCAGATTTTCTGTCTTTTAGTGGGGAAAGTTTATTTGGTGAAAAACTAACTAATTTTGGTTAAAAGTTTGAAATCATATATTTAGTATGATTAAAACATTTTTTTTATTACCAAAAGTGTTTTTCAAAAATATATAATATGTTTATATAATTAAACAAACTTTGTATTAGTTAATTAAATACCCCTATGATCATGAGATGTATTAAACACTTGTTTATCCATACCTTAAGTGATTGTTGAAGCATACTTGAGACGTTGAGATGTCGAGGCTTGTTGACGTAAGAATGCATAGAAGAATTGTGATCACAAGTAACTTAAGCACTTTACGTTATATGTTGTAACTTACATCTTTGTCATCATCAAAACATGAAGAGGATGTTTAGATTAAATATCGTAATATTCATGCCAACAATCTCCCCCTTTTTGATGATGACAAACTATGTAAATTATAACTTATAGTAAAATGTATAAGTTACTTGTTTACACTTCTTCTCCCCCTTTTGTCGAAGCAAAAAGGCGGACTCTAAGACGAGAATTCTACTACGCTTGAACTCTTGAGATAGAATGTAAAAGGCGAGCTTGCATCATCGTAAGTGAAGCCTTGATCCTATCAACCTCAATGCTCCCCCTTGGTGTATGCTCAAAACTTGTTTTGGCTACCAAAGAATCGAGCGGTGAAGTAATCCTTCAAAACAAAGTTAGTAGACAAGTGCACATATATATAATGATGATAATAGATATATGCATGAAACTAATAGGGGAACAATATATGGACATATTAGGTATATGCACTAAAAGTATGACACATGCAATTATTGTTTTAAAAACAACAACCTAAATTAAAAAAAAAATTAGAACCTAATGCAAAGATTAGAACCTAGGAAAATGTAGGAGAATGAGGAGGGATGATCGTGAATGTAAGGGGAAGGTGATAACAAAGAGTTTACAATTATGGTTTAGATTAATATATCGTTCGACAAGGGTGGATGATAGTGAATCATGGGATTTTTAGGTGTTTTGTTGATGGTGTTGGAGGTGTTGTGTTTGTTGTTGGTGGTAGAGGATGCAACAAGTTTTCAATGTGAGAAAACATGTATTGTATCTCATCTCTTAGTCCGAACACAATTGTTCGGTTGTGGATGCAACAAAGGCAAGTGTCTCCATGAGCTTCAAGTAAGCTCCATGGGACGGGGTTATAGGTTGGTGGATTGATAGGAGATGATGAGAATGGTATGGAGGAGGTAGAGGTTCCTTGAGTTGATGGTGTTTTGGATGGTGCATTGGGAGCACTAGGAGATGAACATAGAAGTGGTGGTGATGGAGTGTTGGTGTAATCTTGAGTCGTCCTAGTGAGTAGATACTCAATCCAATTGAGATGTTCATTGAGAACAAAGGTTTGTTTTTCAAGGTAGGTGCATCAAATGCAATTTATGATATGGTTTTCAAGATGGATCAAATTGTTTGATGGAGATGAGTTGGTGGAGGTAGGTTGTTGATCCAAATTGCGTTGAATAAGATGCAACGCAAGAGGAGCATTAAGCTCATGAGCTTCTTTGAGCTCTTCAACGAACTTTTCATGTTCGGAGGAAGGTGATGATGGTGGAGTTGGATTGTGATTAGGGATTGAGGTTTGGTCAGGAAACTTATGATTCATGTTTGGATGAGATTGATGGTTATTGTTTTGATATTGAGTATGATCCTCAAAAGGGTCATTTGGTAGAATTGAGTGAGATGAATGTGGAAGTTTATTAGTGAGGGTGATAGTTAGGTTGTCTTGTTGAGCTAAAAGAATGGTTTCATTTGGGTGATCATGAAAGCATGATGAAGGTATGGATGAAAGTGATTCTTCATGTGTGGATGGTAGTTTGGATGTTGTATGTGGGATGATAACAATGATGTTAGGTTTGTTGGGAGATGACATGATGGGTTGAATGATGATTTTGATTATGTGTTTATGGAAGGATAGTAGGTGTTGGATTGGTTAGACAAAACGTGTTGGTTTAGGAGGTATTAATAAGGAGTGATTTAGGAGGTATGGTATTGATTCTTGGTTTCTTTGAGGACATGGAAACGGTGGATGACTCAAGATTGGTAGTATAAAGGATGACTCGGTTTTGGGTGTGAGGTAGAAGGATATATGTGAGTGAGTGTGATTTCCCTTCCCATTAAATTCATGCTCATCCGGATATATTATGAGACTAATATGACCTATCAGATTATGACACTAAGGTTCTCATGAAATGAGGGTGTAGGATCTAAAGGTAAGAAAAATATACCTAGATGAATGATACATATAGAGTAAACCATGTAAAGGCATACAATCAAATCACATAGGAGCAAATAATCATCTAGAAATAACATATATGCGATATGCCATAAATCTAGGAATGAAAGCATCTAATGAGGAGCAAAGTTCATAAAAGTAAACTAGCATTAGGTATATTTAGGAAGAGCAATTTAATCAAGTTGGAGAATGAGTATGAGACTATTACTAGTGGTGCTCAATTCAGGCTAAACACGACCATTTTTACGGGCTACACACACCCAACTTCTCACATAGAAGCAATTCAACCGTTAGGTTAAATTGAATTTCTAGTCAATAGATTCTCCAGTAGTCATTCTCTTTTTAGAAGAAATTGAGTTCCTAAATTTACCTATCGAAGAGTACCAAACATGAAGTTTGCTTGATTCACTAATACTTGGCTTAATGTGACTCAAACATCATGTTTTTATGAAGGTAAGTCTACATGATATATTTTACTCACTATCCCAATAGAGATGTGTTAAATGTTTAGATAAGAGTAAACGCAAAGTTTTAATCTTTTGTTCATGATTAACCGGTTATTTGGTGTTGATGGCATATTACTTGATTTAATAAATGTGCTTGATTTAAGAATGCTCCTTAGCATATCTTGAAAAATGAATCTCATTATGATTATTTATCTTAAATGAGATTGTGATTCACAAATGATATCAAAACTAGACATTTATAAATTCTAAAGCAAATATTATTTTCAATGATTTTTGCCAATGTTATATATATATCATAATTTTAACTAGTATTTGAAACAAAATGAATTTTACTTGTTTATGCATTGTGACAAGTTATTTTTCAATTCTAATAACTTAAATTATTTCAAAAAGAAAAGTGTAGTGCATTATCTTGTAACACAACCATTCATGCTACAAAGAAAATGAAGTACATATAATATATAGTGTGTATTGTTCTTAAATATGTATTTTAGCTTGAAGTGATGATTTTAAGTAGTGTGAGCAAAGTTTACATATGTTGTTAGTTTGCTCATGTTTGGTTTTTCGGATATGACACATTTATCCGTTGTTTTGCAATGTAAATTGCTTGAATATTTCGGATGAAACATCCAAGTCGTCAATCCTACTTCATTGTATATTTTATGCATGTGTTAAACATGTTATTCTAATATTTGGAACACAACTATTGGACAAGTAGATTCAATATGGCATTGTCAACACAAGTGTGAGTTATGATCTAATGCATATTCTTTTCATCTACAAAGGATGTAAATATTTTCATATCAATCTAGTGTGATTGAGTATGTAGATTCAAGACTATATCCTTTGTTAAAATTTGGTGTAATCTTGAAACTAAACAAATAACAATCCAATTTCTTGTCCATACTAAAAAACATGTCAATTAGATTTGATGAATATATCAACCATAATTTGAATAATGAATTGATATAATATCAAGATCTTTCTTGACCATTCATTTAAAATAAATAGACATTTTGATAGTGTGTTCCATTAATCCTAAGATTATTAATGAGTGAGGTTGGTGAGTGATTGAAATTTGACTTATTACTTCATGATTGTTATAAGTTTTGTTTATGTGAAAGACTCTTCATTGTTACTTATAATGAACACACTTTATATTTTGAAAATACTTTTTCTTTTGTATTACTACTAATGTTTTACAAAGATTCAATTTCTCTTATTAAACAACTTAAGGTAAAACTAGGTAATTTGTTGAAAATATTTAAGTGTGTTGTTAAGAATAGATTAAATTGTTTGAAATATTTAGGTGATTAGATTTAACTTATTTACAAGATGTTTGAGTAACATTAAGCCATCTATACCTATATGCAATGCAAGCATAATATTGCAATCCTAACGCAAGAAATCTAGCATAAGATCTAGTTAAGTATAAGCCAGAAAACTAGCTATAAACTAATAGAGTACAAGGCACATATGCTAAGATATTCAAATAGCTAAATTACAAATTGCAACGATTAACAAAGTAAAATCACAAATGAGTTCACATAGCACATAAAACACTTGTCGTCGTTTTGTGTATTATATATCAATGTTTACTTAGCTCGATTTTATTTGAAAATAAAATAGTTTCCTATCCATTTTAAAATTTAATTAAGATCAATATTTTGAAAACATAAATACTTAATTTTTCAAAGATATATCGACAAGGAATGCCCGACTCGAAGGAGAAGGTAAAATACAAGTTTTACGTTAAAACAAGACTTAAATTTTTGACCTTCGTGTAGTATTTTAACTTTCTGACTTATTTAAGTTTGTAATGGTTACTTGTAAGTATTTTTAAATGAAAGTAGACTCAATTACCTTTAAAACGCCGGGTGGCACGACTTCTACGGAGTTACGGATAATTTTATATGATTTTTCAAAGTTTCTGAAAAACTGTCGAACAGACAGGCGGACCCCTTAAATTTAAGGGGGCAGCCCAGACAATTAAAGGGGCCGCCCATCTGATACTCAAAAATGCAATTTTTGTTAAAAATTGTTTTCTGACTTTGTGGAAAGGTGTGTAACTTTCTAATTTTAAGAACGAACATATAACACTTGTTTTAAGCATAATTCTTATCTTGAGCTAGTATAATTAGTGTATATATTATCAAAACTAATACAAGTTAATCAACAAAACACTTTTCATATTAAATCCTCCTTAATGGGTAATTTGATACATGGATCGTACTCAATTTTTAAAACCATTTGTTTTGAAAATTTGAGCAACGTGGCTCTGGTACCAGTTGTGGAAAACTAGAAGGGGGGTTGAATAGTTTTCCCTTCTTTTTGATTTTATAAAAACTTTGTTTCAAAATGTTGATTCAAATTTATTCAATTGTTTGTTTGGAAAATTTCAATTAGAGTCTAGTATGAAAACAACATATAATCAATATGATCAATTATATATGTAAGCTTTTGGAGAAACTTAGTTTTATGAATGGAGCTTTGGTTGATCTTTATGTGAATACGTTTTTCTTTTAAAATCTTAAAACGTTTTGTATCAAATTATCTATCCAGTTAAACTTAATATGAGAAGTGTGAATAATAATCTATTTGACCATATCATGCAATTATACACACAATCACAATATTAACTACTATGTTCAACACAATCAATCATCACAACTATATAAGCAACAACTAAGACATGTAAGCAAGCATAGAAGTAAAGCGAGAAATCCAAGAACAAATGATAAGAGATAAGAGAAAGGAAATGCAAACCGGACACGATGATTTATAGTGGTTCGGCTACAAGGACACCTTCCTTGTTCCTACTCCACTCCTCGAGTCACCTACTCGAGAGTTTTCTTCACTACTCAACAAGCTCCCTTTTGGCGGAGAAAACCGTACACAACTTTTGCTTACACCATTTAACGACACTAAGCTAAAAGTCGAGTTCTAATAGTAGCTAGAACCAATCTCACAACACAACTTCGATCACTACACAACTTCTGCACAACTTCACGACTTCATCACAACTTCTTCTAAACTTCTTCACGGCTTCACAACTTCTTCACGTCTTCACGACTTCATAACTTCATCACAACTTCTTCTAAACTTCTTCACAGCTTCACAACTTCTTTACGTCTTCACGACTTCACAGCTTCATCACAACTTCTTCTAAACTCCACTACTTAATCACACACCTACATCTTCACAACTACATGTTTTCTCCACACTACTACTTCCTCCCACTACTTCTTACTCACTCATTGAATCACTACTAAGTAAGATCATCTTGATCTACTTATTACATACACATAACTCACAACTTCACATAAGCACTAACTAGATCCTAATATATCTTTGGCTTTATGATAGGGAGAATTCCTCTCTTGCACTTTGAGTGATGAGAAATTGGATCACTTGAAACAAAGATTAATAATCTTATGATCAAAGGGTTTTAGAAGGATGTTTAGAGAGAATTGGATCTGAAAATTTTTGTGTAAAAGGTGAGAAAAATTCCAGGTTTGAGGTGGTATTTATAAGGTAAAATTTTTGACCAAATCTGACAGGGGAGCGTGTCCGGTCTCCTTAATTGTGTGCCGGTCCCCTTAAAATTAAGGGGACCACCCCTTATAATTAAGGGGGCCGCCCTACTGAAACGGCCAGATTTTCTGTCTTTTAGTGGGGAAAGTTTATTTGGTGAAAAACTAACTAATTTTGATTAAAAGTTTGAAATCGTATATTTAGTATGATTAAAACATTTTTTTTTTATTACCAAAAGTGTTTTTCAAAAATATATAATATGTTTATATAATTAAATAAACTTTGTATTAGTTAATTAAATACCCTTATGATCATGAGATGTATTAAACACTTGTTTATCTATACCTTAAGTGATTGTTGAAGCATACTTGAGACGTTGAGATGTCGAGGCTTGTTGACATAAGAATGCATAGAAGAATTGTGATCACAAGTAACTTAATCACTTTACGTTATATGTTGTAACTTACATCTTTGTCATCATCAAAACATGAAGAGGATGTTTAGATTAAATATCCTAATATTCATGCCAACAAGGCACATCTGCGACAACCATGGTATTAGATCTTTAAATAGAATTGGTAATGCATATAGACAATGATCAACCGCATATATGTACCTTGTACGACACCGTCCGTATCCAAAGTTGCAGAACCAAATGCAGGCACAAGTTGTTGTTATCCTGGCTGTGACGAAGTGGATGTTGTATCTGTGCGGCCTGCTGTTGACAATGCACACGACCATGCTGTTGACGCATTCGCTGTGAAGGACGCTGGCCTGATATTGTGAAATGGCATATGAAAGACCAATCAGCTCAAAGGGGCTTTAAATAGCATGGGTCTATATATATGAGTAAATGGATGTACCTTCGGGCATTTCTGTTCTCAGCCTTTTGTGAACACCATGTGTGGGTGTGTCTGTTACTGTAATTGTGGCATACATGTTTGCATAAAAGACGACAATAACATAGAACGAACATCCTTAACACCCTATGACAATTTCATTACCAATGTCGTACAAAGGATCGACTCCTAATTCAGTAAGTAAATGAAGGTCGCATTCCAGCATATTGGCATCGTTAATTGCCTCATTGCGTATTAGGCCAGCCCCAAAATCCAATAACATTGGACCACGACCTGCGTCTGCATAGACTGTTATAAAGAAACAAAATGGAATAGTATTAGCAGACAAAGACCTATCTATCATAGATTAAGAAGTTGTTTGGATATATGTTTTACAGGTGATTATCTGAAATAGTGTTTGCCATTCGGACGTGTTTATGCTAATTGTGACAAAATGATGTAACTACGATTTTCATGAAATGGTCAAATGGGATGGAAGTCACAAAACTGTCATTTTACTTTTACCCTTAGATATTCAGTTTTGTAGTAGTAGTCACAAAGTTGTTTATCCAAATGTGTTTGTCAAACCATCAATCACTAAGATAATGAAAGTAGAATTTGTTCATCTAAAGGTGGAAAACTAATTAGCAAGTAACTATTTCACAAAAAAACAGATAAGAATGTTAACATAAAGTTAGGAAATGATACCCGATTTCTGAACGACTGAGTAGGTACGTCAATAGGTTCCTGTCGGTTGATCCCCGAGATAGAATCCAATGTAATCGTGCCACAACCTGTTTGAGGGCTACGATAGTGTGTTTGAGGGCTACGTATTGTGTTTTGCAGCTAACTCGTGGTTTACATTGGGCCATCATTTGTTGCCTAATCATCCTCACTTATACTCATCTTAATGATTCGCTTCCAATGTTTATTTATACAGAAAAGACACACGTAAAGCTACAATATTGCTAAACCCTCGCTTCAAACCGTACATTTTGATCGGCTCTTCATTCACAACAGAACACAATGGAGGGCTTCAAGTGAGGGTTCAGGAATATTTTACGTTTAGGTGTGTCTTTTGTGTATAAGAAAACCAATGGAAACAGATTATTAAGGTGAGTATATGCGAGGATGCTTGGGCAGTAATCAATGCGCCAATCCAAGGCGAAAAAAATGGTGAGTAACCTGAACGGTTTTTAGTTCAAGGTCGACAAAAATAGTTTAAGTACAGGTTTTTTAATCATCCATTTCGTCACGTATTTAATTGAAAATATGGTTTTGCATATTTTTAAGTCCAGTTCCACAAAAGGCCTTGATCAATAATAGAGTGTAACTTCCAAAGATAGATGGGAAACAAAAGAGGATAATTCGAATAAGTAATTCTTGGCAAATTTCTTGCCACACCATTCTCTTTTGTTTCGCATCTTTCTTTGGTTGAATGTATTGTACCAATGATCAGAGGCTTGTATGGAACTGAATCTACTAACATGCATAAAATAATTTAAATGTATGACCGATTTAATTGGTATGTATTGATTCCTCAAAGAAGGCAACAAAAGACATCTGCTTGCTAACAGAAATCAAAGAAATAGGACAGTTCGTGGTTACCCTAGCCTCTGTGGCTCATGTGGAAAACTAGAAGGGGGGTTGAATAGTTTACTGCTTTTTAGATTCTTTTTAACTTGAATATCTTTTACGTTTGCTTAAAGATATAAATACAATGTTATATGTTTGATTCTTTGAAAAGCTTTTTATGTAGATATCAATTCTAACTTTACTAGTTTCATACATTGAAAAGCTTTGCTTGTAATAATCTTAACTTTGCTTGTTTAGTTATTAGGAAAGCTTTTACTTTTATTTGAAGATACAAACACATCTTAACTAGTTTAGTTCTTTGAAAAGCTTTATATGTAACTTAGCAATTCTAACTAAATAACAACATGTAATAAGCAAAGATAAAGAAAGAAACGATCAAACCACAACACGATTGTTTATCGTGGTTCGGCTACAAGGACTCTTTTTCCTTGCCCTACATCCACGCCCCGAGTTTCCAACTCGAGAGTTATAAGCACTAATCAACAAGCTCCTTTTACCGGCGGAGAAAACCTTTACAACGTCGCTTACACTTTTACCAACACTAAGCTAGATGTCGAGTTCTTTTACAAGGGTACAACCACTCCCGTTCGTCGCTTACACTTTTACCGACACTAAGCTAGATGTCGAGTTCTTTACCAAGGGTACAACCACTCCCGTTAGTTCTTTTACAAGGGTACAACAACTCCCGACACACTACGTATTTTGAGGCCTAAAATACTAACCACTTACTTCTATATACATGACACACATGAAGTATAAACTACCAAAGCTTATACATGACCAAGCTACCTAGACTTGCAACTTTAGAGTTGAAGCTTGTAACTTCTTGAATGATCTTGTGAAGTCCCTTGCTACATAAGAGAATCACAAATCAAAAGGTTACTGAGTTAGTTGAGAGAGTATGTGAATATATGTCCTCAAAGGGTTACCAAAAACTAACAAATGGTTTGGTATTCATAGCAAACAATTCTGCAGGTCTGGCAGATCAGGCGGGCCCCTCAAAAGGGTTCCGCCCGTGTACCCCCAGGGTACCGCCAGGGCTGCAGTTGGTTTTGCAATAAATCTTGCAAACCAAACAAGGTCTTGTCTCATACCTCCTAGCAAACAAACAATGTCACATCTCATAATAACAAGTCAAATACAAAGCTTGCAAGCAACAACAAAGTTAGTCAAACACATTTCTTTTCATAAATGCATCATGACAAAACTTGCCCTAAATGTGATGTGACCTTACTATATAAAGAAATAAATATGATGTGACAAGACTCATTTTAGTTTAAGAAATAAACACAATGTTTTGTTTAAAAGGAAATGTTAACCTTAGTTAAACAAGACTTAAACACTTAAAGTGATGATTTACTTATAGCTAAACTTCATACTTTGTCATTAACAAAACTTAGCAAAGATCGTAAAATATAAATAACGTTTTTAGGCGATATTTGTATTAACAATCTCCCCCTTTTTGTTGATGACAAAACATAAACTTTATTTATAAGTAAGTCACTAGTTTTAGTGTTAAGTCTTATAAAGTTACTATAAAAACTTGTTTTTGCAAAGATGAGATGATAAGCACAAAAAAAAAAATGTTTTTGCAAATATGAGGTTGATAAGCGCAAGTTTATATAAATTCTCCCCCTTTTTGTCGAAACAAAAAGAAGATTAGCGAAGCGGAATTAAGACTTGCTCCCCCTTGGACGATACTCCCCCTAAATGGAGTGCCAAGAGAGGAGACATGGATTTTGAACCTACAAGAAAAAGGTTAGTTGTTGCACAAGATAAGTCATGAAGGTATTTCATGTTTAAACACAACTAAGAGTTGTGAAGTGAAATAGTACAATACTCATGCTCCCCCTTGAATATTACTACCCTAAATGGAGTATCAAGGGAAGAAAAACATGGAAAATGGTCCTACAAAAAGAAAGGTTAGTTTAAACAACACAAGATATATGTATGGTACCATAGCAAGGTATATTTTACTTATTGTACCTAAATGGTCAACAAACAATGAAAATCTTGTAGTGTAATGAAATTCATTTCATGTAAAATTTTGACTCTAAAAAAGTCAAAGACAAGAAATTTGGATTACACCATCCTACTTCTAAAAATAAAGAAAAACTACAAATATGCTAAGACCATAAAAAGCTACAAGGAAATCATCATTTTCCTTTGTGAGAAACATTTTCCAAAAACAAGGCTAAGGTTGTTTAAGGATGAAAATGTGGGTTGTGGTTGTAGCGGGCTTTATTTTGAAGGTTGAAAGGATGACACGGTTTTGGTTTGTTGGTTTAAATGGGAAATATTTCCAAAAGAAACGGTTTTGTTTCATTTTGGAGACTCTAGGGTTGAGGTGTGTGAGATGAGGATTGTAGAAGATCCATAATGTGGTTTAGTATAAACCTCATTTCTTCGGATAGCTCACGAATTTCCCTTCGACACCCTTCACTTATGTGAGCGGTTCTTTCGCAATGATTGCAATCATGGCGGGGAAAGTTTGGTGGAAGGGTGGTTTGATATGTTGGTGGTAGATGGTTTGAACTTGAAGGAGCAAAGGTGGAAGGTTGAGTAGTGTTTTTGCTTCCTTTATTTGTTGATTGAAGTGTTGTTTGTAAAACCATGATATGGTTGATTTGAGAGTCAACCATACGTTTGAAGGCATGAAGGTGGTTTAAATGAGTGTCAATCTCATTATGAAGGTTTTGAGGTTTTTCCCATATGGATGCTTCTATTTTCTTATAAGAAGAAAGTAGAGATTCAAGGTGTTGGGAAGGTTCTTGTGATGATGGTTATTGTTGTGGTGGTGGTTGTTGGTTTTGAACAAAATGGCAGAAGCTTGTTTCGCCGGAAGGATTGCCATGCAGGTATTTGTAAATTGGGTGAAACACAAATGATTGTGAGTGGGTATGGCTTTGATCATTTGGAAAAATGGATGGTCTAGCATAACGGTAAGCCAACCGTTCTACTAATGATGGTTGATGGGGTTCATCATCTAGTTGCTCACTAGGTTGTTGTTGGGTTTCCATTTGAGCAATGGTGTCAAAAAGTGACAAAGATGGTGGATTTGATGATTTGGGTGATAGGTATTCTAAAGTTTCCAGATAAGGTAGTGGTGATGTTGGTGGTGTATGGAAAAGTTCCATTGGTGAAATTGTTGGTGATTGAGGTGATGAGGTTTTTGATAGTTGAGCTTGTTGAGAAGGTGATGATGACTCACTTGAAGGTCTAGTTGTTGGAGGAATGGTGGCAATGTTTGTGTAGCAATGTGTTTGAGAGGGTGTTGGAGTATCAAGATTAAGCAATTCTTGAAAGGTCATAACATTGGTATTACAATGTGTTGGGGATTGTGTTGAGGTGGTGAGATTAAGGAAATCATGGATAGGTGAAGAAATGTTAAGTGAAGCTTCACTTGAAGAAGATGAGCTTGACTTGACGGTTTTGTTAAAACAACAAGGTTTAACACTAATCCTAGTGATTTTTGAAAGGGATTTTGATGACTCGGATGATGTGTTGGATTTGGTCATTTTTAAAGGTGTGATTTTGATGTTTTAAGAGAAGAAGGTTTAATGGTGATGGTGTGATTTGAATTGTTGCAAAGCTTTCAAATTTATAGTATGAATAAGATGTTGAATAGGGTGTTTTTATTTAATGTTCTACCATTCAAAGGTTGAGGTTTCAAATGATTTGCAAAATTTTCATGAATATGTCAAATCAATGCATGTCATTCCAATAGAATAAGGTGGAGTGAAAGACCAACAAATGTACTCAACGCTTTGTTATCATGAGATGTGATTTGGTTGAAAATGTTTCAATGGTTTTGAAGGATCCTTTAAAAGGGTTCCTTGGGTTGGTTATGTTTGAATTTGAATTTTTTTTTGGAGGGAAGTGGCTTCCTAATTGTTTTAGTGAGTGAAAGTTATTCTAATATGGTTATTGGAGTTAATGGAAGATGTTTCTCACTTAGGATAACGGTTTTGACACATTACAAGTTTTGGACTTTAGAAAAATGGAAAAATTTTCTGCAGGTGTCTGGCGGAACCCTCAGAAGACACTGGCGGAACCCATTTGAGGGTACCGCCTGGTCCGTTGGGCCATTTCTGGAATTCCCAGAAAATACACTGGCGGACCCCAATTTTGGGTACCGCCAGATCCGCCAGAGGTAAAAAATTAGGTAGTCCGCGTTTTTGACCCGCGAGACGTTTTTCAAAATTTTCGAAAACTCCTAAAATCAAAGAGATAAAGCATTTCTAGTTGGGCAATGCAAAAATTAGACACGTAAACATGCATTTCATGGGACTTTGACCTTGAGGTCGAGGATTTCACTATACTTAGTAAGAATTGCCATAAGCATAGAAAAAATGACAAACACCTTAAACTTTGTCATTATGCATAAAGGTTCATACAAACATAATCAAACATAATAAACCATGAAAGTGAAAAACAAACAATTCACGTAGTTTTATCACAAAGACGATTCTAAAGCACTCATAAGCCAAACACTCCTTAATCTTCTCACAACCGGTCTATCTTCTTCTTGAGCTTGTTTAGGTACCTTCCAAAACACTTGAACATTCCTTTGGTTTGCTTGAATTCTTTGGATGCATTGTCAATGATGGGGAGAGCTTGAAGGTATTCTAAAGGGGGTAACTTAGAGTTTGGAAGTTTATCATCCTCGCTCATTCTGGATGATGATGATGATGGTGTAGGTGATCGAGTACGTTTGCCCTTATTTTTGAAAACTCGTTTATCACTTAAAGGAAAGAAGATGTGAGGTGTCACAACTCGTAATTTCCGGTCATTTTCCAAACCTCGACAATTTACTATTCACAGGTTACTATTCATTATTTACTATTCATCGATCTCTATTCATCATTTTTGAGGTCAATTTGATATTCTGAGAAGCGTTCAGAAATTTTACTATTCACTTGACACTATTCATTTCCGAAAGAAATTTCACTATTCACGTGCATTACTCATTTCATCGTAAATTTAGTTTACGAGTATTCAAATTCGCGTAACCGTATTGGTTCGGGTGCGAATTCATGCATTATCATTTGGGACATCTCATACAGACTAGAAATAGTCTGCGTATTATCATTATGTCACTTGCATACTATTCCACTCGTAGGATATTTAAATTAGTACTTTTGGTATAATTAACTTTTACGTATAATTATTTCTAAATAAACGTTAACAAACGACCAATAATGTGACTAACACGTCTGACACTCCCGACTATGATCCAAATATATTTTTATATTCATTTTAATAATATAAAAATTATATTATTATTTTACCCGGCGTTTTCTAAACAATTGCTATATTATACGGTCGGAGCTTAAAACTCCGTCGGTTTACGATATTTCAACCCGATGATTATTTTAACACCCGATTCTCATCAGGAATATTATTTTACAACTTTTACAACTTCGTCGTATTTTATTTCACCTCGCTAACATTTATTTCAAGATAACTCGGTACCCGGTAACACCTAATACCCTACAAAAACAAACTAACACTTGCACTTACTAGACAATGGCTTTAATTAGCCCACACACTTTTTATCTACCCCCCTAAATCATGCCCCATTGCCCCCTCCTAGTCCAAATCTCATAATTACAATTGACTAGCTATTATGCATCAAGACTTGTATATAATTCTTCCATTTTTACAAAACAAGATAACTAGCAAATTTATTTTCTCTCTATCCTTGTGGTTCGGCTCAAATAAGAAGAGGAAGAAGAACATCATCAATTTTTCAAACTCAAGTGTTTATTTAGTTCCATTAGTCCTATCATACAAGATTTTGAAATAAAAATCTTTAGGCTAATTAAGTATATTTGGCTACAAAACTCTTCAATCACTCAAGTAAGTTACTAATCATTTTTCTACTCTTTCAAACTATGACTTGATGTATTTTTATGAGCTAGTAGCAAAACATGCAAATATACTATGATCCATACCACTTATTGTTTATTTTTGTTTATAAACATAGATCTATAATTTTTATTAACAATCTCATTAGATCCACTAAGATTGGTGATGTTTAGGAACCCATGACACCCTAAGAAGGTGTATGGTAGGATTAGACTAGTTTTGTGGTGATTGAAAGTGGTTTGGTTGAAGTTGAAACAAGTTTGAAATTAGGAAAATGATTTTTGAAACTATATAAATACCTACTGTCCTTATTTTGAAAACGTGGGAAACTCAGTAACTCAGGGGATATTTTCGAACAAAGATTTAGAAAATACTTTCAAAAACGAAGCCGTGGGCGAAAGAACGGATTAAAACGAGTTAATAACGAAGGAGATATGATTTTCCGAATTTAACGACGAAAACTATTTTCTGAAAAACTGCATGCTGTTTGACAGTTTTCGACGGGCAAATAGAGGCGTTAAACATAACCTAGAGGAGCCTAGCTATTGAAAATCTATTAGTATATACTAAAACGAATTCGTGGATATAAAGAACGAGTAAAATGAGCTTAAAACGACCAAGTTATACACGTTTTAAAATCGTCAAAACTATATATATATATATATATATATATATATATATATATATATATATATATATATATATATATATATATATATATATATATATATAGTCACTACTAGAAAATAATATAACTACGTACTAAATGAGATATTTTCTAGATTTCTTATTCAAGGAGTTTATTTTTAACTAACGAAGTACGTACGACTCAAGGTTTATTACGCTACTACTAGACATTATTTTAAGGTTTTCTAGACGAGGAATATAACACTAACATTTTTATACGATATACTACGACAAGTTATATACTTTTATATTTGGACTTATTTTCCTAAGTATGGAAACTATTATACTTTGACAATAACTAGTATTTCCAAGTTACGAGTGGTATAGGCATCATGTGCATGTGCATTCACTTCATCACGTCATGATCTAAAGTAGATCGTTATTACTCATATTAGGTTGCGGTTAGAGATCGTGCCTCATTTCAGTGTATCCACTTTTGTCATCGTAGCTATCGTTCCAGGTGAGTCATAGCCCCTACTTTTTAATTATTTTGCAAACTCTTTGGGGGAGAATACATGCTCGTTTTACTTAAAAGCATTCCTTGCTTTACCTGGTTGATTACCTACATTTCATTGGTATGCTTGATTACCTGTATTTCATGTGACTTGTCTCTTAAACATTATTACTTATTTTATATGACCTCATTGTCAGTATTATTTATCTGGCGACATTGTCAGCATTATTTATCTGGCCTCATTGTCAGTATTATTTATCTGGCGACATTGTCAGCATTATTTATCTGACGACATTGTCAGCATTGTTTATATAACCTCGTTGACTGAATTAGTTATATAGCCGTTTTGCTATATTTATCTGGGAATTTGGATACTAGTATTACTTTTGTTCACGTAGACTTTAACATATTGGGCAGTGGGTTGTAAACACACAGGTTACAAGTCTCTTATGGCGGGACTTGCAACTGAGTGGATTTACAATGCCTTTGCTGGGCGATCTTTTCTCTATAGGCATTATTTATTAAACAAACTCTATGAACTCACCAACCTCGTGTTGACACTTTAGCATGTATTTTCAGGTATTAAGCAATGGCACGCTACAGGAGGTTTTGGCAGAGCATGGCATGGTCATAGAAGACTCTGATTATTCATTTGGGGACCGTTTTAAACCATTTTAAGGGCCTACTTCCGCACTACTTTTAAAATGTAAATTTAACATTTATGACTTAACTATTTTATTCTATATAATTGAAGTGAAAACCATTTTTTTTACTTATGTTGTGATACCGATTGAGTTACACCCCAGCTACACGTATGCTTCCGCTGGACCCGATTTTGGGGGTGTGACATGAGGAACGAGAAAATAGTCAAGGTGCATTCCATTTTCGTTAGGAGAAATGGGTGAGATTGCTCTAAAGAGGCGAGTAAGAAGCATACCATAGGGAAGAGCGGTTGTTCCAACTAAGGATATGTCGGCCATTCTTTTGGCAAGGTAGTAGGCTAAGTTGAAGGGTTGACCGGTGGAAATGCTATATAGCATGTAGCATAGGCATGTGTTGATGTGATCTCTATTTCCTATGGTACTTATGACATTAGCCCTAAGAATTTCTTCTCACTTCTTAAATTGTGGTTTAAGCTCATTGAGCTCCATACCAAAAGGATCCTTATCTACAGTATTCCCCGAACGATTCACCCTAGTGGTAGAGGTTCTAACGAAGAGGTGTTCCTTAATAGTTTCCTTACTAGCAAGAGGTGTATCGTATGGATAAAAACGATAGTATCAAGACATGAAATGGGCCACTTATCCGTGTAGAGACAAGTTCCCTCATTTGGTACACCAAGAATTATTGCTAAGTCTTTTAAATCTATGTCATGTGATATTTGATTGGTTGTGAAGTTTAATGAAATCCTACCACCAGCACATGAGGAAAGGTTTACGGTTGCATAAAATTCGAAGATGAACCTAGGACAAATGGGCTCATCTATATCAAGGAGACAATCAAAGTGAATTGCGGCAAAGTTTTGGCGAATAGATGTTCCTTCTAGAAAGGATGGATCAATGGTTCTACCTTCGTGAACATAGCGTTTTTCTAATGCCTTAAAGGTTTCTACTTGAACCGGGTTGAGACCTTTGGTCATATGGTGTTTGGGCATGTATTTAAGGGTTTCTTTGTGATCGGATTTGTTTGTGGGAGGCATGTTGATTCCTAGAAAACATAAAATTGTATGTTAATGACTTTTAACAACGAGGATGTTCTAATATATTCCTATATGCAAAACAATGTGAAGACATAGTTCTCTTGACTCATTTTGATTCCTAAATCATTTTGTTATGCAAATTTTGTTGTAAAAACAAAAGATAACCAACATTCTCCTAATTGAATGTGTCTTCGATTGAATGTACCCGAAAATACATATTAGTTATGTATCCCCTTTAGCATTCAAGAGATAGTATGCAAGTGATGTTTAAATGATGTTTTTCATTTGTTTTAACAATGTGGTGATGAATCATGTTGCAATTTGAAAAATAATGCACTTGGTGTGTTTGGTAAATCAAAGTAACAATGAAAAGATACATTTCTTAACTAATGAAATACATAATTGGCTAGCCACCAAGTTTTTCATGAATCATGAAGTTTTATGCAAAAGCCCTAAGATTCTAGTTAATGATTGTAAGCAAGAATGTTATAATTAAATTAAAAATGCAATTGTGATTAGAATACTTACAAAGTTAGTTGGATTGGAAGAGATTGGATTAGAAGCCCTAAAATTCTTAAGGATATGTGTTTTAGAGAGGGTGATGCTGTTTGTTAGTTTTTGTTAAGATTTAAGAGGGTGTTTGGCTTTGAAGTTAAAAGTTTAAACAATCTGAGGTTTGGCGGACCAGGCGGAACCAAAAAATGGGTTCCGCCCGTATGGTCTGAAGGTGCCGTGGGTTCTGCAGGGAAAAACTTAAAAGGAATTGTCTTGATTTTTGTGGTGTTATCCTAATGTTCAAAACTAAGGTTTTAGGTCTTATGAGTCCTTGACTAAGCCTAGGGATGATGAATGCTTCTCATTCAAGAGGTTTTGTGAAAAAGTAGATAGAATGGTTAACGTATAAGGCTTTCTTAGTTAAGATGTTCCTCAATGAACATTTTTACCAAGACGATGATGATGGATCACAATATGTCAATTAAGAACATAATGGATAGAATTGTCGCTGAAGTCGATGCTTCTTTTGTTGAAGCTATAACAATGTTGATAAGATGAATTCCGTTGTTGATGCGAGTTTGCTTGTTCAAGCGGAGCTTGTTGATGTGCTTCTCCATTCGATACTAATTTGAGAATCATACGCGTTTTGAAGAATCATTGGGTAAGTAAGTATAAAAGTGCAAGTACCACTTGTGCTTTTCTTATCAACTTATTACCGACATAATTCCATTTGTCAAACACTATGGTTTCTATTCCCGTTCTTTTTGGAGATCATAATCCTAGTTGTGTAGTACCTTATGATGTATCCAAATAGGCTCAACTAAAGAGTTGTTTTAGGATCTTCTTTAACACGAGCACATAGACAAAAGCTAAACATAATGTTGAATCTAATTGTTATGAGAACAAATAGTCTTCCAAACATTTCTCTACATTTAGTTTTACCTACGGATTTACTAATCTCATTCTTGATAAGTCATCAATAACTTAACCATTGAGAACAAGAGAGCAACTAGGAATGTCTTTAAGTTAAAATCCCTTGCTTTTGTGGCTTGCTTTTATTATCAAAAGGTCTTTCAAATATTGACACTATACTTACTTGATTACTTTGAAATATCAATTTCGTTTCACTAGTTGTTTTATTCTAAATTCCAAAAATTGTTTTTGTTGAATTTGTTTAGACACAACTATGACCTATAAATCAAGTTTTATAACTTATGTCAATTTTGCTTGATTCAATGTTTGTCTCATGGTGAGGAGATGTTATTTTATACTTTTATTCTTAATGTTTTACACAACATACTTGTCTTGCCATCATTGGACTTTCGACTAAGTTATCATCTACCAAAGATGATATCATAGAAGGAGGAGATCACTCGTTAAATGTCATATTCAACGACTCCTCGACTCTTTGGGTTTTCTTACTTAAGATACTATGAACTCTATTTATTTTGAAAAAGTCCAAGAGGTACAACATCATGAGACTATGTGTCACATTTGATGTGTAAATCCTAGATGTTGAAAACTCATTTTCTTTCACACATCCTAATATATGCTAATGTGATTTATTTCACCTTGTGTGTTTTATGTGAGATTATCATAAAGGAGTGATTGAAGAAAAACATAATTAAAGACTCAAAGTATGGTGTTTGAGACAATTGTTTAACAAAGGTTTGTTTGCAAGTATCACAAAAGTGTTAGACATTTTAACACTTAGGAAATTCTTAGTTAGCTCACTTGTAAGCAAGAGTTGAGTGAGACATACTCAAGAGTTTTTCGTGTTTATCTCTTGATGGTTAAAGAACCAAAGCACCTTATATCTCCTACTAGTACTAAAGACTAAATTCCTTGTTGCATAGAATCTAATCTTAGTTATTTACAAATAGCAGGTAGACACTCTAGAGTATTACAAATAACACATATTCGAACACATAATGATAGAAACAAGATACAATCAAAGTCAAGTTGAAGTAATGCGTACCTTTTAAATTGCATAGAGATGCTATCAAGCGGATAAGCATTACGCGTAAAAACTTGGTTTGACGACATGCTTTGAAACTCAATAACTCATGTATCCAAGAAGGTTAGATAATCATATAAAGGCATAGAGAATGATAGTCTTATTCCTTTTATCATGAGTTTCTATTAGAGATTGAATTATCTCTAAATTTCTCTTCTAGGTTTGACAAATTTTACAAGCTTTGTTTTATTAGTTGATGATGCTTATGAGTTAAATCCTAATCCGGTTTTATCTTTAAATAACCTTTGACTCCTCAACAATCTTTCAAAAGATTTTGAGCTTTCATCAAATTTAACTAATAATTTTTCCTTTCTCATTTTGTATTTTAATCTCATGTTTGTAATCTAGACATAATTTACATTCTAGATTAATTTCAACATTACTTTCAATTCTAGACATTTTATCTTCTAATAAGATTTCCTTTTCAAAGATATTCTTAAGAGATTTTGAAGACTCATTCTTGAAGATAGTTTTTAGGTCCATGTTGCATAAACGTTTAGACTTATTTTCTAGTTTAGAAAACTCTAGGATAAATTAATCAAAGCAAAAGAGTTTGGTTTCAAAGTGTACCTTGCTTGATGTTTTATCTAGTTTAGAATCATGAACCGGATGATTGACTTCATCTTCATCCGAGTAATTCCATGAATCGCAAGCAAGACTACTACGAGCTTGACATGAGTAATCACCTTTACTTACACCTTGCTTGTTGTTTCAATAAATTGACAATTAACTACCGGAACATTGTCTTCGTCAACATCCATTACATTCCAAGATACGCAAGCAGGTTCATCAAAACACACGTACTCATCTTCACTTGTACCTTCATTTAAAACATTTAAACTAGTAGCACATGTATTGACTTCTTCTAAGTGTCTATCAATTAGTTTTTCTAAAACTTCTAATTCATATGTAAGATCAAATTGATCATCTTTGACTTGACATATTCCTTGATGAAAGTTTACCATATTTTTCCAAACATCATTAGCGTTTTGACAAAAATACATTCTTTCATATTTGGTACTAAAGCTTTGTAAAGCATTGTTTTAGCTTTAGTATTTTTATCAAGTTTAAGATAGTTATCTTGGTTTTCAAAAACTTGTTTTCTTTGGTTTGAAACTACCAAAAGAAATAATATGCCAAAGATCTTGATCAATTGATTTCACATAGTTTACAAAATTACTTTTCCATTCAAGTAAGTTTTCTTTTTCAAATAGCTGTTGGTTTTGAATAGGTTGCCCTTCTTTGAGATTTTCAAAATCCATGGATCGATCCAAGTTTTAAAATACATTCTATTCTAAAGATCTTGAGTAATGTAGCTCCTGATGCCAATTGTGGAAAACTAGAAGGGGGGTTGAATAGTTTACCGCTTTTTAGATTCTTTTTAACTTGAATATCTTTTACGTTTGCTTAAAGATATAAATACAATGTTATATGTTTGATTCTTTGAAAAGCTTTTTATGTAGATATCAATTCTAACTTTACTAGTTTCATACATTGAAAAGCTTTGCTTGTAATAATCTTAACTTTGCTTGTTTAGTTATTAGGAAAGCTTTTACTTTTATTTGAAGATACAAACACATCTTAACTAGTTTAGTTCTTTGAAAAGCTTTATATGTAACTTAGCAATTCTAACTAAATAACAACATGTAATAAGCAAAGATAAAGAAAGAAACGATCAAACAACAACACGATTGTTTATCGTGGTTCGGCTACAAGGACTCTTTTTCCTTGCCCTACATCCACGCCCCGAGTTTCCAACTCGAAAGTTATAAGCACTAATCAACAAGCTCCTTTCACCGGCGGAGAAAACCTTTACAACGTCGTTTACACTTTTACCGACACTAAGCTAGATGTCGAGTTCTTTTACAAGGGTACAACCACTCCCGTTCGTCGCTTACACTTTTACCGACACTAAGCTAGATGTCGAGTTCTTTACCAAGGGTACAACCACTCCCGTTAGTTCTTTTACAAGGGTACAACAACTCCCGACACACTACGTATTTTGAGGCCTAAAATACTAACCACTTACTTCTATATACATGACACACATGAAGTATAAACTACCAAAGTTTATACATGACCAAGCTACCAAGACTTGCAACTTTAGAGTTGAAGCTTGTAACTTCTTGAATGATCTTGTGAAGTCCCTTGCTACATAAGAGAATCACAAATCAAAAGGTTAGTGAGTTAGTTGAGAGAGTATGTCAATATATGTCCTCAAAGAGTTACCAAAAACTAACAAATGGTTTGGTATTTATAGCAAACAATTCTGCAGGTCTGGCGGATCAGGCGGACCCCTCAAAAGGGTTCCGCCCGTGTACCCCCAGGGTACCGCCAGGGCTGCAGTTGGTTTTGCAATAAATCTTGCAAACCAAACAAGGTCTTGTCTCATAACTCCTAGCAACCAAACAATGTCACATCTCATAATAACAAGTCAAATACAAAGCTTGCAAGCAACAACAAAGTTAATCAAACACATTTCTTTCCATAAATGCATCATGACAAAAACTTGCCCTAAATGTGATGTGACCTTACTATGTAAAGAAATAAATATGATGTGACAAGACTCATTTTAGTTTAAGAAATAAACACAATGTTTTGTTTAAAAGGAAATGTTAACCTTAGTTAAACAAGACTTAAACACTTAAAGTGATGATTTACTTATAGCTAAACTTCATGCTTTGTCATTAACAAAACTTAGCAAAGATCGTAAAATATAAATAACGTTTTTCGGCGATATTTGTATTAACAGCTCAGACCTGCCTTTCGCTGGGCGACTTGACATACCCACCATGGCTGCACCCATAGTAAAGTTCGTGGCTACCCCGCCAAGATATGCGAATGCATCAGCCACATTCACAGGAAAGATAACTTGCGGAATATTCATCATCGCTGAGAAACAAATAAAGATATACCAACGGCCTTTTTAAAATTGAAGCAGCGTAGGTAACCTTTCTGAGTCCCCTTATGGTTCCTTTTGTCGTTTCAATTCCATTTTTGCAAAGGCTTGCAGCAAGCGATTTTCTAGATTGTTGAAAAAACAAAAGGAACTGTATGGGAGCTAAGAATGGGTAGGTATGCTGAGCATCACATTGCGGTATTTGCAAACGAAGAATGTTGATGACTTTAAAGCAGGAATACCAGCGGAGAGCATATGTTGAAGTGCAATCAAGCTTTGTTGGTTGAATGGATGTCAGCTAGCTGATAGGTGACTGGATAATCCCAGGGCTGACATGCCATTCAATCAACAAAGATGGATTGCCACAACAAAAAAAAGGGAATCCCAAACAAAGTTATCCCATGAGGCAAAAGCTAACATGTCAGGTGAGTCAGTGGAGTCTGTGCTCTGGTATCTGAGATAAATTGTGAAGGCATCATCCAACAGGTCCTCGTTGCTCACTGTGATGGGTGCGTGATGGTAAGAGGAAAATGTAACGTCAACTGCAAGCGTTAACAGGAAATGAATACATGTCGCTGAGAAAACCATGGAAAACAATATGATCATACATAGAAATACAAACTATAGTAATATAAACACCGTGGAGAACCTACCGACCTCGGGAACTGAATATGTAGCTGGCAATTTTCAGGTGCAAGCATCATCACAGCGCAGAATCATGGCCAGAACCTAGTACATATTGCATAAAAACGATCATGAATGCTGATAATACAGGTGACGGATCAACGGGGATGACGACGATGCATAACAAACCTAAAGGCGCAACCTTCAAGCTTGTATCCTGTAATATGAATAGTACACATCAGTGAAATGGTTATAAATATCAAAACATCAAGTTATAATAAGAACTTATACTAATTATTTGACATGAACTTATACTAATTATTTGATGAAGAGCACGCACGAACTGGTAAAAATAAGGCGAATGTTGTTACGTAAGTGAAACAGCAAGCCAGTAGGTAATAATAGAAGGATCAATTTGAAATACTAAGGTCACAAAAATATAGAAAGAAAAAACCACAGACAAACCTTGCAGAAGGCGTATTTGTTGATTTACTTGGGTAGTTGTACCTTCATTTGATGGAACTCTTCTACTTACAATGCTACTCTTGCGGTGTTGTCTACCCTGTTGACCTGATGTTGTGCGGTCTGTATTTTGATAACCTCCGCTAGAACTTGGTACACGGCTTACTGAACATTGACCATGATTTTCTGTAGAAAGACATGTATAAAATAGTACGTAAAACATTATTTTAAAAAAGTCCAGCCATTATTCATAATCATTAATAATAATAAATGAAGCTAAATTGCCACCTTAGTTATGCGAATAAGTGAGCCCTTCACTAGAGAGGCCTGAACTGTTGCCTAAAGTGGGCTGCAAATTACGTGGCATAACATAGCGGCTGACAATGTGTGTACCTCCTCGACCCTTTCTTCGTTCTCGTTGGTTGTTGTGCTGTGCTGATGGTGCTTGCCTTTTACGGGTAACACTTCCATTAGAAACAGAAGCAGCAGTCGATGAAGAATTCGCCATATTTTCTGCATAAAGATAAGCATACAATTTCAAGACTTTTTTTTTACTTTGCTTAATGTAATTATTTAGATTTACATAAAACCTATTTTACAAAATATATTACCGTATTCTATAATGTGTTTTGAAGTATGTTGACCAACACGTGGCTTGACATTCTGTATAAAACCTTGAGCTTGTTGGTTCTGCTCAATCTCTGTTATGACATGTGTGTGATGGAAATCTTGGGTGTCAACTACATCATCCATAACTAAGTTAAGGCATCCATCACCTGCAAAACATATGACAACTGTCATTTTTTTACTCTTGTTTATTACAAATCTTCAAAATCATTGTGAGAAAGTTTACATGTTTACCTTCAGACTGGGAGATACCGAGCGACTCCATAGATGTGGAAGCACAATTTAGGAAATGGTGCTTCCAGACGTTGAGAGCTGCCTTTCAGTAAACGGTGGTTCACTTGCGGTAGAAGCATGGCCTATATAAATAGCAATACATTCAGTTATAGTTAGCACTATTTTTCGAACCCGTATGATCAGAATGACATCAAATATGGCAAACCTTGCGGAACGTCAACACTTGTAGGATAATGAATGGTCCCTGACTGAAAGTCTAGAGTTAGTGGTCCACGCACCGGTCCTGCATCAGTTTTACAAAAACTTAGACACTATGTGAAAACCAACATAATTGTATTAGATGAAAATATGAAATTGTATTTGAAAATTAGTTTGCAAGTTAATGGTCTCTGGAACGACCTTGGAAACAACTTCTGGATCCCTTGTTTGCTGGGAGGAAGAGTCAATATCAATTTAAAGTAGAGTTATATAAGCTTGATCACAACGGTGAAATTGTTGAAAAGAACATTGCAATGGGAACAAACATGATTACAACGGCCCATATATTTGTACTCCACTGGTGCGCCTGCAAACATGGAACCAAAAGAATGAACAGATGAAATACCCACGAATAATTAAACAATAATTGTATAAAGAAACGGCTAAATTATATTTAAAACACAACCTCTGCAACGTATAGGAGGTACTGAATCATTCAGAGTTATCGCCGAGTAGTTGTAACAGAGGGTTGAGGTTGATTGTTGGCCACTACATAAGCTGCAAAAACATCAAAAAAAAAAAAAGAAAAAGAAAAAGAAAATGGAAATTGAAACAACACACAATTGCATAGCAAGCATTCAAACTTAAGAAAATAGAGTAAAATAGTTCTATGCAGTACGTTTCTGAATTTATAACCTGAAATTGTGCTCATTTTTTTAAAGGAAAGTGTAGAGATTAGACTCGGCGTTACTTCCTGTCTGAAACCACAAACTATAGGCCATACGCATTTCCACACAACCCTTTTTCGTTCTTTGTGAATTGCTGTTTCTCCTGCCAGGAAGAATGCACCCTAGATCATATTCAACCAGTTCAAGGTTTGCGTAATGGGTCCTATAGATAAAAGTTATAAACAAATATAGCATGTATTATATAAGATCACCAAACCAACTTGTCCATTATTTGCTATCTTCGAGCATAACCTGCTGACAGACCAAATTATGTTAACAAAAAACAGCAAACACGCTTCAACTATATATAGTCGTGCATGTTTATTACTTAGTGGCCGTGTAATACGTTCCATTTACATCATCAATCATGACCATTGAACCTGATAAAATGGGTTGGTTTCGCTAGTGAAACCAACAAATCCAAATGCACATAAAGTCTGTTCCGAACATATTACTACAACCAATTATATTTGTAATCTTAATTTAGCTATTTTTTATAAAAAGGTGTAATCACAAAACCATTGCTTTAAATTAAATATAATCTTCATGACTAATCCCAATTACCAAACACGTCCACATCCAAACCTCTATACCAAATCCCTAAATATCGAATTATGTAAATACATCATGCTTTTTAATTACAAAAAGTAATCAATACCCGCGTGATAAACAAATATACATTCAACCAACAATAAACCTAAAAACTACTTGTTGCACAAAACTAAAATCAAGCAAAATTTACCTATTTTGCAAAGGAAGTTATCACTTTGGCTTCATTAATAGCGCTCTCTTTTTTTCTAACCACAAATCCCATAGGCACTTGGCCCGATGGCTCATTTGAATACCTGCAAAATCACAAAGGTTAATTAAACACTATTTTGTACTTTGTGTTTGCTTATACTAAAACCTAAATCCAACTGACCATCGGCCATTCGCACCATCACTACCATCGGTCTTTCCTGAATTAGTGTACACAATTGTTCCCGATTTGTTATCTCCATCTCTTCCAATTGTGTGTGCGTGCGTTGTTGAAGGTTCTGGAAATCTCTTGCCACTCAATACTTATCTTTATCTTTAAAAAAGACAATGGGATGGGCAAGAATATATCACGTTAGGCGAGACTGGGCTGGGAAACTTTGGCTCCGGTGGTCCCCATGGTTTTGGCGGGAATTCAGCTGAGCAAAACGACGTCGCAGCCCTTGGGTATTAATATATATTGGTAATGTTTGTTTATGGACATAAATTAATAGACGTATGTTAGGATCGAACTCGAGATCACGGGATTGCACACTTTACGTATGAAGAGTAAATGAATAATAATTTATAAATGTTATATATAATTATTAATAAACATAAAACACTTAACGATCGTTAGTATTTAACGGATAATGGCTAACGACCGTTAGACGAATAAAAGGAAAGTGATACGTATGAGTATTCGGAAAGTCAAGAAGCATCCGGAACACCCCTTGGGCTTATGAACGACCAAAAAGTGTTCCCTAACCCTAATCCCTTGCTTGATCTCCAAGTTAACTCAACTATATAAGCAAAGAAAAGGTTCATTGTTCCATATCTTTTGTACACACAATACCTTGTGTTTTCTCTTCCTTTTCTTTGTTAGAAATCGATCAAACATCCCTAAGTAATTAGGGATTCGATTTTTGAGTTCAAAAGTGTTTTTGTTTTCAACTACTTGCATAATCTTTTACATGGTATTAGTACGTGTGTACAAGAACGTGATATAACCGCACTATTGGTTATATCTTGGATTGAATAACAAAAAGGTAAGGGGTTATTCGTATAATCCACATAGACCCTAATTAGGGTTCTTGAGTTGAAGATTTGCTTTAATTGATTCTTGTTCGGGCGAGAATCACAAAAGTATGTTTACTATTTATTATTGATTAATTAATTACATGTTATATGATCTTGTTATAACGCTTCCGCATGTATACTTGATGTTTATTGTTTATATTTATGATTAGTCATGTTATATAATTCCAACAGTGGCATCACGAGCCATTATAATGTGTAGTTAATTATCAAAAGGCATAAAAATTGAATCTTGATTTGTTTTGTTACATGTTTTGTCGATTCTAGGGTTTAGATTATCCAAACCCTAATTTTGTTTGGGTCGATTTACCCAAATTGTTTTTAGGGTCTTGGTTTTGATTTTTAATATGATTAGAAACCCTAGGATTATCATGTAATTCTTATGCGTTTAGTAAACGATCTTAATGCAATATGTTAATTGTTAAGCATAATCCATGAAAAAGTGCATGTTTGCATGGATTTTTATTGTATTGTAATTTAAATTGTTTAAATTGAATATATGAATTAAATTGTTAAGTTATATCGAAACATGTAAATTTATTAATAGATGTCAAATTGGGAAAGATTCCAATATATTAAGTAATCAATTACGTGGTATATGGTGTTTATTTAATTTTGGCTTATGGTGTGTGCTTATTCACACACCTTTGTTTGGACATATTAAGACCAAAACAGACACAAACTAACCATAATTGACAAAGATATTGTGTTTTTGTGTTTGTAATCGTGCAGGAACGGATATTTCAGAAATTGGCAAAAATCAGGCCAAAAAGGACAAAAACGAGAACGAGTTTGAAAAACATGTCAAAAGCCTAAGCCGGGGAAATAAATTACCACTTTTGATCTCAGATTGGCAAAACACAACTTGTGGAATCACAAAATGCCAAAAATAGTCCTTGGAGTAAAAGTTTGCAGAAATGGTCCCTCAAGTTTGAAAATTGACAGAAATGGGCCATGAGCATTGGATTTGGATGAAAATTCAACAAAGGTCCTTGGGAATTCACAAGTTGTCAAGTTTGGTCCCTGGGAGAAAAGTTTGAAAAAGTTACAAGTTTAGTCCATGAACTTTGAAGTTCTGGCAGATTTAGCTCCTGGAAGTTCAGATTTGGAAATTAAACAACAAAGGACCCTGGAAAAACATAAAGTAGCAAAAATTCATCCTTGGATTAAAAGTTTGAAGAAATTACAGTTTCAGTCCCTTAAGTTTCCAAAAATGACAAGAATGGTCCCTGTTTAATTCAAATGTGGAAAATTGCAAAGTGGTCCTTGGGAAATTCAAACTTGGAAAGTTTAATCCTGTTAAAAACTTTGGGAAATTGGCAAATCACACCCCTTGAATTTCCAAAAATTAGAAACTTGGTCCTTGTGATACTTCTAATACCAAACGGACCCTTCTCTTATCCAAGTCCAAAATGAAACACAAACCCAACACCCTCACCTGGTCCAGTAAAAAAGGCAGGGTCAACGCAGTCAAACCAACCCCCTTCCCTCCTTCTTCCCCAACTTGGACTTGCAATTCTGTCTAATCTACCACCCCCACTGGCACCATCACATCCCACCACCCTCCTCCATATGCAACTAAAAACCAACCATAATTAATGCCACCCTCTACTACACGCAACCTGCCAATTTGGCTTGATACCAATTTCCCGCCAAAAATATGTGGAGGGCTAGGATCAATTTTAATCATCCAAAGGCTGAGATTAAGGGTGGGATTGACTCAGAAGATCAATGGGGACCCTAAATTGCTCTATAAAAGGAAGAAGAAGAAGAAGCAGAGCATGAGTAGTAGTTTTAATTTTAAATTAGCTTGTCGTTTTAATTGTTTTTCCAATTCCAGTATAACTCTTAGCTTTTAAAGTGTAATCTTAACATTTGTATTGTATTTGAAACTCATTCCAATTAGCAATTTCAAGTTTTCAGTCTCAAATTCCAAATTTGCAAATTTACTTAGAAATTTCAAGTTATTATAATGTTGTTGAAAGTTATTTTTTAGTGTTCCAAAAGCTGCTATAAGCTCATTATAAAGGTTATACAAGTTCATATAGACACTTAGTTCAGTACAACTTAGAAAATCAAAATTACTAAAAAATCAAAATTACTAAAAAATCAAAATAAATAGAAAAAAAAATCAAAAATCAATGAAGTTCATGCAAGAAAGCTGGAGCAAGGGAAATAATGGATTGCACTTAGGTTAGTTGCTTTGTGAGAAGCATTAGGACAGGTTATTTGGTCCTGGTTCTCAGTTTATGCTTGGATGACAATTTGTAAGCCAAAATTCCAATATTAGCTTTCTACTGTGTAACTGCTTATTCTGTGCTTATTCCTATTTCTTTGTGCTCATTAGGTGTGTATTAGTAATATTCTAGCTTAAAATTTGGTCTTGGTTCATTAGTTTCCATTTGAGCTCAAAATCTTAGTTTAACTGACATTTTTAGTCTTTTATAGTATCTTAGGTATTTGTGGTACAAGCTTGTAGTTCTGTGTTTTTTTATAGCATATTAGATCATATTAAGTTATTGTGGATCAGTCTCATAAGCTCAAACAGTCATTTGTTTAAGAAATCTAAAATTAGCATTCATAAAGGTGTGTTTGGATTTACTGGATTCTCTGTAGTCCAGTGTGAAATTGTTGTTGTTTGTGGTTGAGATAACTTACATTAGGTCTCAGTGGAGTCTTTCAACTATAAAATCTCACTACTTTTCAATAAAAAGTCAAGATCAAGTTGTACTGCCTTGATTTCATTAACTGTTGGATATTTAGGTACTCAATCTCATCATACCTTTACATTAGTTGTTAAAATAGGATAATCTCACATCATCATAGCATATAAAAAAAATCTCAGTAACTCAGGACATTATAAATCCATAAAAGTAAACTTAGTATTGAAAATCAAGAAAGTCAACATTACAAGGTTTGGTAAAAATCCATTTTGTCCAAGAATTTTCATGGTTTCATTTTTCAAATATACCTTTTGAGCTTTTTGGAGGTTAAAGTTTACCAGCTGAACTTGTGAAATCTTATTTTAGATTATTTTTGGGAATTTTTCTGGTGGCTTATTAGTGAGCTTGTTTAGGGCTGCAGGGCAAACACCTCCCCTACACCAAGTTTTGGCCCCATTTTCGTAAGCTCACCCTGAGCTTGTTTGTGGACCCCAGCCCCCAACCCTTGGCTTTTTAGAATGCTTAATAAGCCATTTCATTAGTTCATGGCTTATTTTGGTTTTAAGACCCCTTGCCCAAAGCTTATTGTGCCCCTCAAGTTACCTTGACCAAACCAAAACCCTAAGTAACTTAGATTGACAGACCCAACTTCACAATCCCATCCTTGGCTTATAAGTGGACCCGAGGGTTTGCTTCTTGGCTTATTCGAAATCCCTTCTGCCCATCTTGTAAGATCAAGTTTCAAATTCGACCCCTGATCACTCCTGTGGGTCCCACATAGGGAAGCAAATAACCCATTTTGGCCTATTTGGTCTGTGTGGTTTTGATTTTGCTTATTTTGCCTTTTTCTCCTTATTCAGAGTGCTTATTCAGTAGTTTTAGCTTAATTTGTATGTATCTCATGTGGATATAGCTTATTTTGTCCTGTGTAGCTTGTTACTGGCATATTTCACCAAAAAATCCATCAAATCCCTTAATAAGCAATCTGTTAAGCTAAATAGCTTGCACATAGTTTATTTTTAAGCTTCAAAAAAGCTGGTTTCACAAAAATAGCTTATTTTCAGTATTAAAATAGTTGTGTAAAAGAAAAGCAAGGGAAAACCAAAAATAAAATAAGTGATAGCTTCTATTTAAGCCATTTGGCTTATTTTTCTGCTTTTTCAAAAATAAATTTTCAATTTTATATTTTTCTTAAGTTCCTAAAATATTAAAATAGTTTTAGAAAAAATTTCATAATTTTCTCATTAGATTTAGTATTTATAATAATTAATTTAATTTTAATTAGTTTTAATTAAAAAACCAAAAATGAATTTCCTTTCTACTTAATTTTAATCTCTAGTACTTTTTTTATATTTTTCCTAGCTTTTATAATTAATAAAGTATTTTTAGAAAATAATTAATAATTTTACTGTTCATTTAGTATTTTTCATAATTAAATTAGTTTAAATAGGTTTTAAGTAATAAATAAGTAAATAATTATTAAAATAGCTTAATTTTAATTTTTATAAACTTTTTATAATTTTTTAGGATTCCTATAATGGTTAATTAGTTTTTTAAAAAATTCTATAATTTTGTAAGTCACTTTAGTATTTTTCTTAATTTAAATTATTTTAAATTAGTTTTAAATAATAATTAAATAGTTTTTAATTAATATTAAATAATAAAATAATCAAAAAAAAATAATTTTCTTTTTTATAAAATTCTTTTTTAATACAAAGTTTGTAAAAAAGTCATTTTCACCCCCTCTAGTTTATTTTTGCGTAAATCTCACCTTTTTCTCTATACGCAAATACGTTTGATTTATGTTTTAAGTTTAATTACGTATCTGTTTTCTGTAATTGTTAATACTGTTAACTTAGCTTAATGTAATCATTTCCAATAGTATAAATCAATCCAAATCATATTCTTGTTACTTTCCAAATCGCTGAATCCCTCAAACATTTTCCAAAATACAATTTCAATCTCGTTGGGACATAACGACCCGGGAAAACACTGTGCTTACACCGGATCTTAAATTGATCACTCTCTCCCTTACTGCTTGACCTGTTGACCATTCCTGGTTAATCTGTGAGGTTGGTTTGGGAGGAGTCAAATTTGGCGTCACTGCCGGGGATCGAACCCGGGTCACCCACTTAACAGGCGGGTCACCCGGGGAGGTTGTTGCGTGTTTTAAAAACGTTTAGCAGTTTAGTGATTTTCAAAACCCTCCTTGTACAAATTTCACCACTTTGTAAATTTTTGTAAAAATCAAAATCATATCAGAAAAAGTCATCAACACTTTTCCTAAAGTGTTAACAACACAAAAAAAAAAAAAAAATCATAAACAACAAAACAAATCGTGAAGTTAAATTACTTTGTATTCTTTAAGATTACAACCTATACAGGTGATAAAGGTAAGTTCTGACATTAAATAGCAAACTGAAAAGAGATCCATTCTTCTCTTCCGCCACCCTGCGAGTAATCTTAAAGGAAACGATTTCGGTTAATGAATCGATCCAAAAATAAATTCCAAAAAGTTTTTTTTCACACACACCCACAAAAAACCAAAAACATTTTGTTTTCTTGTTTAATAATTACATAAAAGACACTATCGAGAAACATTCGACAGAATACTACCTAACTGGGGGTATGAACATTAATAAGTTCGCAAACTAAAGATTAAAACTTGCCTTTGTATCCTTGTGAATTGGTGTTCCTTTTTCAAAGAACCATTCATATTGTGATTATTGGTTTAAGTTCTATGTTGTTTTGCCTCGGTCTTGTTTTAATTAGTTTTGTTTTTAGTACATGCGCACTCGTTCACAAACAAAGCGTAATCATCAAAGAAACGTAACTGAGTTACGTAGAGTTATTGAAGAACCAATCATAAAAATGGACGAAGGGCCCCCACCACCCCCACCTGACCCTCCCAAGGATGAAACAGCTCCCGATCTCCGAAAGATGGAGGAGTTGTGTCATCCTACCATGCACAGGAGAGGTGGACCATTGCACCACTCACTATTGAAGCCACAGATTTTGGACTCAAGCACCACATGATCCAGCAAGTCCAAAATTCATGCCAGTTCAATGGATTGCCGTGTGACGTTGCTAACATGCATCTCGACAAATTTTTAACTGTCACCCAGAGCATGAAACAAAAAGGCGTCACCGAAGACGACCTTCATTTGTATCTTTTCCCATACTCTCTCACTCGTCATGCAACTGCCTGGTTCGATCATCTTCCTAAGAATTCGATCCACACTTTTGATGAAATGGTTACCAAATTCTTTGGAAAATACTTTCCACCATCCATGATAACTAAGCTAAGAAATGATATCAGCAACTTCAGACAGCTTCCCGACGAATCCTTATTTGAGGCATGGGAACGCTATAAACTAGCAATTGATCGATGTCCCAATCACAATATGCTTCTTGTCACCATTACCGATACCTTCTATAATGGTTTGACACTTCGTCATTGTGACACCATCAATGCTGCTGCTGGGGCACCTTTATGAAAAGGGCCCCTGAAGAGTGCTACGATTTAATCGAAAACATGACTGCCTATCACAATTTTTGGGATTCCTCAGCTGAGAGGAATGACTCATGTAAATCCATCACTCCAGCAAACAATGATATAGCTGACCTTGCCAAAAAGCTTGATGATTTGTCTGTTGTAGTTTTACGTATCCATCAGCCAAATCAAAATCTTCATGTCAAAGTTGTCAGCTCAAGTTGTGAAACTTGTGGTGGTCCACACCCGTACACTGAGTGCCTAGCCTCTGGTGGCTTCACTTATGAAAACGTGTACGCAGCTAAAGGTTCCTACAATGCGGGGGGTAATTCTTACCAACCACAAGGGGACCATAATCTTTTGAGCTACCGTTCCAATAACTACCTTGGACCACCAGGTTTTAATCAATCTCAAAATCAAAATGCCCAAAACCGGAACCACAATTTTAATCAGAATCAGAACCAAAATCGAATGAACCAAGGTTTCCATAACCAAGGGAATTTCCATTCTGGTCAAAACCAGGTTTTCCAAAATCAAAACCAAGGAAATTTTAACCATAATCAAGGTCATGGTAATTTTAATCAAGGTAATAATTTCCAACAGGGTAATTTTCAGTAGGGTAACAATTTTCAGGGTCATAACAACCAACATTAGGGAAATTTCTAGAATAACCGAGCTCAAAATTTTCCAAACCAAACTCAAGCCATTGTTCTGACTAGACCATCATCTGATGAGTTGTTGAAACAGTTTATGAAATCCCAAGAAGAATTGAACAAATTTTCGGTCAGCAATATTTCTGAACTTAAGAAGTCTTTATATGATCGACCCTCGGGCTCAGGTACACTACCGAGCAAGACGATCGCTAACCCGAGGGGCGATGTAAAGGCGATCACAACCAAAAGTGGAGTTTCTTATAAAGGACCCACGGCTGCATCTGCCTCTTCTCCTACCCAGGTAGAGGAACGTGAAACTAGGGCTACAACGGACACGGTAATTCCTACTAACAACGGAGGTACCAATGACGTCCCTCCTCAGTTATCCCGGTCCCAACCCCCAAAACAAGGGTCGTATTTGAAACTCCCGAGAACCCCGTTGAAATTCTGAAACCCAACCCTAAACCTTCAATTCCATATCCTTCACGTTTACAAGATCAAAAGCTCCGTGAAAAGTAAATCATCAGATGGAAAAAATTTTCCAAAATTTTCAAAATCTACATTGTGATATCAGCTTCGTGGATGCTATTCTTTTGATGCCCAAATTTGCATCAACAATCAAAAACCTATTGAGCAATAAGGAAAAACTGTTCGAGATGGCAAAAACTCCACTCAATGAAAACTGCTCTGCAGTTCTGTTGAAATAGCTTCTGGAAAAGCTGGGAAATCTGGGGAAATTTCTAATTCCATGTATTTCTCAGGAATGTTTGAATGCTATGCCTTGGCCGATCTTGGTGCTAGCATCAACCTGATGCCTCATTCAGTATGGAAGAAACTCTCTCTTCCGGAACTCACTCCCACCTGCATGACTCTTGAGCTTGTAGACCGTTCAATATCTCGTCCACTCGGCATTGCCGAAGTCGTATTTGTGAAAGTGGGAAAGTTCCATTTTCCAGCAGACTTCGTGATTGTTGATTTTGATGCTGATCCAAGGGTTCCTCTCATTCTTGGAAGAAGATTCCTAAGGGCAGGTCGTGCTTTGATCGATGTATTTGATGACGAAATCACATTACATGTTGGTACGGAAGCAATAACTTTCAACCTTGATCAAACCTCGAGGTACTCTTCCAATTATGACTCGGTTTCAATTAACCGCATCGATGTTGCTGCCGAAGAGTACTCTCAAGAATTCCTTAGTTTCACCGATAATTCTCCGAGTGACAATTCCACTCCCTCCTCTCAACCTATAGTTTCCAATTCTTCTCCTTCCCTCACTCCGTTTGAGGGAAGTGACTTCGTCTTAGAGGAAATAAAGGGCTTTCTCAAAAGTGATTCGATTCCCGAGGGAATTGATAACCAAGAGGTTGACCCGGAATGGGATATCCTTCTTCTTGAGAAGTTGCTCAATGAAGATCCCTCTCCTCCTCCTGTTCTTCCACAAAAACTTCATAAAGAGGAAATCAAATATGTTGAGAAAACTGATGAATTTCCTGAGGTCGAGTTTAAGGATTTACCTCCTCATCTTGAATATGCATTTTTGGAGGGTGAAGATAAATTACCCATCATAATTGCTAAAGACTTGAAAGATGAGGAGAAGACTGCTCTCATAAAGGTTTGGAAATCCCACAAGCAAGCAATTGCGTGGAAACTCTCCGATTTCAAGGGTATTAACCCTGAATTTTGTACTCACAAAATCTTAATGGAGGATGATTTCAAACCAGAAGTACAACAACAGAGACGGGTTAATCCTAAATTCATGAGGTTATCAAGCAAGAGGTTCTCAAACTTCTTGATGCCGGATTGATTTACCCTATCTCTGATAGTCCTTAGGTTAGCGCCATTCATTGTGTTCCAAAAAAGGGTGACATTACTGTTGTCACAAATGATGAAAACGAGTTAATTCCAACTCGAGTACTATTGTTTCCTTGACGGTTTCTCGGGTTACTTTCAGATTCCCATTGATCGACAGGATTAAGAAAATACCACATTTACGTGCCCCTACGAAACTTTTGCCTACAGACGTATGCCTTTTGGCTTAGGTAATGCTCCAGGCACGTTCCAAAGGTGCATGATGGCCATATTCCATGACATGATCGGGAAAACTATGGAGGTCTTTATGGATGACTTCTCGGTCATTGGGGATTCTTTCCAATCTTGTCTCCCCATTTGGAAAACATGCTAAAACATTGTAAAGAAACAAACTTATGTCTAAATTGGGAGAAGAGTCACTTTATGTCAAAGAGGGCATTGTCCTCGGCCATAAGATTTCCAAACATGGGATTGAGGTTGATAGAGCTAAAGTTGATGTTATAGCGAAACTACCTCCTCCCACTACTGCCAAAGGTGTCAGGAGTTTTCTCGGGCATGCCGGTTTCTATCGAAGATTCATTCAGGATTTCTCAAAAATAGCCCGGCCTATGACCCATCTTCTTGAAAAATATGCTCCCTTCATCTTCTCTCCCGAGTGCATTGAAGCTTTTCAAACTCTCAAGAATAAGCTTACTGAAGCACCCATCCTTGTTGCCCCCGATTGGGACCTGCCCTTTGAACTTATGTGCGATGCTAGTGACTTTGCAATAGGTGCAGTCGTAGGGCAACGTAAAAAAAAAAACACTTTCAGCCTATATATTATTCCAGTAAAACTATGACTGAAGCTCGAACTCACTATACCACTATGGAAAAAGAACTATTAGCCATGGTGTATGCTTTTGAGAAGTTTCGGCCATACTTAATCCTGACCAAATGCATAGTGTATACGGACCACTCAGCTTTAAAATACCTCTTTGCTAAACAAGACGCAAAGCCGAGATTGCTCCGATGGGTTCTCCTCCTACAAGAATTTGATATCATCATCCGTGATAAAAAGTGTTAGGAATACGTTTATTCATATGAAGACTTGGTCACCCCGAGTATAGTTTAGCATTTTGTAGTTCGTAGTATTAATCGTATTAGTTAGTATGTAGTTTAATATTAGTTAGTATTTGTGAAGTCGGGTCGGGTCTTTACCCACTGTCAGCTTGATCTATAACCCGTTTTATGGGGCGTTTTGTTTCTTTGTATAAATACCCCTCTCCACTAGTGGAGAGGGTTGGACCTTTCACTTGCAATCTAACCTTTCACAAATTTCTTTCAAAGGCTCCCAACTTCTCTGTCTAACTTCTCTCTAGAATTCTTTACATTTAATCATCCTAAACACAATACCATACATGTTTACACATTAGAGTATATTACAATTGGTATCAAGTGCCATGGTTCTATCCTAGGATTCGTGGTATGCTCGGATTTATAACTTGGTTTGTGTGTTTAGGTTGGTTCGACTTTGTTTAGTGGTTTTCTCATTTGTTTGATCTCGTTAGGTGTAGTTTTTTGTATTTTTCTTGTACTTTCTTGTTTAGAAGTGTTGTAGACATCTTGTGTTGCTTTTGGTTTAGTCATTTCATCATTCTAGTGGACTTTGGAGGATTTTCGTGGGGTATTTCTTACCAGCGAGTTGGCAGTTCATGGTAAAGGGTTGGCAGACTTTTCTGGCAATTTGTGTGTAGCGATTTGGCGTTTTACAGTTTCGGGGTATAAAGCCAAACCGCTAGATAGTGACGTTTTTGTCTTACTATTCTAGCGAGTTGCTAAATCTAACGAGTTGGTGGTGTCAGAGAGTTGATCAGCATAGCGATTTGATCTGTTTTAGCGAGTTGATTTGTTTTCAGCGTGTTAGCATTCTAGCGAGCTGGTGGCGTCAGAGAGTTGATCAGCATAGCGATTAGATCTGTCTTAGCGAGTTGATTTGTTTTCAGCGTGTTAGCATTCCAGCGAGTTGGTGTGGTCAGAGAGTTGATCAGCATAGCGAGTTGATCAGTTCCAGCGAGTTGATATATTTCTAGCGAGTTGATTTGATTCAGCGAGTTGGCTAGTATTCTGCGAGTTAGTAGTTTAGCAACTTGGGTTTTGTAGCGGGTTGCTTGCCTATTTAGCGAGTTGTTGAGTAGTGTTAGTGATTTGGTTCAGTGTCAATAGTGTAACTTGTGTGCTGTTGCGACTTAAGTTGTTATGACTAATACAACAGTAACTTGATGTTGTGAGACTACGCTCACGACTTGACTTGTTATTTGTTGAGCTGTTGTGACATGACTTGTTGCGACCAAACACGAATTATATTTTTGACCAAAACCTAGTACTAAGACTTATTCATTTACCACATCATGGCAAGTACTTCCTCAGATGACATTTAAGCTGCAGGGTTAGATACCCGTCCTCCAATGCTAGACAGAACTGGCTATGAATCATGGGCCCAAAGGATTCGTCTCTATTGCTTGGGAAAGGAAAATGGTGTTAACATCTTGAAATCCATTGATGAAGGACCCTTTCAAATGGGCAACACTAGAGACACTGTTGCAACTAATGAAAATCAAGCAGCTGTAATTGGTCCAGACAGACCTCGCATCTACAATGATTTATCTGATGAAGAAAAGAAACATTATGATTCTGACATCAGAGCATCAAATATTGTCATTCAAGGGCTTCCTAAAGATATCTACAAACTCATCAACTACAACACAGAAGCCAAAGCAGTTTGGGACAATGTGAAAATGCTGCTTGCCGGGTCTGATTTAACCAAATAAGACCATGAATCTCAGCTGTATGATGAATTTGAGCACTTCAAGATGAATCCTGGCAAAAGCAACACTAACTATTACGTTAGGTTTCACAAGCTGGTCAATGATATGAGGATCATTAAGATGACAATGCCTAACATTCAGCTTAACTCCAAATTTGTGAATAACATGGCACCTGAATGGGATAGGTTTGTTATGGCTGTTAAACTCGACAAAGGTCTCAGGGATACTAATCATTGTAGGGATCTAAACCTTGATAGATCTCTTGAGCCAATGGATCGTTAGCTTACCAATGTAATCACTAGTAATGCTAAGTAGACAAACTCTGTATGCTTGTAATTATTGCGGAATATAATAACAAACACTATTACTAAACTTTGATCCTCTATGGATCTATATTGCTTTTACTAATCGTACTAAAACTTTGTTAAGACCCGTACCTATTACAATGACCTAGGGTTCCTTATATACTAGTGGAAACCCTAAACTTTCTTTCAAGAAACGAATAAAAATAAATTAAACAAAGATATTCTACATATCTTGTACTAAAATAGATATTCTATAAAGTTCTATCTACGGATTATGTCCATCCGTAGAATCTCTGAAATATCCGCAGTATCAAGTCTTCAGCAGAATCTAGTCTTCCGCAGTAACTCGTCAGCAGTATCTTTCAGCAGTAACTTGACTTTGACAAAAATCCTTACAATCCTCCCCTAATCTTGAATTTGACAGTGTTAAGTTCAAGATTTCTTGATAGATCGCCAAAAGCACCAATAAAAGGATTGAGGATGAACACCAGCAGCAAAGAATCAACAGAATAAGAATCTCTATGATCACCAAGAATTGAAAAGCACCATTCTTTGCAGCAACATAAGACTAAATGTACATCAAAACATATAAGTTACAGACTATTCTCATCACATCCAGGTGTGTTAACTCCTGTGAGAGGTGAATCATAGAAAATAATGGATTTGATGTCTCTTTACCAATAGCCATCACTACTGGAGTAGCCAAGTGTTCAAAGGTACACTGATAACCACATGATTTTTAGCAAATCATCAGCTATAAACGGATTTGATATGTCTTTACCTGTAGCCGTTTGCTCAGGACTAGTCAATTATTGATGAATAATCATCTTGGTCAATTGAATACCAAATATGGTTTTCCACTACCTTTACCACAAGCCATATACATGTGGGCTAGCCAATTATTTGGAATCCAGAAAGGAAAAATCCATGGTCAATTGACAACCATTTCAACTACTCAACAATAAAGCATAGGTGAGTTGAAAACCATATGATTTTGAGCAAACCATTACAGCTATCAACAGATTTGATGAGTCTTTACCAAAGCTGTACCCTTTGGACTAGCCAACTTTTTGATGGAATAGTCAACATCAGGCAAGTTGATGACCAGAAAGAGTGTGATAATAATCAACACCAAACCTGCAGACAACATACACAAAACTTATACAAATATGTTAGTTTTTTTTTTTTTTTTTTTTTTTTTTTTTTTTTTTTTTTTTAAAAAAAAAAAAAAAAAAAAAACTAAAAATAAACAATAGACAATTAAATACAATACCAAGATCAACTCATTGCAGATATGAATCCATCTGAATACCATGCTTTGTTGCTAACTCCTTCTTAGTCAAAATACTTCTTCTGATGAACCTGACCAATTGTTCAGCAAGATGAAGATCATTTGCAGTCATATCTAAAGGAACAGATAGCTTTACTTCCAGCATGAGATTCATAACTTCCTTTGTGATTGGATAGAGAACATCAGCCCAGCAATATAAAGTCTTTCCAGTGGTTGTAACAATCATGTGAACATTAGGTAGGGGAAAGAACTTCCAATAGTCAACTACCCATGTACTTTGACCTTTCCATGCTTCAAACCTTATACCAGAATGACCTTTATAAGAATCACCTAGAATCTGCAAATCACCCATTAAATATATCCCAATATTATCAGGAGAATGAGTTTGATAATACTTGGTAACCCAATCATAAAGTGAGAGAAGATCTTGTTTGTCCACCATATATAAAATTTGACTCAGAAATAAGAATGTCTTGGTAGATCCATCTTGTCTAGTTATGACATTCACTTGACCAAGCTCAGAGTCAACAACTTCCCACTTCACAATTTTCTCCCATACAACAGTATCTTGACCATCATCAGAAGCATAATCAAGAAAAGTTGTACTATCTTCCAAAGGAATATCTTTTGGAGCCTTTCTCTTGATAGCTCTAGTCTTTCTCCTAGTACCAGTAACAGGAATAGAAGGACCATCATCAGATTCTTGTTTAGGTACTTGATTGGAAATATCAGCAGGAACATCTGCAGAAGCATCATCATCATCATCAGGTACATCAATTGGAGTATCTGCTGAAGCATCATTGGTAACATGTGGAGCTTCAGTGGTATCAAGATGAGATTCAGTATTATCATGATGAGAACCAGTAGGAATCTCATCCACAGGAGCATCAGGAGTATCAACATTCTGAGGTAAGACTGAAGAAAAATGGACATTCTCCTGACCACCATGAAATATGCCAACACGTCCTTGTGGTCTAACAAAGGAACAAGCTAAGAAGAAAAAACATGATGTGCCTCCACCAAGTTCATCATCATCTGAAGATCTTCCACCATATCCTTCTGAGATTGATGATCCTAATTATCAGAGAGAGTTGGAGAGAAAGTGGAATGAATTAGAGAGTGCAAATCAAGTTCGCAATCCTGATGAGTCTCTCATCTTCTTTACATCTTCTGATGAAGAGAATGATGTGAATGATGAACTGTACATTCCTACAACTTCTGATAAGCCTCAATCATCACGTCCAAAGAAGAGAAAAAGGAACTCCCCATTACCAAAGACAAGAAAGGTTGTATTAGGTTTACCCTGTCCTCAGTGGCATGGACTTTTCAACATCAACAACAAAGGCAAAAAGAAGGCTGTGGAAGACAAGGGCAAGAATAAAATAGAATAGGGATTTGGTTGTATGTCATGCACTTTCATTATCTTGTATTGTCCTTCTGAAGAATCAATAAGATTTGGTTTGTTTTTATGATTACTTGTTTGAATTCTTCTGAGTAGTATTCCCTTGAATAATTTAAACTTGTCTAATCCATCAGCAGGAACACACTTTAACAATAAGATAAATAGTATCAGCAGCATGAGGGTCAAACCATTGACTTTCATCCGTAGTATCCAGTCAAGTGGACAACTTGCACACTTAGTAATTGCTGCTGACTCAACTACCTCCCATTAACTTACATTAACTAGCAATAAACCCACATCAGTTCTTTAAAAGAAGTCTTCAAGTCATAATCAACTCACCATTCCACAAGTAACATAACCTCTTATTTCACACATATACACCATGAATCCATTCCCCAATGTCATTGAGATTTCTTCTGACTCATCAAACTCTACATTTGACATTCCTCAAATACAAAGATCATACTACTATTTGACTGAAGGTCCTTCAGACTTATGTCCATCCCCAACCTCATCAGAGGAAACCACTGAATTTGCAGAAGCACCAGCTCCTCTAGCAATGATTGTCCCTGACTTCACCCCTGTCACTGCATTCTTAACAAGTGAACTGGTAAGAGTTTGTTCAGAGATGGGAAGGATCTCTGTCCCTGAAGAGCCACATTCCTCAGGCAAAAGAAAAAGTCCATTGAAGGTGGTTCTTGGTCTTGCAGCTCCCAAATTCTGGAACAAGGACATGCAATCCAGAGGAATCCATAAGAAGATGCCAGACCCAAAGGACTTGGGTAAAGGGAAACGAAAAATGGGTTAGGCTGTTTGTTGAGGTTGTGTTGGTGGTTGATTCTAGTTAAGGGATGTGGTGGTAGGATGGTGGATGTTTGTCTTATAACTGTTTATGTAATCTGTGTTTCTTCTGATGACTGATCATGATGTACCAAGCTTGTCATGAATAAATAAAATTTACTTTTAAGTCTTGACATCCTATTCCACTGAATGTAGACCATAGATCATTAGCAGGAACATGACCTGACCACAGCAATTGGCACAAAACACAAAAGCACAAAAGAACAACCATGAAATGTTACAAAATTAGTAAAACCTGCAAAAGAAAGTTAGTAAACATAATAATCTACATTAATACAACATGTATAATCCTTTCCTGAGGCATATGCCTCCCCTGAGGCTTATGCCTCCCCTCAAACATTGCATTCAGGGTTGACCATCCCAATGTTAACAACTAGGTGATTAAACCTAGGTCCATCAAAAGCTTTTGTTAACAAATCAGCCACATTATCATCAGTATGGATTTTAAGCACTTGAATTAGATGCTTCTCATTTGCATCTCTTATAAAGTGGTGCCTAATTTCAATGTGTTTGGTTCTCTGATGAAAAACAGGATTTTTAACAATGGAAATAGTACTCTAATTATCAATGTAGATTTTAGTGTTCATAAAGTTAAACCCATAATCCAACATCTGATTTTGAATCCAAAGTACCTGACCACAGCAATTGGCAGCTGCCACATACTCTGCTTCAGTAGTAGAAGTAGCCACAATGGTTTGTTTCTTGCACTGCCAAGAGATGAGTCTTCTTCCAAGAAATTGACAACCTCCTGTTGTGGATTTCCTATCCAAATTAGCTCCAGCATAGTCACTGTCACTATAGGCTTCCAACACAAATGGTGATTCCCTTGGGTACCAAAGGCCTAGTTTGGGTTGGCCCTTTATGTACTTGAAGATTTTCTTCACTGCATTGAGATGTGAAGTCAGTGGAGTGACTTGATGCCTTGAACAAGCACTGACAGCAAAGGTAATATCAGGCCTAGAAGCTGTGAGATACATGAGTGAGCCAATCATGGACCTATAGAGATGAACATTCACAGCCTCATCTTGCTCATTTGGATTTTTAAGCTTGGGTGGTTCATAAGGAGTGGTAGCAGTCCTCAAAAGTTCAAAGTCAAACTTTTTCAAAATATCTTTACCATATTTCTCCTGATGAATAAAGATCCCTTCAGGGTGTTGTTTGACTTGCAGCCCTAAGAAAAATGTTAACTCCCCCATTGCACTCATTTGAAACTCACCTTTAATCAAATCTTCAAATTCCCTGCACCATGCTTCCTTTGTGGATCCAAATATGATGTCATCCGCATAAACTTGTACTAGAATGATGTCCCTGGAGTTTTTCTTGATAAAGAGAGTCTTATCAATAGCACCTCTTCGATATCCATGCTCCAAAAGAAAAGTAGACAATCTAGCATACCATGCTCTTGGTGCTTGATGAAGTCCATAAAGTGCCTTGACAACTTTGTAAACCTTTTTAGGATGATGGGGGTCTTCAAAGCCTTGTGGTTGAGTAACATACACCTCCTCCTCTATTTTTCCATAGAGAAATGCACTCTTGACATCCATCTGATAGACCTTAAAGCCCATATAAGAGGCAAAGGCCAAAAACAGTCTAATAGCCTCAACCCTAGCCACTGGTGCAAAGACCTCAGTATAGACAATACCTTCTTCTTGTCTGAAACCTTGAGCCACTAATCTTGCTTTATTTCTGACCACAATACCTCTAGCATCCCTCTTGCATTTTAAGATCCACTTTGTCCCAATTGCAAATTTTCCTGCAGGTAGATCAACTAGTATCCAAACATCTTGATTCTTGAATTGTTGCATTTCTTCCTGCATAGCTTCAACCCAACTAGGTTCACACAAAGTCTGTTTAATGCTTGTGGGTTCAACCTGAGACAAGAAACAAGCAAATAAACAATGCTTCTGATCTGTGTGGTTGTCTCTCTTCTGAGTGGATACATAGGTCAAAAATGCACATTGCCCAAACTTGGTATTTTTAATGGCACTCCTGGTGAGTACCATAGCATTTGGATCACCAAGTATATTATCTTGTGGATGTATGATGTTGATCCTTTTAGTTGAAACAGGATTCACATCAATGGAGGTATCAAGATTGGTTAAGGTAGGAGCAAAGTCTTCATCATAAGAAGCTGATTGAAAAATACCATCACTTTGCTCAACATTAGCAAGATCTGAGGGAGTGGGAAACCTGCCAAAAGGTTCATCTAAACATGTGGAAACAGGAATGGCAGCTGGGGCAGCAGAATCTCCATCAGCAGAATCTCTAGTTGCATCTGCTGATGTATCAGAAGAACAGTGTTTTCTGCTTGCTTCAAGAGCAGCTTGTCTTAAGAGAGCTTCAGTATCATGAGCAAATTCAAGACCAAGTCTTTTAGCTTCCTCAGTAGCTGCATGTGCTTGCTTTTTGAGTCTAGCAAGATCTTCTGCATATGTTGAATTTTCCACATCATCAGCAGATTTGGCATCAGAGGCTTCTTTGGTGGGAGGATCTGCTATCTGGATTGGCAGAGTAGTTACAACAATTGTTGGTTCATCACCTTCTGAATCACTGTCTGAATCATCCTGTAAGGTACCTGCATTGTTAGAAGAGGACACTTGTATACCTGCAGATGGGTTAGATGTGTATCTTGCATAACCCAAATAATCAGTCAGATAATCAAGGTCAAAATACCATTCATGACCCTTTCCCTGAACATTTACATTATCCTCCAGAAATTTCAGGTTCAGAGTCTCTTCTATCTTCTTTGCAGCCAAATTATATACCCTGTAAGCTTTACTATGAGTTGAGTAACCAACTATATATCCTTCAGCAGCTTTAGCTTCAAATTTGCCCAGGTGATCACTTGTATTCAGTATGGTCACCTGACAACCAAAAGGTTTCAAGTGTTCAATGGTAGGCTTCTTCCCTGTCAATAGTTCATAAGGTGTCTTGTTGTGAGGTCTAGTGATCAACACCCTATTCAAAACATAACAAGCAGTTCCTACTGCCTCAGTCCAAAACATGGTGGGAAGTTTAGAGTCAGCAAGCATTGATCTTGCAGCCTCTATAAGGGTTCTATTCTTTCTTTCAGCAACTCCATTTTGTTGTGGAGTTCTAGGAGTGCTATAATCTCTTTTAATACCCTTTACACCACAAAGTTCAATTAGATTGGCATTTTTGAACTCTGTCCCATTGTCACACCTAATACTTTTAATCTTCTTATTAAGTTGATTTTCAGCTAGAGCCATAAATTCTTTGAGTGCCTGAAAGGTTTGATCTTTAGTCACTAAGAAAAATGTTCAACTGAATCTGCTGAAAGCATCAGTGATCACCAAACAGAAATACTTATGATCAATACTCCTGATGGATGTAGGACTAAAGAGATCCATGTGAAGCAGCTGCAATGGTTCTGAGATAGTGCTCACAGTTGTAATGGCTTTATAAGAAGCTTTGTGTTGCTTTCCCTTGTTACAAGCGACACAATTATGCTTATTGGTGAAGATCTTGGAAGGAAGTCCATGAACAAGTCCATCTTTAGCCAGTTTATTGATGACTTTAAAGTTAACATGTGCCATCCTTCTATGCCATTTTGTAGATTCATCCAAGGATGCTTTAGCCACCAAGCAAGTTAGATCACCTTCAGGTTTGACATCATTCAAGTCAAAGGTATAAAGATTATGGTTTCTAGGAGCCTTGAGTAATACAAGATTGTCATCAGGCATTTGGAAATCAGGTGAAAGAATGAAACAACCATCTTCAGTGAAAAGCACAGGAAGTTTTTTGTCACAAATTTGTGAAACTGAGAACAAATTGAATCCTTGAAGCTCCTTCACATAGTAGACATTCTCAAAATCCACCTTTGGAGTTTTAATGGTTCCTTTGCCTGTGATCCTTCCTACTCCACTTCCAAATCTCACTATGCCTCCATTAATTGGCACAAAGTCATGCAGCTTCTCTTCATTACCAGACATGTTTCTTGAACAGCCACTATCAACAATACCTAAGTCTTTATTAAGAAGAGGATGTTCCTACAACAAAAAAAGTTAATATACAACAACAACATTAATATGAGAGACTTAAGTCATAAATGACCTAAGCCTACCCTGAGAATCATTAACCCAAGAAGATGAGTTAGATCCACAATTGTTCCTGGAACCCCTGTATCTATTAGATCTGTTATAATTCCAAAAACAATCTGCTGAGGGTTTTTCAGCAGAATCCCAATAAGCCCTTCTTAAAAACATTGGGTCAACATATTCATGCCAATTATTCAATCCAAAAAATGATTTATGTTTAGTCCAAGGTCCAATATTAGTCCTATTATTATGCAACCATCTATTAGTATGAAAAGACCTGTCAGCAGAATCATAGTGTTGTCTGCTGAAGTTACAATGTGCCTGAGATTCTAATGATGGTTTAGAATGAACATTGGTCCTTTTAGATCTAGTATGTATATTGGCAAAAGAAACACCCATCTTCTTGTCATGAAAATCACAATCCTTAATCAAATGCTCTTTACTACCACAAATAAAACATTTCTTTTTCTTAAAAGATTTATTATAAGCAAAAGATGTCTTATTCAAAACAGAATCATTCAAAGAAACACCAGAAACATAATTGTTTTGTAAGTACTGAAAGAAATTGTTTTCAAAATTAAATAACAAGTCTTCAGAAGGTGCTGTCTTAGAATAAACTTCGTCAGCAGAATCTTCAGAGTCCACAGACTTGTAAGATGACTTGTTAGACAACTTGGGTGTGACTGACTTGGTCTTGGAATCACAGCTGGCTTGACTAGAGGTCTCTGATGCCTTGTCCCTGTTAGAACACGAGACATATGTGTTAGAATCAGTACTGGAAATAGTGCTAGGGGAGGTCTTGATCCTAATGCCAGTGTGTTCCTCTTTCTCAGGTAAGTCCAACTTAGTGAGCTTAGGGGTGCTAAGTGATGTGGGAGAGTCAGAGTTAGAAGTTTTACAAGGAAGGTTTGGCAAGTCAGTAGACTTTTTGCCAAACAGATGGTGAGAACCATCAAAGTCAGAGGTTTTAATGTTGGTTGGCATAAATACACCTCTAATAGGACCTGGTACAGCATTCATTTCACCTTCTTTAACATAGTTTGCTAAACCTGCTGGTGTAGATTTACCATTATCCTTCCTTGCCTCTAATCCTACATATTTTTGAAAACCTAAACCTATCCCTGAGTTAACAGCTTGACAACCATATAAACAACTAGCTAATTTATCACCTGCCATTAACCATTCTTTATGTCTAGTTACTTCTTTATCTAACTTCTCTTTCAAAGCATCTTTCTCACTTTCAATCCTAGCTTTTTCTTTTAATGAAAACTTTAATTCATTGCTAGTATTTTCTAAATTACTGCTCAAAACTCTAATTTTTTCATCATATGCTAACTGATTTTGCTGAAACCACATCTTTTGTTGTTCTAAATTTTTTAAAGCTTCTTTGTAAGTAGCAGCTTCAATAAAACTAGCATTATATTTAGGTTTCATCTCATCATAAGCTTGTTTAAGAGTAGCATATTTAGAATCATGATCACAAACACAAGTAGATACCTGAGGAGAGATTCCCATGAGGCTGAAATCACAACTAGCTATGCATGAGGCTTGAGAATTGCTAGTTGCATCTTCATGCTCGTTCCAGTCAGTACCAGCATCAACAGCAGTTATCAAGGCCTTTGATTCACTTGCCTCTACCTCTCTTTTCTTATATGCTGAGTATCTTGTATTAGCTTCACCCTTTTTAGTTGGGCACTCTCTTGAAAAATGCCCAGCTTCACCACAGGAATAGCACTTGACCTTTTTCCTGTCAAACCTAGCAGCATCTCTTCCATTCATATCAAGTTTCCTCCCAACCTTTTGCTCAAACTTTCGAACCTTGAGTGTAAGCATAGCCATCTGCCATTTCAAGTCCAATTCTTCTAGGTTAAGCTTTTCAATTTGTTCAAAGTCTTCATAAGCCAATTGTTGCTGTTTATCAACCTCAGCAACAAAAGAATGTAGAACATCTTCTATCACATTGCTTGTCTTTAGATAAGTAATTGGATTAGCATGTGAAAAAGATAATGTGGTGACTGGAGGACCTTGATTTGGAATGGTGATTGGACCCGAGTAAGTATGTGGCATGTAGTTTGAGGTAGAGCTTACAAAAGCAGATTGTGTAAGAGGGGCTGTATAAGGAGGGTTTCCCTTGACATCACCTTCTAAAGCTCTGAGCTTGTTGAACAAGTCATCAAAAGTAAGATAATCAAGACCTCCTTTGGTTTTGAATGATATAGTCACCTGAGACCATGAAGGAGGCAAGGCTCTTAAGAACTTAGAATTGACCTCCTCATTATCAGGCCTTGCAAGGATTTGATTCAGTTGACTTAAAATCGTGTGAAACCTGTCATATCCCTTGTGGATACCTTCCTCTTCAGTAATCTTAAATTCTTGGAACTCTTGCTTCAACCTGCTCTTCCTTATTCTCTTTGAATCTTCATTACCCCCGAACCTAACCTTTATAGCATTCCAGACTTGTTTAGGACAAGTCATGTTATGAAAATCACTCATGTGAGAATCAGGAATGGCCTGAAGCAAGATTGTTCTTGCTTTGTTCTCACGTTGAACTCTCATAATTTCTTCAGCAGTTACAGGTTCAGCAATTGTAACGTTGCCTTCAGAATCTACTGTTGTCTTTTTCTCACGGCTGCCAGTAAGAATTATGTTCCAGAGATTAAAATCAACGCTTGCTATCCAATTCTGCATCTTCATGGCCCAAATTTCGTATTCATCCTTCCTTAGCATAGGAAGCTTTGCATTGTTGTTTGAAAAGGCCACCTGTTGCAATTGTTGTGAGAGAGAGCCTGCGTCAGTGATAGCGATATCACCTCCTGGTTTGTCACCCATTGTAACAAAGTGAAAAGTTATGTGTTTGTGAAGAGGTTACAGAGTGTATCTTGTGGCTCTGATACCACTTGTAGGGATCTAAACCTTGATAGATCTCTTGAGCCAATGGATCGTTAGCTTACCAATGTAATCACTAGTAATGCTAAGTAGACAAACTCTGTATGCTTGTAATTATTGCGGAATATAATAACAAACACTATTACTAAACTTTGATCCTCTATGGATCTATATTGCTTTTACTAATCGTACTAAAACTTTGTTAAGACCCGTACCTATTACAATGACCTAGGGTTCCTTATATACTAGTGGAAACCCTAAACTTTCTTTCAAGAAACGAATAAAAATAAATTAAACAAAGATATTCTACATATCTTGTACTAAAATAGATATTCTATAAAGTTCTATCTACGGATTATGTCCATCCGTAGAATCTCTGAAATATCCGCAGTATCAAGTCTTCAGCAGAATCTAGTCTTCCGCAGTAACTCGTCAGCAGTATCTTTCAGCAGTAACTTGACTTTGACAAAAATCCTTACAATCATGAACAACTCTATGCATATCTCCAACAACATGAGAAACATCGGTTAATGCGGGAAAAACTCAATCCTTTTGCAACTAATGACTCTCTCACATTTGTTTCAAATGTTCAGCAGCTCAATCAATCATCAAATGAACAATCTCAACAACATCATCCTTCATCCAGGTCTACTACAACTATTGGTCAAACGTCAACATCCTCACCATCTGCCCTAAACACTCATCTAGATTCTGGATACTCCCACACTAACATGATGATTGATAATCTATCCAATCAAGTCTCCTTACTGGTCCAACAATTCAGGGCTGCACTTCCATCAACTAGTAACCAAGTTCGGACTTCATCTAACCCACGTAATCAGGAAATCATAGAGGATGGTAGGGTTGTGGTGCAAAACATTCAAGGAAGACAAAACGTGAATCAAAGGAATGCCGGAAGGGGGAATGTGCCTTATATAGTTGGGAATGCGCTTCAAGGACAAGCTAGGCAACCTAAGTGCTACAACTGTGGAGGATTGGGTCACATAGCTAGCGACTGCACTCAACCAAAATGTCCTCAAAACTCTGAGTACTTCAAAGACAAGATGTTACTAATGCAGGCACAAGAAAATGGGACTGTTTTGGATGAAGAAGCACTGCTCTTTCTGGCTGGTGATGATGGGAATACATTTGATGCTGATGTGGATGATCAACCTGTTCAAGACATGGCACCTAATGACCCGAACATCTTTCAAGTTGAATACTGTGATGCATTTGACTCAGATGTTGATGACGAACCCACAGCTCAAACCATCTTCATGGCAAATCTGTCTGCCGCTGTTTCCTCATCATAGCAATCTGGCTCTCCCATCACATCTGCTATTTCTGAGGTACCAAATTCACATGATATGAATAACCCTGCCAATCCACAGGGGGTTTATGACACGATACAACTCAAGGATATTGATAACACAGACACCATTGATATGGGAAATAGTAATGTTATCCCATATGAAAGGTATGTGAATTACAATGGCCAGTCAGTTGTATTGAGTAATACACCTTCCGTTGATTTATGTGAACATGAGTTGTATGAGCACACAGCGTATAACCCTGATGACTCCTTGACTACTAGATTTAACATCCTTAAGGATAAGGTGACTATATACGAACAACGTGCTAAATTTGAGCTTACTGAACGTGAGCAGAAGATGGAATGGCAAATGCGTGCTTACATATCAGAAACTAATTTCAAACAAGAAACATTGAAAAAGAGGGTTACTATCTTTGCAAAAACAATTGGATCAAACTGTCAAACAAAAACAGGAGATTCAAAAGGGGTTAACCTCACTCAAACACGACTACAAAGATAAAGAAACAAAACTTCTAAATGATTTCTCAAATCTTAAAATGTTGAAAAATAAACTGGAAGAAAAGTTGTACACGCAAGGCCAAACCATTCAATCTGCTCAAATGATGCAAAATAATAGGAAATTGAGTGATGAATTTAGTGAAAACGATGTCTCTAAACCAAAATCCAATTTCCTTAGAAACGGTATAGGTGCTCAACCTGCGTTATATGATGCAAACATTATGCTTGAGCCTAATCATGTTCCTCCTGATGTGAAATCCGATAGTGAGACTAAGGAGATTGAAGATAGAACTAGGGAAAAACTTGTTGAGCAATTAAAGGATCCCCTGTGCGTTTCTAATAATATTGTGTTTTACTATGACTAAACTGATGATAATCATTCATTCATCTTTGTCCCTCAAAAGAAAATTTTTCCTGACAAATTTTTTGGAATATTGACTTAGAGAAAATGAAAGCTGAAAAACTTGAGGGTAACACTCGTACAATTTTTAAGATAGTTGATCCAACTCTTTATCCTCAACATACACCCATGCACCTTGTACCATTAACTCTTCCCACACAGTGTAATACTCTAATTGGATTATATGTTCTATGTCAACTGTTCACTGATTTTGAGAAAACATGTAAGAAGAGAATTACACCAATGGGGATTACTGAAGGAGAAAGGGGATTTGAACAAACAAAACGGTGTTACTTAACTGAGGTCATACCATTTTTCAATCTTCTCAAAGAACATTTTGAGGGCCTTCAAAAAACCATTAATAATGATGTGACTGAAATGAAAAAGGTCTTCACAAATATGGAAAATGAGGGAAAACAATTAGCAAAAAATTCAAAGTACATCAAAAAATTCAAAACGACGACCATGATAACATGGTCAGGCATTTCTCAAAACTAGAGGTTGATAATCTTAACTTACAATTAAAGTATCAACATCTAGAAGAAAGCAACAAAATCTCAAATACCAAGACATCTTCAGATGTTCCTGAATTTGATACATGTTTTGAATTACCCAAACGGGATGAAGTTATTCAAGCTCACACGAACACGATTCGAAAGCTGAGGGCCCAAATTGCACAATTAAAGTCTAACATGGGCGAAGTGACCAATACCAATTACCAAAAGTCGTTAGATTCTCAAAACTTTCAGAAACAAGGCATCATTAATGAATTACAACATGAAAATGTGTGGCTTCGTGCAGAAATGTCAAATGCTAAACAACGTTACAAAGAGTTATTTGAGTCAATAAAAATAATACGTGACCAAAACAATGAAATTGTCACTTCTTTGTTAAACGAAATTGAGAATCTAAAGACTAAGGTGAAAGGTAAAATGCCCATCGTTTCATGTGACCATGCGATTTCCAGTGTTCATGTTTGTAAGAAATATGCATGTGATGCCTTGAATGTTTCTCTTCCCCTTAGGAATAATAAGCTAGTTCATAGAAACTATCTTAGACCACTTAAGGATTGCCTTGTCATACTTAGAGAAACCATTGAAGAAGATAGGATAACTAAACCGCTTGATGATGCTGTTGTTGGTGCATGCTTCCTCACTAATAGAGCTCAAGAATTATTAGAATACGCTATTGGTTCATGCCCCAAGAATGATAACAACCCGGATAGGTTATCTGCATCGCACTCTAATGTTAGCAACAAATATGCTACTTTTGATACTCCCCTAACAATGTCAAAATCCAACATCATGATCACCGGTAAACAATTGGCAACTAAACATACTAATGTTCCCATCATTGCTTCTACAGGAGTAAACGGTGTATTTAAAGCTAGCAGACCACAACCTAGGTGCAATACAAAGAATGATAGGGCTTTGCCGGCTAAGAGTGCACTTAAGAAGGAAGTAGAAGAACCCTATAGGAACAATAAAGTTATGTTGAATGAAAGGAATCGAGTTGATTCAAATACTTGTGTTAACAATGATGTAATTAATTCGAATTCTGGTGCTATTTGTAAGACTTGTAATGAATGTTTATTTTTTTGGTAATCATGATGCTTGTGTTGTGTCATTTTTAAAGTCTTCTATGCAATCTCGAGTTAGGAATGTTTTGAATGCTAAACGAGTTAGGTAGGTCTGGAATAAAATAGGAAGAGTTTTCACTAATGTTGGTTATCAATGGAGGCCTACTGGAAGGAAATTCACCCTAGGAGAAAAGTGTCCCATGACGAGGATCACTAACTCTATAGTAGTGCCAATTAAGAAATGGAGACCTACTGGTACAATATTCCCACTAGAAACGCCTAGTAGCCCTTCTAGGTCTGGTGTATCATCTAGTAAAAATACCAACTGTATCTCCGTGACTTATGATAATCCAATGTTTGTATGTGCTAACCAAACGGACCCCAATTGCTTGTGGGGCTCCAGCTTTTTCAGTTATCCACCGTTGTCTGGTTTCAAATGCAGGTCATACAAATCGTCCTTTGGTATTTAGACTCAGGCTGCTCAAAACATATGACCAGGGATCACTCACGGCTCAAGAATTTTGTGGAAAAGTTCATCGGTACTGTCAGATTCGGAAAAGACCACTTTGGTGCCATAATGGGTTATGGTGATTACGTCTTTGGAGACAGTGTGATCTCCAGGGTATACTACGTGGAGGGACTTGGGCATAATCTATTTTCTGTTGGTCAAATTTGTGATTCAGATCTTGAAGTTGCCTTCAGAAAACACATATTCTTTGTTAGAGAATTAGATGGTATAGATCTTCTAAAAGTCAGTCAGGGCACCAATCTTTATACCATCTCAATTGAAGACATGATGCGGTCCTCTCCCATTTGCTTACTCTCAAAAGCATCCAAGAACAAATCATGGTTGTGGTATTGTCGTTTAAACCACTTGAACTTCGGTACCATCAATGAACTCAGCCGTAAGGATCTTGTTCGAGGCCTGCCCAGACTAAAGTATGAAAAGGATCATCTATACTCCGCGTGTCAAATGGGCAAGAGCAACAAGCACACTCACAAACCCAAAACTGTCAACTCCATTATGGAAGTTCTACACATCCTTCACATGGATCTATGTAGACCAATGAGAGTTCAAAGTATCAATGGAAATAAATATGTGCTAGTTATTGTTGATGACTACTCGCTTCACATGGGTAAACTTTTTGCGATCAAAGGATGAAACTCCGGAGATCATCATAAGACTCATCAAGCAATTGCAAGTTCGACTCAAGAAAACTGTTAGGTTCATTCGCACTGACAATGGAACGGAGTTCGTGAACAAACAACTTACTCAATTTTATGAAAGTATCGGCATTAGTCATCAAAAGAGCATTCCACGTACTCCTCAACAAAATGGAGTTGTTGAAAGGCGTAACCGCACCCTGGTTGAAGCTGCTAGGACTATGATTATCTTTTCTAAAGCTCCCATGTTCCTTTGGGCAGAAGCTATTGCACAGAACCGATCCTTGATACATCCTCTCCATTGCAAGACTTCATATGAACTGGTTCATGGCAGAAAACCAGACCTTTCATTTCTACGAGTATTTGGCGCATTATGTTATCCAACAAATGACAGTGAAGACCTTGGGAAACTCAAGGCCAAAGCAGACATTGGCTTCTTTGTTGGTTATGCTCCAGAACGAAAGGGGTACCGAATCTACAATTAACGTACCAGAGACACAATGGAAAAAATTCACGTTACATTCAATGAGCTGACTGAGCAACAGGCTCCTGGACAAGCAAGTCCTGGACCCGTACCAAATCTTTTGTCTCCTGGACCCATAAGCTCCGGGCTTGTACAGAATCCCACTCCTGCTACTCCTTTTGTGCCTCCTACAAGTAAAGATTGGAAGAAACTGTTTGACCAAATGTTTGATGAATACTTTGAACCTCAAAATTTGGCTACTTCTGAAGCTCTTGTCGTTCCACAACTAGCCGGTGTAGCAAATGTTCCACTCTATAATGCAGGACCATCAACATCACTGACATTGGATCTAGAAGCCCCCACTATCAGTCATTCTGTTACTGCATCTAATGTTCAATCTTCATCTGTACAACGAGAAGCAGCTGTAGATAATTCTTTTGAAGTAAATCCTTTAGCTCCACCTGATGACGAGCCGTTTATAAACATCTTCGCTCCTGAATCCTCTAATGAAGCAACATCCTTAGAAGAATCAAACACGGCAACCTCAATTCACTATCCTCAACCCCATGAGCATCTCGGAAAATGGACAAATGATCACCCAATTGACAACATCATTGGAAACCCTTCTCATCCGGTATCAACCCGTAAACAACTTGCAACAGACGCCTTGTGGTGCTTCTTCAATTCTATCCTCTCTAAAGCTGAACCTAAGGATTTCAAAGATGCTATGTTTAAACACTCATGGTTTACTGCTATGGTAGAAGAGATTCATGAGTTTGATCGACTTGAAGTGTGGGAATTAGTACCGCCTCCCGATTGTGCTATGATCATTGCTCTCAAGTGAATATTTAAGGTAAAGCTTGATGAGCATGGAGATGTATTGAAGAACAAGGCAAGGCTTGTTGCAAAAGGATACCGTCAAGAAGAAGGAATAGACTTTGAAGAATCCTTCACACCTGTTGCTAGAATTGAAGCCAAAAGAATATTTCTTGCTAATGCTGCCAGTCAGAATATGGTAGTATATCAAATGGACGTTAAAACTGCATTCTTTAAATGGCGATCTAAAGGAGGTGGTGTATGCTAGTCAACCTGAAGGATTCGTGGACCTGGAACGTCCTAATCATGTCTATCGTTTGAAGAAGGCTCTTTATGGGCTTAAGAAAGCTCCTAGGGCATGGTATAATACTTTGTCCAAGTTCCTTCTTGCTAACAAGTTTACCAAGGGTGTCGTTGATCCTACACTCTTTACTAGAAAAACGGGCAAAAACTACCTTCATGTTCAAATATATGTTGATGATATCATATTTGCCTCCTCTGATCCTAAGGAGTGTGATCGTTTTTCACAAGAAATGAGCTCTGAGTTCCAGATGTCCATGATGGGTCAAATGTCGTTCTTTTTGGGCTTGCAAGTATCTCAAAATCCCAATGACATATTCATCATTCCATCCAGGTATGCTAATGAAATCTTGAAGAAATTTGGATTCGAATCTTGTGACTCTGTTGACACTCCCATGATCGAAAGATCAAAACTTGATGAAGACAATGTTGGGATCCCTGTCGACCGAACCAAGTATCGAAGCATGATAGGTTCCTTAATGTATCTCACAGCTAGTAGACCGGATCTTCTTTTTGCCGTTTGCATGTGTGCTCGATATCAATCTAAACCAACCAAGAAGCACTTGGAAGCATTCAAGAGGGTCTTTCGGTATCTTAAAGGAACAATCCACATGGGTCTCTGGTATCCCAAGGACACCGCTATGGCACTCACGGCCTATTCCGACACGGACAATGCAGGATGTCAAGACACAAGTCGAAGCACATCAGGTGGTGCACAATTTCTGGTAAGCTGGTTAGTTGGTCATCAATGAAACAAATGAGTACATCGATCTCCTCCACAGAGGCTGAATACATTGCTATGTCCTCATATTGTGCTCAGATCCTATGGATGAGATCTCAACTTTCGGACTATGGCCTTGTGTACAAAAAGGTTCCCATGTACTGTGACAACAAAAGTGTAATAGCTCTCTACTGCAACAATGTCCAACACTCCAGATCAAAGCACATTGATATTCGACATCACTGCATCAGGGAACAAGTTGAGAAGGGGATTGTGGAACTTTACTTCCTGAGGACTGAGTTCCAGCTTGCTGATATCTTCACCAAAGAACTTCATAGGGAACGATTTCAATTCATTCTCCCTCGTCTTGGTATGAAGAGTCTCACGCTTGAAGATCTCAAAAGTCTTCAGGAAGAACAGGAGGAGTAAAGGAGATTCTTTACATATCCTTTTTACATAGTTTAAAACAAAAAGAAAATAGAAAATTATAAAACCTACAAAACCCATCAAAATCTGAAAAATCATAAACTCCAAAAATATTCTTCTCGTAACATGTCTCTTGTCTAATCAATATTATGTACGATTCTAGAAATGCCATTCAATAATGGAACGGAATCATACATATGCTTGAGCAAGAGTTTTACTTTACTTCAAATAATGTTTTTCTCTAAAACATGTCGTTTCCCAAAAATTCTTTCAAAATGGTTTGCTATTACTTTAGATAGCAACCCGGACCTAATATTGAGGAAAGATCGTCGCCAAAAAGACGGTTGTTCCTAACAAAGGCATGAATTACTTCATATTTGTGCCTTTCCAATATGATGTACGTTTAAGTGCATCATTTCTGGTAAAAGAAGAGAAGTCTTCTTTATATCACGAATACTTTATCTTCAATGATTCTTCGGGAAAATATTTGTTCTAAACTTGGTGGTACCATGATTTTTTGAAAATCAAACAAACTTGAAATTTTTATAACACTTGCCACTTAATCGATGCTGGAGGAATAATCTTTTGTGTAAAATGACAAATTGAAAATGCGTCATCGATTGAGGGGGAGCATGATTTCAAAAATTCTATATCTTCAAAACAAGATCTTTGTGCTTATAAACAGTGTATTAAGTGTGATTGTTATGTGGAAAACTAGAAGGGGGTTGAATAGTTTTACGTCCGTTTTAAAATTTATAAAAACAAGTTTGTTTTAAAAAACTTCGATTTTAGTTTATGTGATCTCAATACTTGCACAATATGAACAATTATATAGTTACTAACTAACTAAGCTAATACTATAAAAATAAATAAGTAAGTAATGAAAAGAGTTGGAAAGATCAAACCACAACACAAGGATTTATAGTGGTTCGGCTACAAGGTCACCTTCCTTGTTCCGACTCCACTCCCTGAGTCACCTACTCGAGAGTTTTCTTCACTATGTCAACAAACTCCCTTATGGCAGAGAAAACCTTACACACCAATGTACACACCACAACTTCGTCACAACTAAATCACAAATTCTACACAACTTCTTCACACCAATCTACTTCACCCCAATTCTTCTTCACACCTTTCTACTTTACACCTATCTACTTCACACCAAACTTGTTCACAACTACATTACTTCACTACTAATCAACTTCTTCTCCCTACACAACTTCTATTTCTCCTAAACTACTTATTACAAGCATAACACAACTTCACAAATAATATACACAATATACACAACTACTCTTCAATACTTCTTGAACTTAGTTGTAGAAGGAGTATTCTTCTTTTGCACTTTAGATGAGAATGGATGAGAAGGGATTGAATCACTTGAAACAAGGATTAGTAATCTAATGATCAAAGGATTTTGGGAGATGTTTAGAGAGTTTTAGATCTGAAATTTTCGTTCAAAAAGGTGGGATAAAATTCCAGATTTAAGGTGGTATTTATAGGAGAAAAATTCTGACAGATTTTGACACAGGAGCCTGGCCGGTCCCTTTAATTTTAAGGGGCCCGCCCCTTATAATTAAGGGGGCCGCCCAGCTGTAACAACCATAAAGTCTGTCTTTTAGTGGGGAAAGTTTATTTGGTGAAAAACTAACTGATTTTGGTTAAAAATTTGAATTTATATATTTAGTATGATTGAAACATTTTTCTTTATTACCAAAAGTGTTTTTAAAAAATATATAATATATTTATATAATTAAATAAACTTTGTAATAATTAATTAAATACCCCTTTGATCATGAGATTTATTAAGCACTTGTTTATTCATACCTTAGTGATTAAATTGGATAAATTGATATAAACTAGCTTAATACTTGTTTACGTAGTAATCTTACGTTTGATAATTTTACATTTTGTGATCGTCAAAACATAGAGATATCGAAAAATATAAATAACGTTTTTATGCATTATTTATGTCAACAATCTCCCCCTATTTGATGATTACAAAATCTTAACTCATTAAGCGAAAAATTAGTTTATGTACAAGTATTATTGTGAGTTTATATCAATTCTCCCCCTTTTTGTTAGCATCAAAAAGGTTATCCCGATTTTATTTGAGCTCCCCCTTGATGTATACTCCCCCTCGTTTTGAGGTCATAAAAGAATCGAGATATGGAATGCTTGCAAAAATATTTAGAACAAACAATATATATATGCATGCAACAATTATATATAAAGATAAGGCAAGCAATATAAGCATGGAAGAAAACACTTCATTAAATTGATAAAAACACAAACATTATACATCCAAGATGCATGAACAATACAACAATACAACTAATACAACTAATAACCCAAAACTCTAATAGAAATGTTTTTCCTAGAGCTTGTCATCAAAATGGTTTAAACAAAGTTATTCTCAACCATGAGTCATGCTTAATTTGGGAGGAGCAATGTTGTAGGTGGAGATGATGGAGTTGATGTAGGAGTGTTTGATGGAGGTGGAGGTGTGGTTGATGTTGGTGGTGGAGGAGTGGATGTTGTTGGTTGAGGTTGAGGAAGCAAGCTTTCAATATATGAAAACATGTAACGGATTTCATCTCTTAATCCAAAGATGATAGTGCGGTTATGGATGCAACAAAGAAAAGTATCACCATGAGCTTCAAGCAAGCTCCATGGGATGGGATTGCAGGTTGGTGGATTGAGTGGTGATGGTGAAAATTGTGCATCAAGAGGTGTGATGGGTGATAACGAAAGTGTTATGTCTAAGGTTGCATTTTCAAGAGGTGATGGTTGTGGAATTCTTTGTGGAGGTGATAGGTGAGTGTTGATGTAGTCATTGATGGATGATGAGGATGGTATGGAAGAGGTGGAGGTTCCATGTGTTGATGGCGTTTTGGATGGTGCATTTGGAGCACTAGGAGATGAGCATTGAGGTGGTGGTGATGGAGTGGCATTGTCTTCATTTGTGATATCAATAAAGAGTTGTTTTGGTGGAATGATAACAAGTTTTTGTCTCTTGGCATTGTTGGAGGTGGTGGTTTTTGGTGATGACATGATGGGTTTGTTGAGGTTGATGATGATAAGGAAGCGTAGATGAAGGTGGAAAGGGTTGTATAGCATGAAATCATGATTAGAAATGGTATTAATTTGAAATTGCATTGTTAGATTCAAAAATCAGTTTAGTTTTTAAGGGAAATGGTAGCTGGGACTAGCAAAAGAGGTCACAAGTTGCAAAAGAAAACAGTAAAAATTACTGTATGGGTGGCCGGTCCCCTTAAATGCAGGCTGATCCCCTTAAATTTAAGGGGGCCGCCCATCTGACGACCCAGAAATCAAAAATTTTCAAAATTTTTCTGGAAAAACGTTATATTCTGTTTTGTTTTTGCAGCAAGCTCTAGTTGGACATTTCACATTTGTTTTGGTCTATTAGAAAGCATACATACATACATATATATATATATATATATATATATATATATATATATATATATATATATATATATATATATATATATATATATATATATAATCCTACACAAATCATACAAGCATAGATTAAAAGCAAGTATAAAAACATGCATACATGTAGAGCAAATAATAATAAGAAGTAAATGGCAATATAGTTCAAATATGTCTAGAAACATAGCAACAAACAGCACATAAGTAACATATTACAAATTATTTAAGAGGAATAATAAAGCCAATTTCATAGTCATCATCACTACTATTTCTTTCCTAGCACCCCATCAGCAGCAGTGGCAAATGACTATAAGTCCTCCTCATCGTCATCCTTTGGAAAAGAGAACGAAACAAGAATGCTAGGACGATGAGATTTAAACTTGCGAGTTTTGCGGATTTGAGGAAGAACGAGAGGACGGAGGGTTGGATAGATAGATTGATAAATCCTATCATCGAGATCGAGATAGTTTTCAATGACATGCTTGTAGAGACGAGTGAGAAACATACCATACGGAAGAATAGCTTTAGGATTTGCTCTTGCACATTCAATACGTTTGATAAAGAAGTAAGCCAAATTGTAAGGTTACTCGGCAACAATACAATACAACATATGAGCGAGACAAGCCGGGAGATGGTCGGAGTGTCCTTCGGAACCAAACACATTCTCATGAACTAGTTCTTCCTAATAATCCATGTCAGGCCTTAATTCTTTAAGAAGAATTTGATTTTTAGGAATTGAGACATGTTTGGATATGATGCTTTGGGTGGAAGTTTCACATTCCAACCCGAGCGTTTGACGAATATCTTCGGGAGATGGAATTTCGGAGACATAAGGACCATGAGTAGGATGAGAACATTGGAGAGCGCAAAGATCCCACTCATTTGTAATACGTATTGACCGGAAGAAGGAATTTGAAGGATTTGACCAAATTGTGCAAGAGTGAGAGTAATAAATTCATGTTGGATCATGAATGAAATGAAGATGGAACCAAAGTCATCGATTTGAACCGTGACTTGGCTATAGAAGTCAAGAATGAAGAGAGGAATGATGGGTTCATTAATTTGGAAGAGACATTCAAGATGGATATTTGTGAATGAACTTTCGATGAAATCGGATTGATAGTAAGCTTGATCTACGACTCGACCTTCATGAATGTTTCTATCTTCTATATGACGATAGATACGTGCAATGGAGGGAGAGGTAGTGGGAAGTTGAGAGACTTTGGGAATGTGGTTTTTGGTTAAGGAAATATCTTCGATAATCACTTTGAGCATTTTCACCTAAACACAAGAACAATACAAAAGGCCAAAATAAATATAGAGAAGAATAAAAGTGTATATATATTGTTAAGACTTATGTTGGAATGTAAACATACTTCGACTCTAAGATGATAATCCTAAGAAGTAGTTTACCATGTTCCTTATGTTTATTTTTAACTCATTCTAGATATATTTTACGATGTTTAGCAAGTAGTTATGGACAAATCCAAACGTCCTTTTAACCATCTTAATATATCATGAAATTTACTAGATTTTCACTAGGTTGTAAAGCTAGCCATTTCTTACGAGTTTCTAATGCATGTGATTTGTTTTCGAAAACGATGGTTTATGTTTTAACTCAAAAATGCCATTTTTCATACTAAACCAAACGCTTCCTTAACTAGACACTTGTACTAATAGTATGTCAATATATATATGAATTATATATCTTGACAAGTCCGAATTACTAGTTTTAGGTTTATAATCTTGACAACGTTTTATAAAAATTTCAACGACTTAATTTCGACATTATTTGGACATAATCCTAACAGCCTCTTATCGTTTACACAAATATTTTTACTTAGTCAAAAAATATAGTTTCATGTTTTATAAGTTATAAGAACATAATATGATTAGTTTTAACAAGTTTTTATAGCATTATTCAACAATGTGTTTGCCAAAAATTTTGAAAGTATGAAATTTTTCAAAAATTTTCGACAAGAGGGTTAGTAATTATTAGTTTCTAGTGTCAATAAAGCATTCTAATCCTAAGGGAAGCATTTAGTTATGGAAATTTTATACCCAATTTGAAAGAAATTATGAATTTGAAAAAATTATTAAAACATGCATAATCTTGAGTTTGACCAAATTAGATGGAATTAGATAAAATGTGTTATAAAAAAACTTACAATATGTAATGGTGATCGTGTTAGATGAATTTGCCCATTGTGAAATAACCCGAATTATGTGATTTGGAAGTGGTTTTAGGTGTTTTGGGGTTTGGTTTTTCGTCACAACAGTAGCAGAAAATGGGGGTAATGAGAGAAAGGAGTGTTTGGCGAAAGAAATAAGAGGGAAAACGATTTGGGACAATCAGACAGCCGGCCCCCTTAAACATTAAGGGGGCCGCCCTTTATTTGGCTGCCGGTCCCCTTAAACATTAAGGGGCCGCCCTCCAAAATTTGATTTTTTGAGGTTTTGGTTTCTGGAAAGAACAAGAATATATATATATATATATATATATATATATATATATTAGGTAAAATTTCATTTTGTTTTTCAAAAGGTACGATTTCATCTTTCTTTGTTTCGGGGTTATTTTGAATAGGTAAAAAATCACCATTGGTAAAAACATGCCAAAGATCTAGATCTTTTGATTTCACATAAGTTTCGAATCGATTTTTCCAATATAAAAATCCATCACTTTCAAATAGTGGTGGTCTTTGCATAGATTGCTCTTCTAAATATTTTTCAGATTCCATTGATCGTTACAAGTTTTAAAATACAATATATTTTAAAGATATTGCAAGACGTGGCTCCTGATACCAATTGTGGAAAACTAGAAGGGGGGGTTGAATAGTTTTACGTCCGTTTTAAAATTTATAAAAAAAAGTTTGTTTTAAAAAACTTCGATTCGAGTTTATGTGATCTCTATACTTGCACAATATGACCAATTATATAGTTACTAACTAACTAAGCTAATATTGTAAAAGTAAATAAGTAAGTAATGAAAAGAGTTGGAAAGATCAAACCACAACACAAGGATTTATAGTGGTTCAGATACAAGGTCACCTTCCTTGTTCCTAATCCACTCCCCGAGTCACCTACTCGAGAGTTTTCTTCACTATGTCAAAAAACTCCTTTATGGCGGAGAAAACCTTACACACTAATGTACACACCACAACTTCGTCATAACTAAATCACAACTTCTATACAACTTCTTCACACCAATCTACTTCACACCAATTCTTCTTCACACATTTCTACTTCACACCTATCTACTTCACACCAAACTTCTTCACAACTACACTACTTCACTACTAATCAACTTCTTCTCCCTACACAACTTCTATTTCTCCTAAACTACTTATTACAAGTACAACACAACTTCACAAATAATATACACAATATACACAACTACTCTTCAATACTTCTTGAACTTAGTTGTAGAAGGAGTATTCTTCTTTTGCACTTTAGATGAGAATGGATGAGAAGGGATTGAATCACTTGAAACAAGGATTAGTAATCTAATAATTAAAGGATTTTGGGAGATGTTTAGAGAGTTTTAGATCTGAAATTTTTGTTGAAAAAGGTGGGGTAAAATTCCAGATTTAAGGTGGTATTTATAGGAGAAAAATTTTGACAGATTCTGACACAGGAGCATGGCCGGTCCACTTAATTCTTGGCCGGTCCCCTTAATTTTAAGGGGACCGCCCAGCTGTAACGGCCAGAAAGTCAGTCTTTTAGTGGGGAAAGTTTATTTGGTGAAAAACTAACTGATTTTGGTTAAAAATTTGAATTCATATATTTAGTATGATTAAAACATTATTCTTTATTACCAAAAGTGTTTTTCAAAAATATATAATATGTTTATATAATTAAATAAACTTTGTAATAATTAATTAAATACCCCTTTGATCATGCGATGTATTAAGCGCTTGTTTATTCATACCTTAGTGATTAAATTGGATAAATTGATATAAACTAGCTTAATACTTGTTTACGTAGTAATCTTACGTTTGATGATTTTACATTTTGTGATCGTCAAAACATAGAGATATCGAAAAATATAAATAACGTTTTTATGCATTATTTATGTCAACATGTTTTGTGTTAGTATATGAATTTGATGAGGCGAAAAATGAACCGTTTTTAAGGGGTAATTTTATCCCGAATTCGAATTTATTTGATCAAGTATTGCCCTAAATCGTTCCTTTTGTCATTTTAGGTACTTTTGGTGTGAAATCGGGAAAAGGAAGCATTTTGGACTTTTTTGGAGCATAAAAATGAAGAAAACGGCAAAGTCTAAATTTTCCTTGCTGGGAACAGTACCTGACAGCGTCACATGTTCCTTAATTGTGGAAAACTAGAAGGGGGGGTTGAATAGTTTTACGTCTTTTTAATTTTATAATGAAAACTTAGTTTCGTTTTAAAACCTTGTTTGCTTTTAAAACTTTGATTCAATCTTATGTGAACTCAAATCTTGAACAATATGAACAAGTATATCTAAGTATGAACAGTAATAATAATGTAAGCTAAGTATGTGAAACCAACACATGCATGATATAAACAATTATAACTATATATATAAGAGATAAGTACGTAATCGTTTATTTTATAATCTTTAGTTATATTTTGGATGAAAACTATACTTGATCGAAATGATCAATTATATGTATGTAACCTTTTTAGTTTGATTGTAAAAACTTTGTTTTGTGAATGAAACTTTCGTTTGATCTATAAGTAAAATCAATACTAGCACTATATGAGCAACTATATATACGTCTACGTCTAAAAAAGTAACAACGATATAAACAAGGTAATAAGTAAGATATGGAAAGATCTAACCGCGAGACAAAGGATTTATAGTGGTTCGGCTACAAGGACACCTTCCTTGCCCTACTCCACTCCTCGAGTCACCTACTCGAGAGTTTTCTTCACTATGTCAACAAGCTCCTTATGGCGGAGAAACCTTACACACCAATATACACACCATAACTTCGTCACAACTTATTCACACCTTCTACACAACTTCTTCACACCTAGTCACTACTTAATCACAACACTAATTCTTCACACCTATCTATCTTCACAACTATCTACTTCAAGCCTATCTTCTTCACACCAATTTACTTCACAACTAACAACTTCACACCTAGCTTCTTCACTATAATCTAATTCCTAACTTTTCATCTTCACACCAAACAACTAACTAATCACACAATCAATATACCTAGCACAACTATCTACAATCACATATACTCAACAATCTTCACAAAGAGTAATGTAAATGATCTTGATGATGCACCAACAACTTGTATGTGGTGGTCACAACAAGTTGTAATACTTCTTGTCTTGGGGGATAGAAGTATTCTTCTCTTGCACTTGAGAGGATGAAGTTTGAATCTATTTGAAACAAAGAATTATACACTTATGATCAAAGGAATAAGAGAATAGAAATGTGGATCTAGAACAGAAAGTTTAGGAGTGCAAAAGGTGAGGAAAAAAATTCACGTTTAAGGTGGTATTTATAAGCAACAGAATCTAACAGAGGAGCGTGGCCGGTCACCTTAAATCATGGCTGGCCCCCTTAAAATTAAGGGGACCGCCCTTTGTAGTTAAAGGGGCCGCCCAGCTGAAACGGCCAGATTCTTTGTCTTATAGTGGGGAAAGTTTATTTGGTGAAAAACTAACTGATTTTGGTTAAAAATTTGAATTCATATATTTAGTATGAATAAAACATTTTTCTTTATTACCAAAAGTGTTTTTCAAAAATATATAATATGTTTATATAATTAAATAAACTTTGTATTAGTTAACTAAATACCCCTTTGATCATAAATAGCACTAAACACTTTGTTTATTCATACCTTAAGTGATTTGAATGTAAAGAGAAATATTAATCACTAAATACTTGTTTATGTCACAAGTTTTTGTTCTATGAGTTTATATTTTGTGATAATTAAAACATAGAGATATTGATAACATGTTAATAATGTTTTTAGGCATTATTTATGTCAACAATCTCCCCCTTTTTGATAATTACAAAACCTTAAACTCAATATATCAAAAACTTGTTTTTAGACAAGTATTATAGAGTTTACATTTCTCTTCTCCCCCTTTATGTATAATTAAAAAGGTTAAGCCGAGTAAGCTTCGCGAGGGAAGTTTAAACGGGTAGAATGCTCCCCCTTGATGTATGCTCCCCCTCATTTGAGAGCACCAAGGGAACGAGCTATGGAGATCTTTGCTACAAAAATATTTGAAGAGAGCAAGATGCACATATGTGCAAGGCAACAATTATGCAACTAAACATAAATTCATTCAAGCATTATAGAAATGATAAGCATTACAACATTCAATATGCTTGAAGCATATTGATAAAAATAACACAAAAGAAAAGACATAGTTCTATATTGCCTAAGAGAGCACTTGGACTTGCTTGCAACCCATGGTTGATTCGTATTTGAAAATGAAAATCATAAGCATATAGTATGCTTAGATGATTGATGATGGAGCGTTTGGAATGAAGATGGTTGAGTTAGGGTGAGGTTGTTGGATTAATGGAGGTATATGTTTGGGTCATGAATGTTGGAGACTTTGGTTGTGGAGAGTTTGTAGCGGAAGAGGTTGATTAAGGTTTTGGATGTTGTTCAAGTGAGGGTATTGGATGTGATTTAGTTTCAAAATTATATTGAATAGGGGGAAAATCACCAAAGGTAATGACATGCCAAAGATCAAGATCTTTTGATTTCACATAAGTTTCGAATCTATTTTTCCAATAAAGAAAACCATCACTTTCAAATAACGGTGGTCTTTGCATAGATTGCCCTTCTAAATATTTTTCAGATTCCATAGATCGTTACAAGTTTTAAAATACAATATATTTTAAAAATCTTGTTTGACGTGTCTCTGGTACCAATTGTGGAAAACTAGAAGGGGGGGGGGGGTTGAATAGTTTTATGTCTTTTTAATTTTATTATGAAAACTTAGTTTAGTTTTAAAACCTTGTTTGCTTTTAAAACTTTGATTCAATCTTATGTGAACTCAAATCTTGAACAATATGAACAAGTATATCTAAGTATGAACAATAATAATAATGTAAGCTAAGTATGTGAAACCAACACATGCATGATATAAACAATTATAACTATATATATAAGAGATAAGTACGTAATCGTTTATTTTATAATCTTTAGTTATATTTTGGATGAAAACTATACTTGATCGAAATGATCAATTATATGTATGTAACCTTTTTAGTTTGATTGTAAAAACTTTGTTTTGTGAATGAAACTTTCGTTTGATCTTTAAGTAAAATCAATACTAGCACTATATGAGCAACTATATATATACGTCTACGTCTACAAAAGTAATAACGATATAAGCAAGGTAATAAGTTAGATATGGAAAGATCTAACCGCGAGACAAAGGATTTATAGTGGTTCGGCTACAAGGACACCTTCCTTGCCCTACTCCACTCCTCGAGTCACCTACTCGAGAGTTTTCTTCACTATGTCAACAAGCTCCTTATGGCGGAGAAACCTTACACACCAATATACACACCACAACTTCGTCACAACTTATTCACACCTTCTACACAACTTCTTCACACCTAGTCACTACTTAATCACAACACTACTTCTTCACACCTATCTATCTTCACAACTATCTACTTCAAGCCTATCTTCTTCACACCAATTTACTTCACAACTAACAAATTCACACCTAGCTTCTTCACTATAATCTAATTCCTAACTTTTCTTCTTCACACCAAACAACTAACTAATCACACAATCAATATACCTAGCACAACTATCTACAATCACATATACTCAACAATCTTCACAAAGAGTAATGTAAATGATCTTGATGATGCACCAACAACTTGTATGTGGTGGTCACAACAAGTTGTAATACTTCTTGTCTTGGGGGATAGAAGTATTCTTCTCTTGCACTTGAGAGGATGAAGTTTGAATCACTTTGAAACAAAGAATTATACACTTATGATCAAAGGATTAAGAGAATAGAAATGTGGATCTAGAACAGAAAGTTTATGAGTGCAAAAGGTGAGGAAAAAAATTCAGGTTAAAGGTGGTATTTATAGGCAACAGAATCTGACAGAGGAGCATGGCCGGTCCCCTTAAATCATGGCCGGCCCCCTTAAAATTAAGGGGACCGCCCTTTGTAATTAAGGGGGCCGCCCAGCTGAAACGGCCAGATTCTTTGTCTTATAGTGGGGAAAGTTTATTTGGTGAAAAACTAACTGATTTTGGTTAAAAATTTGAATTCATATATTTAGTATGAATAAAACATTTTTCTTTATTACCAAAAGTGTTTTTCAAAAATATCTAATATGTTTATATAATTAAATAAACTTTGTATTAGTTAATTAAATACCCCTTTGATCATAAATAGCACTAAACACTTTGTTTATTCATACCTTAAGTGATTTGAATGTAAAGAGAAATATTAATCACTAAATACTTGTTTATGTCACAAGTTTTAGTTCTATGAGTTTATATTTTGTGATAATTAAAACATAGAGATATTGATAACATGTTAATAATGTTTTTAGGCATTATTTATGTCAACAATCTCCCCCTTTTTGATTATTACAAAACCTTAAACTCAATATCTAAAACTTGTTTTTAGACAAGTATTATAGAGTTTACATTTCTCTTCTCCCCCTTTATGTATAATTAAAAAGGTTAAGCCGAGTAAGCTTCGCGAGGGAAGTTTAAACGGGTAGAATGCTCCCCCTTGATGTATGCTCCCCCTCATTTGAGAGCACCAAGGGAACGAGCTATGGAGATCTTTGCTACAAAAATATTTGAAGAGAGCAAGATGCACATATATGCAAGGCAACAATTATGCAACTAAACATAAATTCATTCAAGCATTATAGAAATGATAAGCATTACAACATTCAATATGCTTGAAGCATATTGATAAAAATAACACAAAAGAAAAGACATAGTCCTATATTGCCTAAGAGAGCACTTGGACTTGCTTGCAACCCATGGTTGATTCGTATTTGAAAATGAAAATCATAAGCATATAGTATGCTTAGATGGTTGATGATGGAGCGTTTGGAATGAAGATGGTTGAGTTAGGGTGAGGTTGTTGGATTAATGGAGGTATATGTTTGGGTCATGAATGTTGGAGACTTTGGTTGTGGAGAGTTTGTAGCGGAAGAGGTTGATTAAGGTTTTGGATGTTGTTCAAGTGAGGGTATTGGATGTGATTTAGTTTCAAAATTATATTGAATAGGGGGAAAATCACCAAAGGTAATGACATGCCAAAGATCAAGATCTTTTGATTTCACATAAGTTTCGAATCTATTTTTCCAATAAAGAAAACCATCACTTTCAAATAACGGTGGTCTTTGCATAGATTGCCCTTCTAAATATTTTTCAGATTCCATAGATCGTTACAAGTTTTAAAATACAATATATTTTAAAAATCTTGTTTGACGTGTCTCTGGTACCAATTGTGGAAAACTAGAAGGGGGGGGGGGGTTGAATAGTTTTATGTCTTTTTAATTTAATTATGAAAACTTAGTTTAGTTTTAAAACCTTGTTTGCTTTTAAAACTTTGATTCAATCTTATGTGAACTCAAATCTTGAACAATATGAACAAGTATATCTAAGTATGAACAATAATAATAATGTAAGCTAAGTATGTGAAACCAACACATGCATGATATAAACAATTATAACTATATATATAAGAGATAAGTACGTAATCGTTTATTTTATAATCTTTAGTTATATTTTGGATGAAAACTATACTTGATCGAAATGATCAATTATATGTATGTAACCTTTTTAGTTTGATTGTAAAAACGTTGTTTTGTGAATGAAACTTTCGTTTGATCTTTAAGTAAAATCAATACTAGCACTATATGAGCAACTATATATATACGTCTACGTCTACAAAAGTAATAACGATATAAGCAAGGTAATAAGTTAGATATGGAAAGATCTAACCGCGAGACAACGGATTTATAGTGGTTCGGCTACAAGGACACCTTCCTTGCCCTACTCCACTCCTCGAGTCACCTACTCGAGAGTTTTCTTCACTATGTCAACAAGCTCCTTATGGCGGAGAAACCTTACACACCAATATACACACCACAACTTCGTCACAACTTATTCACACCTTCTACACAACTTCTTCACACCTAGTCACTACTTAATCACAACACTACTTCTTCACACCTATCTATCTTCACAACTATCTACTTCAAGCCTATCTTCTTCACACCAATTTACTTCACAACTAACAACTTCACACCTAGCTTCTTCACTATAATCTAATTCTTAACTTTTCTTCTTCACACCAAACAACTAACTAATCACACAATCAATATACCTAGCACAACTATCTACAATCACATATACTCAACAATCTTCACAAAGAGTAATGTAAATGATCTTGATGATGCACCAACAACTTGTATGTGGTGGTCACAACAAGTTGTAATACTTCTTGTCTTGGGGGATAGAAGTATTCTTCTCTTGCACTTGAGAGGATGAAGTTTGAATCACTTTGAAACAAAGAATTATACACTTATGATCAAAGGATTAAGAGAATAGAAATGTGGATCTAGAACAGAAAGTTTATGAGTGCAAAAGGTGAGGAAAAAAATTCAGGTTAAAGGTGGTATTTATAGGCAACAGAATCTGACAGAGGAGCATGGCCGGTCCCCTTAAATCATGGCCGGCCCCCTTAAAATTAAGGGGACCGCCCTTTGTAATTAAGGGGGCCGCCCAGCTGAAACGGCCAGATTCTTTGTCTTATAGTGGGGAAAATTTATTTGGTGAAAAACTAACTGATTTTGGTTAAAAATTTGAATTCATATATTTAGTATGAATAAAACATTTTTCTTTATTACCAAAAGTGTTTTTCAAAAATATCTAATATGTTTATATAATTAAATAAACTTTGTATTAGTTAATTAAATACCCCTTTGATCATAAATAGCACTAAACACTTTGTTTATTCATACCTTAAGTGATTTGAATGTAAAGAGAAATATTAATCACTAAATACTTGTTTATGTCACAAGTTTTAGTTCTATGAGTTTATATTTTGTGATAATTAAAACATAGAGATATTGATAACATGTTAATAATGTTTTTAGGCATTATTTATGTCAACAATCTCCCCCTTTTTGATTATTACAAAACCTTAAACTCAATATCTAAAACTTGTTTTTAGACAAGTATTATAGAGTTTACATTTCTCTTCTCCCCCTTTATGTATAATTAAAAAGGTTAAGCCGAGTAAGCTTTGCGAGGGAAGTTTAAACGGGTAGAATGCTCCCCCTTGATGTATGCTCCCCCTCATTTGAGAGCACCAAGGGAACGAGCTATGGAGATCTTTGCTACAAAAATATTTGAAGAGAGCAAGATGCACATATATGCAAGGCAACAATTATGCAACTAAACATAAATTCATTCAAGCATTATAGAAATGATAAGCATTACAACATTCAATATGCTTGAAGCATATTGATAAAAATAACACAAAAGAAAAGACATAGTCCTATATTGCCTAAGAGAGCACTTGGACTTGCTTGCAACCCATGGTTGATTCGTATTTGAAAATGAAAATCATAAGCATATAGTATGCTTAGATGGTTGATGATGGAGCGTTTGGAATGAAGATGGTTGAGTTAGGGTGAGGTTGTTGGATTAATGGAGGTATATGTTTGGGTCATGAATGTTGGAGACTTTGGTTGTGGAGAGTTTGTAGCGGAAGAGGTTGATTAAGGTTTTGGATGTTGTTCAAGTGAGGGTATTGGATGTGATTTAGTTTCAAAATTATATTGAATAGGGGGAAAATCACCAAAGGTAATGACATGCCAAAGATCAAGATCTTTTGATTTCACATAAGTTTCGAATCTATTTTTCCAATAAAGAAAACCATCACTTTCAAATAACGGTGGTCTTTGCATAGATTGCCCTTCTAAATATTTTTCAGATTCCATAGATCGTTACAAGTTTTAAAATACAATATATTTTAAAAATCTTGTTTGACGTGTCTCTGGTACCAATTGTGGAAAACTAGAAGGGGGGGGGGGGTTGAATAGTTTTATGTCTTTTTAATTTTATTATGAAAACTTAGTTTAGTTTTAAAACCTTGTTTGCTTTTAAAACTTTGATTCAATCTTATGTGAACTCAAATCTTGAACAATATGAACAAGTATATCTAAGTATGAACAATAATAATAATGTAAGCTAAGTATGTGAAACCAACACATGCATGATATAAACAATTATAACTATATATATAAGAGATAAGTACGTAATCGTTTATTTTATAATCTTTAGTTATATTTTGGATGAAAACTATACTTGATCGAAATGATCAATTATATGTATGTAACCTTTTTAGTTTGATTGTAAAAACGTTGTTTTGTGAATGAAACTTTCGTTTGATCTTTAAGTAAAATCAATACTAGCACTATATGAGCAACTATATATATACGTCTACGTCTACAAAAGTAATAACGATATAAGCAAGGTAATAAGTTAGATATGGAAAGATCTAACCGCGAGACAAAGGATTTATAGTGGTTCGGCTACAAGGACACCTTCCTTGCCCTACTCCACTCCTCGAGTCACCTACTCGAGAGTTTTCTTCACTATGTCAACAAGCTCCTTATGGCGGAGAAACCTTACACACCAATATACACACCACAACTTCGTCACAACTTATTCACACCTTCTACACAACTTCTTCACACCTAGTCACTACTTCTTCACACCTATCTATCTTCACAACTATCTACTTCAAGCCTATCTTCTTCACACCAATTTACTTCACAACTAACAACTTCACACCTAGCTTCTTCACTATAATCTAATTCCTAACTTTTCTTCTTCACACCAAACAACTAACTAATCACACAATCAATATACCTAGCACAACTATCTACAATCACATATACTCAACAATCTTCACAAAGAGTAATGTAAATGATCTTGATGATGCACCAACAACTTGTATGTGGTGGTCACAACAAGTTGTAATACTTCTTGTCTTGGGGGATAGAAGTATTCTTCTCTTGCACTTGAGAGGATGAAGTTTGAATCACTTTGAAACAAAGAATTATACACTTATGATCAAAGGATTAAGAGAATAGAAATGTGGATCTAGAACAGAAAGTTTATGAGTGCAAAAGGTGAGGAAAAAAATTCAGGTTAAAGGTGGTATTTATAGGCAACAGAATCTGACAGAGGAGCATGGCCGGTCCCCTTAAATCATGGCCGGCCCCCTTAAAATTAAGGGGACCGCCCTTTGTAATTAAGGGGGCCGCCCAGCTGAAACGGCCAGATTCTTTGTCTTATAGTGGGGAAAGTTTATTTGGTGAAAAACTAACTGATTTTGGTTAAAAATTTGAATTCATATATTTAGTATGAATAAAACATTTTTCTTTATTACCAAAAGTGTTTTTCAAAATATATAATATGTTTATATAATTAAATAAACTTTGTATTAGTTAATTTAATACCCCTTTGATCATAAATAGCACTAAACACTTTGTTTATTCATACCTTAAGTGATTTGGATGTAAAGAGAAATATTAATCACTAAATACTTGTTTATGTCACAAGTTTTAGTTCTATGAGTTTATATTTTGTGATAATTAAAACATAGAGATATTGATAACATGTTAATAATGTTTTTAGACATTATTTATGTGAACATTAATGACGGCGTCAAGAGTAATACAAGAGGTGGATGTGGAGAATACACGTGATGATCCAGAGAGTTTTGTGCATTAGAGATTACGGCGTCACCCAAGGCCGTCATGGTCCATGTATTAGTGATGGCCCATAAGAAATTTACACATGACAGCGTCTGATTAGCTCCAAACGGTCAACCTAAAGTGACCAAAGGATGGTCAATTAGGTCAAACAGCCAAAGAGTCAATCTCCGTGGAAGTATAGGGTTTCCCCGGGTCGTTATGTCCCGACGAGGTGTGAATTGTTATCAAACGGGTTTGTGATTGGGTGAATTTGGACAGAAAGGGGTATGTGATTGATTAAACTAAGGAATATAAGAAGAAATAGCTTAAATAAGCTATAATAACATACGCATGGAATTCGAAAAACCAGAAATGTTTAAAACCTAAAAACGTGTACGTTCAATTTAAATTTACGCTAACGTACAAAATAAAAAGTGAAAACTGAAATCTGAAAAGCCACAGGGGGTGAAAATGACCTTTTTACAAACCTAAGGATGAAAGAAAATTTATAGAAAAAGAAAATAAATTTTTATACTAATTAATTATTTATTATTAATTAATTACTAATGAATACTAATTGTTAATATTTAAATAACTTAAATAAAAAATAATATTATTTTAACACTAGAAAAATGAAAATTAAATTTCTAAAATCATAAAATAACTAAAAACTAATTTCAAAATTAGAAATGTGTCTTCTTGTCTTTTTGTATATTTTCTATTAATTAAATACTAATTTTATTAATTAAACTATTTAAACTATTTTAAATTACTAATAATAATAAAAATGACTTAGAAATTTAAGAAATATTTTATAAAATTAATTAACCATCACAGGAATCCTAAAAAAATATAAAAATTTTCTAAAAGTTATATTTAGACTATTTTACTAATTATTTACTTATTTATTAATTAATATCTAATTTAACTAAATTGATTAAAAAAATTAGGAAATGAATAGTAGAAATTATAGAAAAATACCTAAAATTATTTTATAACATATAAAAGCTAGGAAAAATATAAAAACTAGGTACTACATTATAAAAACTATTTTTGCTATTTAATACTTAATTATTACTAAATCTAATATTAAATCTAATTAATACCAAAAGAAAAATTAAAATTCTGGAAAAATTTCTAAAATTACTTTAATATAAAACAAAATTAAGAAAAATATAAAAATGCAAAGTGCTAAATAAAAATCTAAAAAGAAAAATAAAAAAGTTAAATTACATTAAATAGAAACTATCACTTATTTTTAAATTGGTTTTTTCTGGTTTTTCTTTTAGAAATCTATTTAACTACTAAAAACAAGAAACTTTTATGAAGACAACTTTTTCCAAGCTTAAAAATAAGCAATTTGGACACTAAAAGGTGAAAAAGTTGACTTTTGTTGACTAAAGTAGGAAATAAGCTTAAATGAGCTTATGTGGGGTCCACAGTGATGGATTTTGGTTCACATAAGTTATTTGGACGTGAATAAGCAAGAATCCAGCAAATAGACCCACAGAATAAGCCAATAAGCACTTGGTAACTTTTATTCAAACAGAAAATGGGACAGAGTTAAGGGTGATCTAGGGGGCCCACAAGGTGGCTTAAGCTCAAGAGCTTGGTACAAATGGAAACTTGGAAAGCTTGTGAGTTCAAGGAACCATGGGGGGGGGAGTGTGAGGCCCACTGAGGTGGCCTGTGGAGCCCACCAAAGTGGTGGCAGTGGTGATGGTGTGCTGTGCAGCAGGGGAGGCTCACCCCCTGCAGGTGAGTTTGGAAGCTAGTGGGGCCCACAAAAAAATTGGAAAAAAATACAATGAAGGTGGGACTTCAAAGATGAGGTGGGGGCAGCAAGTTGTGAAATTTTTAAGCCTAAGACCTAACACAAAATTCTATAAATTCTTGCAATTTTTAGAAAAATATGAGATATGCAACTTTTGACTTTTAAGAAAAACTATTAGGTTGACTTTCTTGAGATTCTACTGATCCTAGATGATTAGATAAGTTAAACTAAGCTATATGGAGACTAATGTGAGCAAGAAAAGCAAGTTTTTACCCTAAATGAAGATTATGCTAGTCCTAGTTTCAAACAGTTAAACGTTTGAAAGAGATTACAACTTGTTTTGAATTTTCATCATATGAGCATTGATTTTTAAGCTTAACCTCTCTTAAACTAACCTAATGTGATCTACTCATACCAAGTAAACATCAAAACAACAACATGATCACATAATACACCCCTGTACGAAACACCCCCTTATAGGTGACTGTGTGGATTTTTCAAAGAAGATGAGAGATTTAGGCATTAGAAGTGAACTGTAAACACTTAACAAGCTGAGATATGATGGAAGTAACATGTAGCATTCTGTTGGATTGATATACTCTGATCAAACTACTTTGTAGCTTGTAAAGGTTTAATAATATTAAGTAAACTTAATACTATTAATATTGAAACACTGTTTAACCTTGTAAAGTATGCGGAATCTACTAACACAAAGCTTAAGAAGAACTTTTATATTAACCAAACTTTGAACCTACTTTCTTACACAGATTCACTAACAATCCCTAACTATTTATCGACTTTGAACAACTCTAAAACTTATATCGACTAATACCCCTTAAGGCTCTTTAAATAGATAACGTTAAGTCGGTTTACAACATATAACTTGAACGATAAATCATTATCCCTAACTAATTCTAGAATATTCGTTCAATATTACACATTAATCCTTTAACTAATATTGCACATAAGTCCTTGTTTCCTTCGAAGTACTTTAAACATTCTTCAGTAAATAGCAGTACTTTGACTTTTATCTTCAGCAGTACTTTGACTTTATTCTTCATGCAGCAGTACTTTGACATAAAGAAGTACCTTGATCTTTTATATCCCAACAATCCTCCCCTAACTTGAACTCCACTTGCTTGATTTCAAGTTTATTTGTTATCTTTGATCTTCAAATCATTAGTCATTCAGAAAGATTGTTTCTTTATATCTTTATCTTCTATTTGTCATGTGTCAAAGTACTCTTCATCAGCATCTTTTCTTGCAATAAATCTTCTCAGCAACTCAGCAACATTTTGGTACAATAATCATCAAATCTTTGAAAGTTTCATACTATTCACATCACTTCCAGGTGTGTTAACTCCTGTGAGAGGTGAATCATTGAAAATTATGATTTTTAGCAAATCATCATCTATCAACGGATTAGATTAGTCTTTACCAATAGCCGTTTGCTTTTGGACTAGTTAGTTCTTTGATATAAATCATGGTGAACTAATTACCAAAAATGGATTTTCCACAGCCTTTACCACAAGCCATTTTTCCTTGTGGGCTAGCCAACTCTTTACTTATACAGATATGGTGAGTTGAAACGATACAATTTTTAGTAAATTGTCAACTAAAAACGGATTTGATTATCACATCAGAGCCGTACCCTCTTGATGAGTCAAACTCTTTCTTGTCTGTTAAACATGGTGAGTTGATTACCATTTGTTGTGCAGTATAAATACTAACACCATGTATTTCTTTTCAAATCCATTTACTTCTCTTTTAAACATCAAAACTTTTTATTTTATTTTTAAAGGACTTATACTGATTTATATCAGCAAGCAGTACTTTGATGAAGTACTGTTTGTCTTTGCAGTACTTTGAAAAATACTTATTTATACAAAACAAATCATACCAGTATTATGCAATATTACTCTTCAGACTTGGTCCATCTGATAAATAGCTTGATAACATCCAAAGCTACTTCAGATTCATCTTCAAGTTCCATTCCATGATCCAGCATTCTGAGCATAATTTCTCTAATAAATGGATATCTCCTCTCAGCAAGCATATGAATCATGGTACCATCTTCCATCACTAGTGTATGAACTCCTGATGATTCAAAGAATCTCCATCTTGTAATTTCCCAATTCTCTTGATCATTCCACAGAGGATCATCACTTGTTTCTTCAGTTTCCCAGATGGTAAATAAATCTCCAAGCAAAATTAATCCCACTCCTGAAGCTTCAATCTCTGCATAGTATGTCTGCACTTGCATATATAATTCATAAAGATCTGCTCTTATGATACAATGCAAAACATCCCATAACATGTTGAAAACTGTGAAGCTTTCATCTTCTCTGCTGAACATAAGACGGTTTCCTTCTTTTGATTCAACCACAGAGAATGAGATTATCTTGGACTTCTTTCCAGAATCTTCAGTCTTCTTATTCTCAAAATCTACAACTCTGAAATACTTTCTAAGTTCATCAACTGTGTCTTCATGAATCATCTTCAGTCTTTTTGATAGTTGATCATCTTGAACTACTTTCTTTCTTTTCAATCTTCTTTGCTCAGCTTGTTCCTTTCTAATATCTTCTAACTTCTTCTTTCTATCAACTTCCATGGGTACAAAGTTTTCTACTTCTTTCCTGATATCTTCTTGTACTTTGTCCCACAGAGCTTTCACTGCTAGATACCTCATTTTGTGTAAGTTTTTGTATCCTCTTATTTTCATGAAACTTATCATCCAGTTCCTTTACTGAGCAATAGTCATTGGCTTCTTTGTAATTGGCCTACTCACTTCTGCCAAATACTCAGCATCATACTCAGCTTGTTGCTTTCTAGCAAGCTCTTCATCCTTTGCAATCTTTAGTTCTCTGATCTGAGCAATAGAAAATTTCTTCTTTTTCTTCTTAATATATTTTTGAACCTTGATCCCTTTCCCTTTATCTTTTGGATCTAGCTCTTCTGATTCAGAAGTACTTTCAGCAACTTGTTGTGCAGGCTTAGAAATATGTACACCTCCTACAGGTCTATCCATATTGATCATAGTCTGAGCAATTATTTCATCATCACTTGCAGTATGCACTCTTACTTCTTCTTGCTGTACAAAAGTAGAAGGACCAGCTTCATCTTCATAATAAATTGTAGAAGGTCTAGCAGAAGTTCCAATAGCAGCAATACTTTGTTCAGCAGTCCCTTGCACATCTGTATTTTCAACAAAAGTACTTTGAACATTATTTCCTTCTAAATCAATTTCTTCTGTATCACCACTTTTCACATCATCATTCTCAACTTCAAGATTAATTTGGTCTGTCTCATCAATTTTTCTTTAAATACTGTCTTGAGCAACATTTTAATCTTGATCATTATTTTCCTCTGAATATTGAATCATATCATCATCTCTATCCAAATTATCATCCTAATTCCTCCCCAATTTGATAGATGATGACTTCCTATGCCTCCTCTTGGATTTAGAAGTCTTCTTTTGAGATTTAGACTTGGCTTATGAGACTGTTTCTTTTCCTTGAAATAAAGCCTAAAATTCTGAACAAGAGGCCAAACAAATTTCTTCAACCTTTTGAACTTCTTTCTTAGCTTCTTGATTTCTGCAGCTTGAGCATTAATAGTTGTCTTCATCTTCTCCAATTCTTTAGTCAAAGCAGAAGTACTCATAGCACCTTCAATTCCCTCATCTCCTCCAGGTGTTTGAAGCCCCCCTGTGGAAGTATAATCATTGGGAGTAGGTACTTGTATATGCTCTGAAGCAGTACCTTTAGAAGAAGTACTTTGTGGAGAAGTACCTTGAGCAGAAACAGATTTATCCAAGGAAGCTGACACTGAAGGAGTTCTTTCACTTGAAACATCATGCTGAGGGGAAACAATAGGTGGTGTAGGGGTATGTACTGAAGCAGAATGCTCAGTGGAATCAGGTTGATCAGCATTATCAGAATGTGCAGAACCACTATTGTCTTCTTAATCCCTAACAGCTTGAGCTACTTCTAACATATAAGCATTGAGAGGTGTATTCCTACTCAAAAAATTTACTCCCTTATGAGACATAAAAGTGAACACTTTAGGTGGCATCCTAATTGTGGGTACATAATCCTGAGGTTTTGGTATCCCATCTAATGGATTCTCTAAGAGAAGTTGAATAAATCTAGGATACATTAGAAAAGGTTTGCCAGCCTTAACATGTGTGAGCATACCTTCAAGGATCATGTATGAGAATATGAAGGGTTGATTGGTAACAAGACCAACAAATGCAGAAGCTATGGAATGACTAAATTGATCCCAAGCAATACTCTTTGGACTTAAACAATGAAGTAAGACATGTATAAGAAATTTCCAATGAGGACTAACCATGGCTTTCTGAAAAGTAAGCTTAGTCAACGCGCCTTCATACCCAATGTCTCTAAGTCTATTCCAAACCTCTTGTTTACCAAACAAAATAGAACCTCCTTCATCTTCAAATAACAGAGCCTCTGATTGTTGCTTCTGTGAAACGAATAGCTCTCCCAGCAACTGTAGCAAGTATAATATCCTCTCCATCTTCAACCTCTTACCTTGCTGTATCCCAGCAACTGTGATTGTTGCTATTGTGATTAGGTTTAGAGAGAATAGTGGTAATCGGTGAATAATAAGAATGGTGAATGAGTACGAGTGAATAAATAAGAAAAGATATGAGGTATATAAGGATAAAATACAAAAAATCACGGTTAATTAATAATTTTACCGTTATTTTTGGAAGTGATTATCCCCATATCTTTCGAAAGTATGTTACCCACAAATCTGACCGTCGGAACAGTATCTGACACGTCAGCGTACCCTTTATATCACCAAGCAGTATGTTCCATAAAATATGGAGCAGTACCTTTCGTTATAAACCCACACAGTATGTTGACCAAAGTACTTCTCAAGAAAGAGATCTTGAAAATTGATTGTTTGACCAAAATATCTTTGAAAGTCAACCCTGAGTAATGACTATCTCCCCAAATTAATTCCCAAAGCTACCATGGTAAGTGAACTTCAATACACTTCATTAAATGACCATTTACCTTCACTTTGCCTATAAAAGCTACTTTACCAACAACAAATTGCATTCACCTCTTCCTTCATATTCAGAACACAAAAACTAGTAAAAAAACAACGAGTCACATTCCTGTTGTGAACATCTCCTCTGACTCTGATGGCTCCACAGATTCAGAGATAAGCTACTACTCTGATTCTGAGTTTGAAGATCCAGGATGGTTGGATTACTTCCCTCCCCATGTAGAGTGGATGAGACCCAATGAATCTTCCTCATCAGTAGGTGTTGCAAACTCTTCCATAACTGATGCAGCCAACACTACCAATAAAAAGCCCAAGAAGAAAAAATATGTCCCTGGTTCATCTCTGGCTAATGAGCTTCCACATGCTTTAACTCAAGCCCTGGAATCAGCAATATAGAACATGAAGTGGCCTGCTCCAAGAAAAGATAGACCTCCCAAGCAAGTTCTTGGCCTGGCTTGCCCAAGAAAGCAGGCTTCTTTTGATGACAAGAGAAAGACTGCGCAGAAGGGAAAGCAGAGCTATGAGGACAAGGGAAAAAGGCCTATGGAGTAGGTGTGTGGAGCTTGGTAGTAGATTGTGGTAGTTGTTTGTTTGTTTTGTCTTGTCTTGGCCGTGTCTGTGTCTGTAACTTGGTAACAACAAAGGTGATGATAGTTCTTGGAGAATGGTTGTTGTATAAACTTTTTGAATGATGAATAAAAACTTTTCTTTTGAATGATACATGTAGCCTCCCCTCAAATAATGACTAACTACTAACTACTAATGCCTCCCCTAAAAAATAGCCGACATATTAATCATGCCAATACTCAAAACTAAAAAGGTAAATCTTGAAACATCAAAGCCCTTTGTGAGTAGATCTGCTACATTATCATCAGTATGAACTTTAACCACATTGATAAGCCTGTGTTCAAAGCAATCTCTTATAAAGTGATGTCTAATCTGAATGTGCTTGGTCTTGGAATGATACACTGGATTCTTCACAATACAGATAGTACTCTCATTATGAATGTTGATTGGAGTATTTTTGAAGTTGAATCCATAATCCAAAAGCTGATTCTACAACCAAAGTACTTGTGCACAACAACTTGCAGCAACTACATACTCTGCTTCTGTGGAAGAAGTTGCTGCAATTGTTTGCTTCTTACATTGCCATGAGACTAATCTGCTTCCAAGGTACTGGCATCCTCCAGTTGTGGATCTTCTGTCATAATTATCTCCAGCATAATCACTGTCTGAAAATGCTTGTAGATGGAAAGGTGAATCCCTAGGATGCCATAAGCCTAGCTTAGGTTGTTGCCTAAGATACCTGAAAATTCTCTTAACAGCATTCAAGTGGGATACCTTTGGATGAACTTGATGTCTTACACATAAACACATAGCAAAAGTAATATCAGGTCTTGATGCAGTTAAATACATGAGACATCCAATCATAGACCTGTATAGTGTGACATCAACATCTTCTCCTTCTTCATCTTTTCCCAAAGGTTTGTTAGTATCCACTGGTGTAGATGTAGGCTTGACAGTTGTGAAATTGAATCTCTTAAGGATATATGCAACATACTTATCTTGACAGATATATATTCTACTGCTTGACTATTGCACTTGTAGTCCCAAGAAGAATGTTAATTCTCCGATTGAACTCATCTGAAACTCTTTCTGCATAAGATCTTCAAATTCCTTCACCATAGATTGCTTAGTAGCACCAAAAATAATATCATCTACATACACTTGGACAAGCATGATATCCTTCTTATCTCTCTTGATAAACAAAGTCTTGTCAATAGCTCCTCTCCTGTAACCATGCTGTAGTAGAAAATTAGAAAGTCTTTCATATCATGCTCTTGGAGCTTGATGATGGCCATACAGATCCTTGATAACCTTGTAGACTTTGTTTGGGTGAGCAGGATCTTCAAAACCAGGAGACTATTTGACATAAACTTCTTCTGTAATTTTGCCATATAGAAAAGCACTTTTAACATCCATTTGATATACAGGAAATCCCATATAGGATGCAAAAGCCCAAAATAGCCTGATGGCTTCAATACTTGCCACAGGAGCAAAAACTTCATTATAGTCTACTCCTTCTTCCTGTCTATATCCTTGAGCCACTAACCTTGCCTTGTTCTTGATTACATTCCCTCTTTTTACCCTGAAGATCCATTTTGTTCCAATCAGTCTCTTTCCATAAGGTAAATCACATAATACCCATACTTCTTGAAGTTTAAACTGGAGGAGTTCTTCTTGCATAGCTTCCACCCAACTCTCCTTGGCTAATGCTTGTTTGATATTCTTTGGCTCTTCTTGAGATAGAAAACAAGCAAATAAACACAACTTCTGATCCTTGTGATTCACCCTGTTTTGTTTGTAGATGGAACTAAGTAAATAAGTATGTTCTTGAGACATATTCTTAGCCTTAGTCCTTGTGAGCACTCCTGAAGCTGAGGGTCCAATTATGTTGGTAACAGGATGAGTTTTATGAATTCTGAGAGTAGGAGTTGGTGAGACTTCAAGATTATCTTCCAAATTAGTTAAATCAGGATCTTCATTAAAATATGAGAAAATGCCTTCTTGATCCAATTCATCATCAGTGTCTTCTAAAGTAATTTTGTTTGGATCATTCAAATCATCAGTATCTTCCAAGTCAGGCATATTAGAATCATTTACAGCATCAGTATTTATCCAATTTGAAGTATCTAAAGGTTGAAAAGTACTTTCAAATGGATTAGCAGCGCTTTGGGGTAAAGTACTGTCAGTGCCTTTTTCCTTCTTCTTTTCTGCTTCATAAGCTCTCCTTTGTTCATCTTCATAAGACTTAGCCATTGTTTCTTGAAAAAGCATCCTAGTAAGTTCATCTTGAATGGCTTGATCTTCATCAGATACTGGTATTTGTGGTGAAACAGTACTTTGAGGATCAATAGTACTGTTAGGTGCAGCAGTACCTTGAGGCTCAGAAGTACTTTTCTTCTCATCATTGGCATTATCATTTGGCTCATCTTCATATCTTAAATTAAAATCATGAACAATGTACTGTGCTTCTTCTTTAGTGGGAGCAGCTTGATTTTCTTCCCTTACAGGTACATAATTGATTGATGAAGACATTAAATCAAGATCAAACATCCAATCAGGACCTTTACCTTTAGAATTTTCTTGTTCTTCTAGAAAATCAACATGAAGACATTCTTGAACCTTTTTGGTAGCCCTGTTGTACACTCTGAATCATTTGCTATTGGTACAATATCCCAATAAATATCCTTCATCCGACTTCCCATCAAATTTGCCCAAATTATCAGCAGTGTTTAAAATGGTTAGGGGACATCCAAAAGGTTTCATAAACTTGATGCTAGGCTTCTTTCCCATGAGTAACTCATAAGGTGTCTTCATTTGAGGTTTTGTCACTGATACTCTATTCAACACATAACAAGCAGCACTTACAGCCTCAGCCCAGAATGGAACAGGTAATTGAGAGTCTGCAACCATTGTCCTTGCTGCTTCTATAAGAGTTCTATTCTTTCTTTCTGCAACTCCATTTTGTTGAGGAGTTCTAGGAATACTGAACTCTCTTTTAATTCCTTTCTTGGCACAAAAGTCATCCATTAGCTGATTCTTGAACTCAGTCCCATTATCACATCTAATGCCTCTTACCTTGAGTCTTAACTGATTTTCAAGTGCTATAATAAGATCATGAATAGCATCAAAAGTTTCATCTTTGAAGCATAAGAAAAGGACCCAACTAAATCAGCTACAGTCATCTATTACAACCAAGCAGTACTTCTTCTTGTTAAGACTAACAATTGAAACAGGTCCAAACAGATCCATGTGCAGCAATTCAAAAGGCTCTCTAATAGTTTTCTCATCAATCTTCTTACAGGAAGCCTTGTGCTGTTTACCCTTCTTATAAGCAAGACATGAGTGATCATTCTTGAATGTTTTAGAAGGTAAACCTCTAACTAAATTTCCTTTGACCAACTTATTGATGTTCTTGAAATTTACATGCCCCAATCTTTTGTGCCATTGATGTGCTTCTTCCATTGTTGCTCTTGCAATCAAACATGTTGCTCTTTCAGTAGAATTGACATTCTTTAAATCTATGCTGTACACATCATTGTTTCTTGGTGCTCTCAGCATCACCAAGTTTCTATATTCTAACTTAATGTCAGGAGAAAGTATAAGACATTCTGTGTCAAAGAATAACACAGGGTACTTCTTTCATAAATCTGAGAGACTCACAAAAGATTGAATTTGAGCTCCTTCACATATCTAACATCCTCAAAATCAATGTTTCCTGTCTTGATAGTTCCTTTGCCAGTTATTCTTCCTCCATCAGGATCATTACCAAATGCAACTTTTCCTCCAAAATAAGCTTTAAAATCTGACAAGAGCTCCTTTTCTCCTGTCATACTTCCAGAGCAACCACTATCTACAATAAGATGATCTTTAAGCTCCTCTTCTGGGTTGCCTTGCATACACATGAAAAAGGTTAGTTATTTTTAGGAACCCAAGCCATTACTGACTTGTGTTCCCCTTGTGGAGTGACATACTCAAAATTTTTGAGTATGTAATCACCACTGTCTTTGAAAACATGATCAAGAATTATAGTTTTTGTTTCCAAAACTGTTGGTTTATCATGATCAATTTTCCCTTTTTCACCCTTAACCTCTGAAAGTACTGGTTCTTCCCCAGCAGTACTTTCTTTCTTAACCCATTTAGTTGTAACTTTTGGAGTTGGGCTCTGTGTTCTAGCATCTTTTCTTGTGTTGTAAGGCCTTCTAGGTTTGTAGTAGTTGAATTTCCTAGGTCTTACACTTGAGTGTTTGCTAGAAGCATCTTGGTTAGGGTACTTTCTATCAGTACTTTGTGAAGGTACTGGGGGTTTGGAGTATGATCTTTTCTGATGAGGGTACCTATAGTCTTTTGAGAAATTACTATGGTTAACCCTATTTGTATAATTCCAAACTGGTTTGTTGTCCCTTGGCTTATTCTCCCTATGACTTGGTTGTGCAGTTCTGGTCTTTGGATATTTAATCACAGTCTTTAATCAAATGATGAGGACTATAACATACATAACAGAGCTTTGGACCAATATCCCCAAATCCCTTTCCATAAGATTTTCTAAAATTAGCAGTATTTTGAAAGTATTTTCTTTGAGGTATTGCTGAATGATCAGCAGTACTTCGAAAAGTGTTTGATGGTACTGCTTGTTTTGAAAACTTGTTCTCATCAACCTTAGGTGCTTCAACAGATTTTTCTAAAGTTTCAGGGTTAGATTGACTTTTAAGCTTCTTCCTAAACTCTAGATTATCTACCCCATAACAGTCAACATCTTTTCTAGGTGGTTGAAAGCTACCTGGGGGATTAGGAACTGCATTATATCCCTTTTCTTTCTTGAATACAGGAGGTGTTGGACTAGGGTATTCCTCATCACTAGAAGTGTTTTCATCTAGACTTATGAACTCTTCATCACTAGTGGAGGAATCTACTATAAGATTTAGTTCCTTACTCTTAAATGGAATGCCTTCATTGCTATCATTATAATAACCTAGGCCAGTTTTAAGGTTTGATGTTCTTTGCTTTTCAACAAATTGAACATGTGACAGACCTGATTCATTCCAAACAGCAAGTTTTACTAATAACTTATCTCTCTCAGCAGTAACTTTCTCTAGTTCAGACACCTTACATCCTAGTTTCCATTCACTTAACTTAACTAGGTAATCATGTTGTTTATATGTTTCAGCCCATGCTACTTCATTGTTTTCATGTGTAATAATTTTGGCCTCCATTGACTCTAAAGTCAATTGATAACCAGTTATCTCAGCCCTAGCCTTTTGAAATTTATCTCTTTCAGCTACATATTCACTAAGTAACTTTTGATACATATCATTGCACTTAGAGCATACCTCAGAGCTAGTGGATGAACTTGGTGAAGTAGCTACCATAGCAAGCTGAACAGGTGCTTCTTCAAACTCCATGCTCCAATCAAAGCTTCCTAGACCATCTCTTGACTCCAAAGCAGCATATCCAGGCTCTTCATCAAATGATATGCTCCAGTCTTCCAATGCAACCATTGAATAGGTTACTGGTTCATCATCAAATTCATTGGACCAATCAATCTCTGACAGATTCTCTTGAGCAACCAAAGTTTTTGGTTTTGGTTCAGTAATAGGAATCTCTTTTCTTTCAGGCTTGGGTGGTTCAATCATCTTGTTTGCTTGATACTTTGCAAATTTGCACTCCCTTGCAACGTGACCAGTCCTTTGACAGTTGAAGCACTCAATCTTGGACTTATCAAATGTTATTCCCTGTTTAGCTCTGAAATTGATCCTTGTAGTGAGCATGGCAACTTGCCATCTGATATCAATTTCTTCCAAAGCATCATCATCTATTTGCAATACATCCTCTTGATAGGTGACAGGTAGAGATGCTTGTTGAGCAAAGAATGAACAGAGAACATCATCTGAGGTGGGGTTAATTGATTGTGATGAATTGGTAGTGACCATAGTTGTACATGGAACTTGAGTTTCAGTCATAGTACTTTGGACAGGATAAGCAGTACCTTTGTTGGAAGTACTGCTTCTGTTTTCAGAAGATACAAAAGCAATGTTTTGAGGTTTCTGATGTGTGCTTGAACCTGTAGTACCATTCATCTCATGCTCATACACCTTTAGATTGTTGTAGAGATCATCAAAGTCCATTGTATCCAGCCCTGGTTGTCCTCTGATCATAGTAGCAACTACATGCCATGCTGATGGCAAACTTCTCAAGAACTTCAAATTAGCATCTTCAACTGATGCCTCAGCATCATATAGTTCTAGCATACTCAGAAGATTTTGGAATGTTTCATAAGCAGAATCAAGACCTACTCTTTCACCAATAGTGAAAGTTTCAAATTGTTGCTTCAGCAAGTTCCTGTGCATCTTCTTGGAAGCATCATTACCTCCAAACTTCTTCTTAATTGCAACCCATAGTTGTTTGGCATCCTTGGCATCATGAAACTTTAGTAAGTGACCATCAGGAATAACATAAAGCAGTATGTTGAGAGCTTTGTCTGGATTTCTTTTGGTAGCAGCAGGTATGGTTGGTTTAGGTGGTGTTGGTTGTCCAGGTACCTCTACTAGTTCATCAATTTGCATGTTACCATTGACAATCACATCCCACAGTGCATGGTCTGTGATGGCAATGTACTGCCTCATCTTCATGGCCCATAAGTCATATTCCCCCTTCTTAACAGTTGGAATTCTAACAGCAGTGATTGAGGGAGCAGGTGCAGCTTTTGTCGACATCTTGAAGGGTTTGTAGTAAAATTGGTTTAAAGGTTTTTCTTCTTAATCAGAGTTTCCAACACAAGATCTGATACCACTTGTTGGATCGATATACTCTGATCAAACTACTTTGTAGCTTGTAAAGGTTTAATAATATTAAGTAAACTTAATACTATTAATATTGAAACACTGTTTAACCTTGTAAAGTATGCGGAATCTACTAACGCAAAGCTTAAGAAGAACTTTTATATTAACCAAACTTTGAACCTGCTTTGTTACACAGATTCACTAACAATCCCTAGCTATTTATCGACTTTGAACAACTCTAAAACTTATATCGACTAATACCCCTTAAGGCTCTTTATATAGATAACCTTAAGTCAGTTTACAACATATAACTTGAACGATAAGTCATTATCCCTAACTAATTCTAGAATATTCGTTCAATATTACACATTAATCCTTTAACTAATATTGCACATAAGTCCTTGTTTCCTTCGAAGTACTTTAAACATTCTTCAGTAAACAGCAGTACTTTGACTTTTATCTTCAGCAGTACTTTTACTTTATTCTTCATGCAGCAGTACTTTGACATACAGAAGTACCTTGATATTTTATATCCCAACACATTCACATATAACCAGTATCCAATAAGCAACAAGCAAAAGCAAATATAAGCTGAGATTGACAGGGAATAAGCAAATGGTGTGTAAACTTCTAAACAACTACAAGAATCAAGCTATCTTATATCTAATAAGCAAATAATAACAGTAACAAGCAAAGATCAATAGAAAATGAACCACCATAAGCAGTGAAATAGTACAATGCAAAAAATTGGAAAAATGGGCTCACAAGTGATCCTGTGTGATCCAACCAAGAACCTAGTGCACCACTGTCCTAATACCTCCCCAGAGGTTCTAATACCATGGAAAATCAGCATTCACCATACTTCTTTGCTTCACTCTCCTTCTATACTGATTTTTAAATTATTGACTATTTATTTGGAATTTTGTGATTTTTTTTCTGGAATTCTGGTCTTAATTGGTTTAAAAGCAAAGAAAGCTTTTAAAAACTTCAAAATAAGCTTAAAGGAACTTATTGAATCACTAATCAACAACTTTTAACAACATTTAGCTTAAAGTGGAATTTTGAGCATTTTCTAGATAAAAACTGAAATAAGTAATGAGAATTTGATTACATGATTGAAATAGATTCTTGTTACACTAAAAAATGTTAAGAGTACAATTTGGAAGTTGAAATAAATACTAGAGATGAAATTACATTAACTACGACACTAAACTAAACTAAAACTAATCTACTACTCCTCTCTGCTTGCTCCTTGCTTCCACTTTATAGACTTTTTAGGATCCCCTTGGTCTTCTGGTCATTTCCCACTAAATTTCTAGGCCATTGGATAATTTTTGAGTGATCTCAGCCTTTGGATGGATTTTTGGCGCGAAATGAAGTTTTGCCAGGGAGTGATAACTTGGGGCGGTTTTTGTGCAATTAATGCACTTGGATGTTTTTGGTGAGGTGGAGGGACAAGATATGGGAGGACTGAGGTGGAGGGATGGAGGTGGAGTGTTGGGTGAGTTTTACAGGCCAAGTGGGGAAGGAGGTGGAGGGTGTTTGACTTTGAGTTTGACTAGGGGAGTAATAAAAATGGGTGGGAATAATATTTGTGGGTGGTTGGGCCTGGGGTTAAGATTGGGCTTGGGAAGGGAAGTGGGCTGGTGTGGATTGTGTTTGGATTGGATTTTGTTTGTTTATTTAGGCTTATAAATTCACAAGGACCATATATGTAAAAGCTGCAAACTTGAGGGGCAGAATTTTCCCACTTTTCCAAACTTGATTCAAAGGATTATTCCTGCCATGTTATAATTCCACAAAGACTTTTCATGTAATTTTACAATTTTAATTTCCCAGGGACTAAAAATGCCAAATGTGAAACTAGAGGGACCAAAACTGTAATTTCTCCAAACCTTTTACCCAAGGACCATATTTTCCAACTTGTGATTTCCCATGGACCCAAAAATGATTTTTCATCCAAAAATTCCCACCAGTGACCAAATCTGTCAATTTCGGAAACTCTAGGGACTAAATTGCAAATTCTCAAAACTTTTGAAATTTATCACCAAAGGACTAAATATGACATTTATGATTTCAAAAGGACCTATGGTGACTTTCTTTTAAAATAAGTGCTCGGGGACTATTTTTGCCAATTTTTGAAAGTTGGGGGACTGAAACTGCCAATTATGCAAACTTTGTACGTTTTTCATCTGTTTTTACTCATTTTGCATCTGAAACATATAAAACACAATTTTGGAATATTTTTAGTATTTTGATGCATTTTTGAGTGTTTTTAAATGTTTTTGCAGTTCAGATTGACCAAAAATGATGAGTGTTTGAGCACTCATCAATCCCCCACACTAAACTATTGCTAGTCCCTAGCAATAAAATGTTTTGAAAATCTAATGGATTTTAATCTCTTTACCAAAAGCTATTACTTCTGGAGTAGCCAAATGTTTCAGTTCAAGTAAGAACTATGGTCCACCTGATAACCATGTGATTTTGAGCAAACCACCAGCTGTCAACGGATTTGATTTGTCTTCACCAGAAGCCGTTCGCTTCTGGACTAGCCAACTATTGATGGAAATAGTCAACATCTTGGTGAGTTGATTACCAATTATGGTTTTTCCACTGCCTTTACCACAAGCCATAATCTTGCGGGCTAGCCAACTTTTTCACTTTTTAGGATATGGCGAGTTAAGATACCATATAATTTTCGGCAAATTGCAAGCCGTCAACGGATTTGATATATCTTTACCAAGAGCCGTTTGCTCCTGGAATAGGCAATCCTTTTGTCGTTTAGACATGGCGGACTGATAACCACAAAAAATTTTGAAGCTCTAGTGAAAAAATTTTAAAATTTTTGCCAAAAACAGGGGTACTAGATGGTAAAATGTGATAAAATTCGCTAGAATTTTCCCCCCACACTTAGAATTGAATATTTTCCTCAATATTCAAAGTCTCGGCTATTATGCCGACTCTTTGAACGTAAAAGGGCAACATTACAAGCTAAATGTGGAAACACCATTTTTTTTCTTCACTTTATTGGTAACCACAGCAGGGGTAACTCCCCCACACTTAGGGTGAAAACCCTATAAGCATGCTACTGATTTTGTTTACAGAGTCGCTAGCTTGACTCGACCCCGAGTTCATTTGTCCTTGGGGAAGCATGATGTGGAAGAAACAATCTCCATCGGACTTTCATTCAAGATGTTTGGACAAACAGTTGAAGCACGTGAAAGTTCCACACCGATGAGATATATAGACCCTGGCTTAAGATAGTATAAACTATAAGCAGTGATGCCGGGGTCAAAAATAATGTCTTCATTCCCGAAGGAGTGAAGAACAGGAGAAGTCACCCTTAGGTGAAGAAGGGAAGAAAGATCTTGATGACAATCAAGATTGACTCATCATCATCAGAAAGAGAATTCATAATTGGTATATCATGAATCTCATCATTAAAGCTCATATGATCTAGACAAATTATGGGTGGGAGGGTTGGGATTTTGATATCAAGCAAATTCTCAAGGTTGAGAATATTTCCCTCCGGAACACAAAGATCAACTTTGTCTAGATCAAAGTAAAAGTTATCATACTCCGATGGAGATATGATATTAGTGAGTTCACCGAAGAACTCCTTAAAGGTGAACAAATCATATTCGAGGAGAGAATTATGAGAATGAGAAGTGGTACTGCCACTAATCTTCTCTCCCATATGATCAAAAGTAAAGGCTTCAAACTCCGGAATAGGATCATTGGAGAAAATGTCACTATCTTTTATGGGGATAGGAGATGAAATAGGTTTCTTTTTGAAAGCCTCGATTTTAGAAATGAGGAGATTGACATTCAATAATGTTGCACGAAGTGCTTCATCCTTGATTTCAGTGTCAATCTCATCATTCTTTTCTTCTAAGCTAACTAGCTTAGAAGGTATTTCTTCCATAAAAATGATGTCTCCACATGATAACGAATCGTTATCAGTAGAATCGGAGAACATCTCAACATGATCAGTTGGGAAGAATAGAGGAGGAGGGATATCACACATATGATCAAAAGTTCCCTGTGACTCTCCTGGGATTGGGACAAGGTTCTCAACACTAGACTTTATGAATTCGTCCGATTCCTTTTCAGGAACAGTGTCAAGATGCTCGTCCCCCATGCTCAGACAGTGAGTGGGAACCTCGGGTGTGATAACAGTGGGTTGAGATGGAATCTCAACTGATGGTGTCTCATCTGATGAATCTGATGAATCTTTATAAAATTGAAGAATATCAAGTATATCTTCATCATCACTATCATCAGGAATGAAACGGAATTGAGAGCTAATTCTGGCTGCTTTTTCTTTTGCAATTGATTCCCTAATAGATCTTTCATAAGCATCTTGGGAATTTATTTTATCAACCTGTTCTTCAGCTAACAATTCTTCCATCAATTTTTGGTTTGGATTATCGGGGGTATGTACGATTCCTTTTCAAATCTTTCACTAAATCCAAAAGATCAAGGAGAAGACTTTGAGGAATTGATTGAGGTGGAGGTTCGTCATAATACGATGTGTCAAAATTGTTATAAGGAAATGGATTCCTTGTTTGACAATCGAAGTTGAAGTGTGGACCTCCACAGTAATCGCAATAGTAAAACTGATGTGGTTGTGGGTTGTATGTGCTAGAGTCATAATCGTTATCAGGAAACTGCTCATAGACAAGCGTGTTTCCCGATTGACAATCAGAACTGTAGTGTGAACCACCACAGTACTCACAACAGTAAAACTGCTGAGTCTCATGGTGTGGTAGCCGATGGAATGAATCAGTGGTGTCATGGTAGGAATAGGGATTCTAGTTATAAACAGACCCGTTTCTTGACTCTACCATGCCACAGCTGGTGCAATTACCACCATTATGAGGACTACCACACCATTCACAAATAAGAAGGTATGGATGAGACATAGAAAGAATCAAATGGTTTGGGAGGGTAAGGAATGAAGAATCAAAAGGGCAGAAGGGTAAAGATGAATATTTTTGGATTTTTGGAAAGATATTTTATATACAAATAAGAAAGAAAATCTTTTTGGGTTTTTTGTGTTCGTTGAAAACTGATTTTAAAATGTTTTCGGGAACTGTTTTCTTTTTATATGATAATAATAAGAAAATATGAACAAGGATGGGTAAATGTACAATGAGTGTATATCCCGACTCACTAATCTGCAAAACTGTTTAGAGAATAACGCTCACAACCTCCTCGGCAGCGGTGCCAAAACTTGATTGGCTCCAAACGGGCAATTGACCAAAGGATGGTCAATTAGGTCAAACAGCCTAAGAGTCAATCTCCGTGGAAGTATAGGGTTTCCCCGGGTCGTTATGTCCCGACGAGGTGTGAATTGTTATCAAACGGGTTTGTGATCGGGTGAATTTGGACAGAAAGGGGTATGTGATTGATTAAACTAAGGAATATAAGAAGAAATAGCTTAAATAAGCTATAATAACATACACATGGAATTAGAAAAACCAGAAATGTTTAAAACCTAAAAACGTGTACGTTCAATTTAAATTTACGCGAATGTACAAAATAAAAAGTGAAAACTGAAATTTGAAAACCCACAGGGGGTGAAAATGACTTTTTTACAAACCTAATGAAGAAAGAAAATTTATAGAAAAATAAAATAAATTTTTACACTAATTAATTATTTATTATTAATTAATTACTAATTAATACTAATTATTAATATTTAAATAACTTAAATAAAAAATAATATTAATTTAACACTAGAAAAATGAAAATTAAATTTCTAAAATCATAAAATAACTAAAAACTAATTTTAAAATTAGAAATATGTCTTTTTGTCTTTTTATGGATTTTCTATTAATTAAATACTAATTTTATTAATTAAACTATTTAAACTATTTTAAATTACTAATAATACTAAAAATGACTTAGAAATTTAAGAAATATTTTATAAAACTAATTAACCATCACAGGAATCCTAAAAAATTATAAAAAGTTTCTAAAAATTATATTTAGACTACTTTACTAATTATTTACTTATTTATTAATTAATATCTAATTTAACTAAATTGATTAAGAAAATTAGAAAATGAATAGTAGGAATTCTAGAAAAATTCCTAAAATTATTTTATAACATATAAAAGCAAGGAAAAATATAAAAATTAGGTACTACTTTATAAAAACTAATTTTGCTATTTAATACTTAATTATTAATTAATTATTACTAAATCTAATATTAAATCTAATTAATACCAAAATACAAATTAAAATTCTGGAAAAATTTCTAAAATTACTTTAATATAAAACAAAATTAAGAAAAATATAAAAATGCAAATTGCTAAATAAAAATCTAAAAAGAAAATTAAAAAGTTAAATTACATTCAATAGAAACTATCACTTATTTTTAAATTGGATTTTTCTGGTTTTTCTTTTAGAAATCTATTTAACTACTAAAAACAAGAAACTTTTGTGAAGACAACTTTTTCGAAGCTTAAAAATTAGCAATTTGGACACTAAAAGGTGAAACAGTTGACTTTTGTTGACTAAACTAGGAAATAAGCTTAAATGAGCTTATGTGGGTCCACAGTGATGGATTTTGGTTCACATAAGTTATTTGGACATGAATAAGCAAGAATCCAGCAAATAGACCCACAGAATAAGCCAATAAGCACTTGGTAACTTTGATTCAAACAGAAAATGGGACAGAGTTAAGGGTGATCTAGGGGGCCCACAAGGTGGCTTAAGCTCGAGAGCTTGGTACAAATGGAAACTTGGCAAGCTTTTGAGTTCAAGGAACCAGGGGGGAGTGTGGGGCCCACTGAGGTGGCCTGTGGAGCCCACCAAAGTGATGGCAGTGGTGATAGTGTGTTGTGCAGCAGGGGAGGCTCACCCCCTGCAGGTGAGTTTGGAAGCTAGTGGGGCCCACAGAAAAATTAGAAAAAATACAATGAAGGTGGGACTTCAAAGATGAGGTGGGGGCTACAAGTTGTGAAATTTTTAAGGCCTAAGACCTAACACAAAATTCTATAAAATTCTTGCAATTTTTAGAAAAATATGAGATATGCAACTTTTGACTTTTAAGAAAAACTATTAGGTTGACTTTCTTGAGATTCTACTGATCCTAGATGATTAGATAAGTTAAACTAAGCTATATGGAGACTAATGTGAGCAAGAAAAGCAAGTTTTTACCCTAAATGAAGATTATGCTAGTCCTAGTTTCAAACAGTTAAACATTTGAAAGAGATTACAACTTGTTTTGAATTTTCATCATATGAGCATTGATTTTTAAGCTTAACCTCTCTTAAACTAACCTAATGTGATCTACTCATACAAAGGAAACATCAAAACAACAACATGATCACATAATACACCCTTGTACCAAACACCCCCTTATAGGTGACTGTGTGGTGAACTGTAAACACTTAACAAGCTGAGATATGATGAACGTAACATGTAGCATTCACATATAACCATTATCTAATAAGCAACAAGCAAAAGCTAATATAAGCTGAGATTGATAGTGAATAAGCAAATGATGTGTAAACTTCTAAACAACTACAAGAATCAAGCTATGTTATATCTAATAAGCAAATAATAACTGTAACAAGCAAAGATCAATAGAAAATGAACCACCATAAGCAGTGAAATAGTACAATGCAAAAAATTGAAAAAATGGACTCACAAGTGATCCTGTGTGATCCAACCAAGAACCAAGCACACCACTGTCCTAATACCTCCCTTGAGGTTCTAATACCATGGAAAATCAGCATTCACCATACTTCTTTGCTTCATTCTCCTTCTGTACTGATTTTCAAATTATTGACTATTTATTTGGAATTTTATGATTTTTTTTTTTGGAATTCTGGTCTTAATTGGTTTAAAAGCAAAGAAAGCTTTTAAAAACTTCAAAATAAGCTTAAAGGAACTTATTGAATCACTAATCAACAAATTTTAACAACATTTAGCTTAAAGTGGAATTTTGAGCATTTTCTAGATAAAAACTGAAATAAGTAATGAGAATTTGATTACATGATTGAAATAGATTCTTGTTACACTAAAAAATGTTAAGAGTACAATTTGGAAGCTGAAATAAATACTAGAGATGAAATTACATTAACTACGACACTAAACTAAACTAAAACTAATCTACTACTCCTCTCTGCTTGCTCGTTGCTTCCACTTTATAGACTTTTTAGGATCCCCTTGGTCTTCTGGTCATTTCCCACTAAAATTCTAGGCCATTGGATAATTTTTGAGTGATCTCAGCCTTTGGATGGATTTTTGGCGTGAAATGAAGTTTTGGCAGGGAGTGATAACTTGGGGCGGTTTTTGTGCAATTAATGCACTTGGATGTTTGTGGTGAGGTGGAAGGACAAGATATGGGAGGACTGAGGTGGAGGAGTGTTGGGTGAGTTTTATAGGCCAAGTGGGGAAGGAGGTGGAGGGTGTTTGACTTTGAGTTTGACTAGGGGAGTAATAAAAATGGGTGGGAATAATATTTATGGGTGGTTGGGCCTGGGGTTAAGATTGGGCATGGGAAGGGAAGTGGGCTGGTGTGGATTGTGTTTGGTTTGGATTTTGTTTGTTTATTTAGGCTTATAAATTCACAAGGACCATATATGTAAAAGCTGCAAACTTGAGGGGCTAAATTTGTCCACTTTTCCAAACTTGATTCAAAGGACTATTCCTGCCATGTTATAATTCCACAAAGAATTTTCATGTAGTTTTACAATTTTAATTTCCCAGGGACTAAAAATGCCAAATGTGAAACTAGAGGGACCAAAACCGTAATTTCTCTAAAACTTTTACCCAAGGACCATATTTGCGAACTTGTGATTTCCCAAGGACCCAAAAATGATTTTTCATCCAAAAATTCCCACCAGGGACCAAATCTGTCAATTTATGAAACTCCAGGGATTAAATTGCATATTCTCAAAATAAGTGCTCAGGGACTATTTTTACCAATTTTTGAAATAAGTGCTCAGGGACTATTTTTGCCAGTTTTTGAAAGTTAGAGGACTAAAACTACCAATTATGCAAACTTTGAATGTTTTTCATCTGTTTTTACTCATTTTGCATCTGAAACATATAAAACAAAATTTTGGAATATTTTCAGTATTTTGATGCATTTTTGAGTGTTTTTAAATGTTTTTGCAGTTCAGATTGACTAAAAATGATGAGTGTTTGAGCACTCATCAGTGTCAAAAGTGGATCTAGGCAATCCGATTTCATTATAGGCGGCGAGTTGACGGCATCACATATTTACACATGACGCCGTCACCCTGTATTATCAATATATAGTTTTCCTAGTGTGCAACTTTCAGGGAAAAACCATAGGTCGAATTTTCTAGCTTTTTCAAGGGTTTCAACCCTTTGAAACTTTCATGTTCAATTTGAGATAAGCACTCTTTCAATTCAATCAATATGTCTATGTGTTGTTTGAATATATCTTACGCTTGTCTTCAATTTAACATGCTAGGCTAGATTTCTTTTGTGTTTGCTTAGATGTAGTGAAACCTAGATGTTAATTATGGGTTGATTGTTTGTTTATAGTTGTTACGGATGATTGTATTCAATGTTAGGCTTAAGAAAACTGGCAAACTTCCATTGGTAACATGCTTGAACGTCTTAAGAAACATGATTAGAGGTGTACTATGATATTTGGTTGTATTTAATGCGTAGGATAATTCTAATGATCCCATGTTAGGAGCTTCTAACGGCTCGACATAGGAGTGAAGTAGGATCCTATAGAGTTAGGGAATATTGTACACGGCCCTGCGACTAGTATTAAGGAATATGACTCGTCATCCATGCAATTGTAACAAGCTATCAACCTGTAAAAGATATATAGGGATTAATGAAACCTAAGTAAACACAACTTTCCCTATCATTGTTTACACCAAATTAGTATAATTAGTTTTATTTCATTTTTGTTATTTTATTTTGATTGCATCTCTAGTTAAATTGGGTTAGTTGGCTAGCAACTAATCCCGCCCACTCTTCCAAAACCCGAGATTTTAATTGCTTTTATAAAATATAAAAATACAAAAAGAATCATCCCTCACCTTTAGACTGAGTTGAACGATCAATCCCCCGGTACTTGTCACTATAGTATATTACAACGATCAGGCACACTGCCTGGTGGGGGTTGTTAGCTTCTCGAGATCCCTCGAGAGGTAAAGCCTGGTGCAATTCCCACGTATCAAGTTTTTGGCGCCGCAGCCCGGGGAATAGTTATTGCCTAGGTTAGGATTTCTTTTTATTAGGTCTACTTGCTAGATTCCTTTCTAGTAAGATTTTATTTATATTTTTAGGTTTTCTTTAGTCTATCTTATTTCTTCGTGCCTTTGTTCGTAACCATCCGCCATCATGGCAAATGAAGATCTGTCTAACCTTAGAGTCACTAGGAGTCGTTGTTCCGTTAGAAATCTCGTTTTGCCATATGCATAACCCGAAAGGGAAATGCATAAGCTAAAGCAAAATCTCTCAACACTCGGACCATCTAGCATAGCTATTAACTTTGATGATGCCATTTCTGAAGAAGATTCAGATAATAACCTCACACCTTCTAGCCCCCAATCCAAAAACGATATGAGCACCCCCGAAACTCCCACCCCTAAGCGTCTTAAGGACTACTCCTCCCTGAATCCTCGTGGCTTCTCAAATGCCATCGTCTTCCCAAACGAACACACTGATGTGGTTTTGCGTGCAAGCGATGTTTGGCTTGTCCAAAGTGTGTGCAAGTTTCACGGATTACATGATGATGACCCAATTCAGCACATTAAGGACTTCTTGAAGATAGTGGACACCCTCCATATGGATGGGGCCACTAGAAACATGTCCCGACTACGATTCTTCCCTTTCACTCTTTATGAAAAAGTTAAAGAGTGGTATGATAGACTTCCTTTCGAGTCTATCTATACATGGGAGCAACTTATATCCAAGTTTTATGAGAAGTTCTTCCCAGCAGGGAAAACCTCAATATTTAGGGATAGGATCCTCCGCTTTCGAAAGGGAAAGGACGAACCCATCAATAAATCATGGATTAGATTCAAGGATTTGATAAGACAAGTTCCCCATCATGGCATCAAACTTTGGCTTCTAGTCCAAATCTTCTACGACAATGTCTCCTCAAACGACCAGAATGGAATCAACAATTCTAGAAAAGGGAAAATAGCTAATCTGAGCGCCGAGGAAGGGTGGAATAGGATTGAAGAATATGCTCAAGACCAGGACGATACTTGGGATGAACCCGAGTCGACTGCGAGCACATCTGAAATCACACAAACACCCTCAGATCGGCTAAGAAAAATCCACGAAAGGTTGGAATACCTTGCAGGGTCACCGAACAACTAAACAACTTTCAAATCCTTACTTGATCTGCGACTACTGTGGGGGCCCGCACGAGGTAGAGGAATGCGGAGGAGAAACCACGACCGAACATGCGTGTTTGTCGGGACATGACATCTACGCTGACCCCTCCCTTTTTCCTTTTTAGCAAAACGATGATTATACCCTTTGGGGAAATCTGGTGAAAAGGAAAGAAGGGGAGGAACGCCTTAAATACAAAATTAGGAGCACATTTGAAGATGACCTTGGTCACTTTACTCAGGAGAAAGGCTTACAATTGAAAGGACTTGACGAGCTCATCACTGAGCAACAGAATGACATGGAAAAATGGTTCCATAAGCTTAATGCCACCCTTGATGGCCAGAACAGGCCATCAGTAACCCAAAAAGATCCCGTACTCGCGGTAACTACTCTATCCAGAACAACAACCAGGGACCCTCCTAATCCGAGCTCACATCCTGTCACCATCAAGCCAAACGAGCCCCAGGAGGAGGAAGGTAATGTGAGCAACGAGGCTCCTGAACAACCTCCCATGGTGACCCCATCCCCACCAACTCCACCTAACCAACCTGTGAGAAACCCATTTCCATCCCGCCTAAAAAACCAGGAAATTGAGAATGATAATAAGAGATTCTTGTCATATCTAAAAGATTCAGTGGTCACCATACCTCTCCTTTATGCTTGCTATCACATGCCAAAATATAGCTCATACTTTAAAAGATTACTTGCCAACCGAAAGAAACTCGAGGGTCTTGTAACTCTAGGAGAAGAATGTTGGGCGGTGACCCAACGAGGGCTACCAAAAAAGGTAGACGATCCAGGCAGCTTCACCTTGCCCTGTTCCATAGGATCTCTATCAATAAAGAATGCTCTTGCCGATTTAGCGGCGAACATCAACCTCATGCCCCACTCCATGTTCCTCAAACTAGGATATTCCTGACTAAAGCCTACCCGTATGAACATCCAACTAGCCGATAGATCGGTCAAATATCCCCTAGGGATATGCGAGAATGTGCTAGTCAAAGTAGGGAAATTCAAATTTCTGGTTGACTTCGTGATCTTAGAAATGGAGGAGGATGACCTGGTGCCCATCATTTTAGGGAGACCATTTCTAGCTATCGCTCGTGCAGTCATTGATGTTCACGACGGCAAGTTAACATTACGAGTAGGAACCGATAGCTTGACCTTCGATATTAAGGACACTATGAATCTGTCTCTCGAAGCAGCTAACCGGCTCTATTTCATCAGAGAGGTCGATGAACTAACGAATGTCATTGAAAACTGTGTTGATGAACAAATCGAAGAAGGCTGGTTACGGGATGAGAGTTTCCTCCCCATATTGGAGGAGGAGAAGACGGAGGGCGCTAGCGCAGTCTCCTTCTATCCTAGACAAGAGACCACTGAACAGCTCGTCCTCCGTAAACCCGAAAACAAGCTAAAGCCCTCTATTATCGAACCACCTAAGCTAGAGCTTAAAGAACTCCCAAACCACCTATAGTATTGATTATCTCAAAATATCCAAAAACACTCTGAAATGCATCAAAATATAGAAATTATCTCAAAATTGTGTTTTATATGTTTTAGATGCAAAATGTTTAAAAACAAATGAAAAACGAACAAAGTTTGCATAATTAGCAGTTTCAGTCCCTCAAGTTTCATAAATTGACAAAACCAGTCCTTGAAGTTTTAAAACGAAAGAAAAGTCAACCCAAGGCATTTAAAAGTAAAATATTATCAAAAACGATCCTTGGGTGAGAAGTTTGAGAAAATTAAATGTTTAGTCCCTGAAGTTTGGAAATTGAGATAAAAGGTCCCTGGGATTTCTAATTTTGGAAAAGTACAACTTTGGTCCTTGTGTTATTCACATGTGGCAATTTTGGTCCTTACAATAAATTTTGGAAAGTTGCAGCTTCAGCCCCTGGATTTAGAATAATTACATAAATGGTCCTTGTGCTTAAATTTCATTCAAACCAAATGGATCCCTTAATATTACTACTCCCACCAAATCCAAAACTAATCCGCCCATTACCCCAGCCCAACACTCCTTTTGGCCCAAAACCTAAACAAAAGCCCACCACTAAAGATATATCACTCCCCCCGTTTTTTTATTATACCCCAGTCAACCCTCACCCTTTGACCCCTCCCCTTCCACCTCACCATCCACTCCCTGCTATCCTCCAAACACCACTATCATCACCCCTAGCCTTCACCTCCTGCAACACAAAAACCCCCTGCCTACTCAAACAAACACAAAACTCCAAACAACCCCTCTGGCTTCAATTATCTAGGGAAACATACAAAGGACATTTGGGCACGAAAAGTTTTAAATGGCCAAGATGCAATCTCTTCATCCAATGGCCAAGATAGTAGCTGGGAAAGGTCCAAGAGGCACTTAGAAACCCTAATTTCTGGGTATAAAAGAAGAGGAATACCTGGAGCAGTGTGTGTAGTTTTTATCTTAATTTTAATGCATTTCAAATTTACAATTCTAGTTAAATTTAGTAAATGAAATTGTAACCTCAGTTGTAATTTGAAGTTTTCAATCAATAAAGAATCCAAGTTTCAAGTTACTCTCAGTTCAAGAAATTTCATTTTACTTCAAAATATTCAAAAAAGCGCAATTGTTGTTTGTAGTTGTTTACATGGAGTTTCTAGGCTCATATAAGCTCCAATAAAGCTTATTAAAGCTTTTAGGAACCCTAAAATTCGGTTAGAATCAAAAAGCAAAAATACAAAAAAATAAGAAAAAAAAATAGAAATTAAATAAAAAAATTCAGGTTTAAGAATGAAGATGGCTGGAGCACTGTAAGTAAGGGATGCCAATGGTAATAGTACTCCATGGGGAGTGATAGGATGGTGATTATCATCTGTGGTTCTTTGATTTAAGCTGGAGTGGAAGTTGTAAGTCCCATTTTGCATTTTCTCATTACATCAGAGATTCATAAGTAGTAATTTAAGATATGTTTGTTTGTTAGTTTGTTATTACATTGCTCTGTCTGATCTTATTCTAGTAGATTTTTAATAGTTTAAGTATATTGATTTCATTCTAAGATCATATGCATTCAATCAGTTCATGTCAGCATATGTTTGTTGTGTATACACTTGTTGTTATTATTGGTATTTAGATGCTAATCTCAGTCCACTTCATGATTATATGTGTTTATGCATGAACTCCATGGTCCATAGTAGTCTTATGCATTGAATATTTCAAAACAGTTCATTAAAAAGGAGTGTTTAGATCTGTGGTTTGCCTGAGTCATTGTATGTTTCTGTGGTCCTATTTGGTTGCAACACATTTCTTAGGGTTCATATAGGTTAGAATGGTCATATAAATCAGTCACTATTTTTTCAAAAGTCAAAGATCACTCTCATACTTAATAAAAGGTTAACTGTGAGGAACTAGGATTGTTGGATCATCAATTTAGCTATAAACTATGTGATGAGGCGAAAAATGATCCGTTTTTAGGGGGTCATTTAAGCCCGAATCCGAATTTATTTGATCAAATATTGCCCTAAATCGTTCCTTTTGTGATTTTAGGTACTTGGAGAGTGAATTCTGGAAAAGAAGCCATTTTAGACGTTTTTGGAGCATAAAAGTGAAGAAAACGGCAAAGTCTCAATTTTCCATGCTGGGAACAGTAGGTGACGGCGTCAAGAGTAAACCTATGACGGCGTCAAACCTCAATAATAAAATCCGAGAGTTCATGAAGGCGTCAAGAGTTTTCCTGACGGCGTCAAAACCCCAAGAATTAAAATCCGTAGTTGATGACGGCGTCACACACAGGGCGTCAAGAGTAATTTGTGTGACGGCCTAGGCCTTGACGGCGTCAGAAGTAGATCAAGGCCGTCCGAGGAAGTATTTGGCGGTGAGATGACGGCGTCACACCTTTGTTCTTGACGCCGTCATCCCTATTTTCCTATATATAGTTTTCTAGTTTTTCACATTAAAGGGAGAGAAGTTTTGGGAGAAACCCTAAAGACGATTTTGGTGTAACTTTACAGGTTTTTCAAGGGTTCCAACCCCTTGATACCTTGCATGATTAATCAAGATAAGTGTTCTTCTAATTCAATCAATATGTCTATGTGTTGGTTGTCTATATCTTGTTCTTGTCTTAATTCTATCATGCTAGGCTAGATCTCTTTTGTGTTTGCTTAGATCTAATGAAACCTAGATATTGATTATGTGTTGATTACTTGTTTATTCTTGTTGTGGATGAATGATTTATATGTTAGGCTTAAGAAAACTGGCAGATCTCCAAATGGTAACATGCTTGAACGTCTTAAGAAACATGAACCGAGGCGTACTAGGTCTTTATTGGTTGTATTTAATGCATGAGCCACTGTTTACAATCCCTATAGTTGTGCTGGGCATGGTGTAGGAGGAGATAAGAGCTCATAGAATTGGGGAGTTATGTATGCCACCCCATGAATGGTATTAAGGAATACGATCCGTCATCCATGCAATTATAACAAGTAATTAACGTGTAAAAGATATCTAGGGAGTAGTGAAATCTAAGTAAACACATTTTCTCCAATTACTGCTCACAACTTTAGTTTAATTAGTTTATTTTCATTTTTATTATTTTATTTTGATTGCATCTTAGTATTGGGTTAATTGAATAGCAACTAATTCCGCCAACTCTTCCAAAACCCGAGATTTTAATTTGCTTTCTAAAAAATATAAAAACACAAAAATAATCATCCCTCACCTTTAGAACTAGTATTTAGGTTTTCTAATCCTAGCGACACTATTCCTAAGCTGAACGATCAATCCCCCCGGTACTTGTCACTATACTATACTACAACGATCAGGTACACTGCCTGGTGGGGGTTGTAAGCTTCTCGCGATCCCGCGAGAGGTAAAGCCTGTTGCGATTCCCACGCATCAAGTTTTTGGCGCCGCAGCCCGGGGAATAGTTATTGTCTAGGTTAGGATTTCTTTTTATTAGGTCTACTTGCTAGATTCCTTTCTAGTAAGATTTTATTTTTTTTATTTTTAGGTCTTCTTTAGTCTATCTTATTTCTTCGTGCTTTTGTTCGTAACTCTTTACCATCCGACATCATGGAAGGTGGTAACATCTTTGAACCCGTCATCCCACCACAACAAAACCCACCACTAGAACCCCTTAGGCCCCGAACCTTAGGAGAGTACTCCCGACCTAGCCATCAAGGCTACCGAAACACCATTGAGCTCACCGGAGCCAATGTGACCCCCTTGCGATCCGACACCATCCGGTTGGTGCAAAGCGGATGTGCAGTCCATGGACTTCGTTCCGAAGATCCAAACCAACATCTTAAGGACTTCCTCAAAATCGTAGATTCCATAGACCTAGGTGTTGAAACTAGAGAGACTACCCGTTTACGCCTATTCCAATTCTCTCTACGGGATCAAGCTAGTCAATGGATTGAGCGTTTACCCGCGGGATCCATCACCACATGGGATGATCTCACCACTCGTTTCCTTGCTCAATTTTTCCCACCGGGGAGAACTACTAAGCTTAGGAATGACATCTTGATGTTCCACAACATCAAAATGAATCTCTTTATGAAGCATGGACTCGTTTCAAGGACTTACTCCAAAAAGTCCCTCATCATGGCATAGATCTTTGGCTCCAAGTCCAAATTTTTTATGACCATATCGACATCTCCACGAGGCGAGCCATTGACCAATCGGCCGGTGGTAAGCTACGTGATCTTAGTGCGGAACAATCATGGGAACTCATAGAAGATCTTGCTCTTTATGACAACGAAAGTTGGAATGATCCCCATGTTTTGAACAAAATGGTCAAGGCAATATCTTTGCCTTCGAACAATTCTAGCTCTCCCGACCGTAGGATCATGGAACTTAAGGACCAAGTCAAGTTTCTCATGAAATCTTACGATGCTCCTAAACCTTCAAGCCAAGTGAACAAAATCACTTCTTCATGCGAATTATGTAGTGGTCCCCATGACACTCGTGATTGTGTGGAACTCCCCGGAACAGCTTTTGCGGACTACGCATCCACGCGTACCGACGAAGCGGGAGATAAGTGGTACACTTTCAAGCCCGAGCCAAACACTTACGGTGATTCATACAACCCCTCATGGAAAAATCACCCAAACCTTAGGTGGAAACAAAATCAACCCAATTCATCCATTCCGCCTAATCGTTACCAACCAAACGGTCCACCATCCAACCGTACTTTCAACAACAATCCTTCTAACAACTATAGTAGTACCAACAATCTTGAAGGATTGATGTCAAAGTTCATGGCATCTCAAGAAGCTCACGTAGCTAGGTTCGAAACCGAATTCAACCAACAACAAACGAAGATGACCAACAAGATTGACAACTTGTTGAAAGCCCTCAACAACCAAGCGTTAATCACACCTAGGAAGGACACTAGGGACACCAATAGTGGAATCCAAATTAAGGACCCCTCATCATCCAAACATGTCCACTTTGTCAATGTTGTCACCATTAAGCCAATAGACAAGGAGATAGAAGATAGTGACAAGGATGAAGTTAGAGTAGGAGCCGAGATTAAGGATGAGAGTAGGGAAGTTGAGGTTGATAGTAGAGAGGAATTAGAGGAGGTAGAGCCTAGAGAAGAATACTTTGATAAGTTTCCAACCAAGGAAGAACGAGAATACCATAAAGATTTATTCGATAGTCCCGAGAGAACATATATCTTTTGCGACCCCCTTATCAAAATGGGAGACCCCTCTAACATTAACATCCCATGCAATATCGGGCACATGCATATATGGAAAGCTTACATCGACCCTAGATCCCCCGTGAACATCATGACTAGGACTTATTACAATTGGGTGATGAAGAAGCAACTTAATTTTAGGATGATGCCTAATAGGAACCTGATAAGTAATTTTGCGGGAAGAGTGAAAGGATTGCATGTGACTATAGGGAATCTTACCTATGAGATCGATTTTATGATAGTTGAGGACACTCGTCCGGTGATAGATGCTTGCCTAAGCCAAGTAATATTCGGAAAACCATTTGTTGAGGCCACTAGGATGAGTTATGATCCGACTTTAGGGATAGTTAGATTTAAGGAAGAAAACGATGAGGTTGCCTATCAAATGCCCTACAAGATTGAACAATACCGCCTCTCTCTAATTTCAAAAAAGAACACAAGCAAGCGGCTTATTATAGGAATGAGGAGGATAGACGTAGGGGAGTAGAATATGTAAAGAATAGGATGCTTGGTTTCTACAAAGAGTGCTTGCAACTAGGTTCGGAATACAAAACTGGTTTAGAAGACGACCTAGAGAGTGGAACCAATGATGAAATCACGTAGTAACCCATGACTTTGAGTCTAGCTACAAGACTCGTAAATAAAGAAAAGCGCTTCTTGGGAGGCAACCCATGTTTTGTGTGATTTTATTTGTTTGATTGTTATTTGCTTCCGTATGCATGCTTTATTTTTATTGTTGGTAGATCATGTTTCTAAACTAAAAAGTGGAAATACTTTACTTTGTTGTTTGGCCTAGTCTTAACTCCACCTAGAAGTATTTTTGCAAAAGATAAGTGTAAGGGGAAACCCCAAATACGTTTTTAAGAAACAAACCGATCATGATTCTCCACGATATTAAATGAGCATGTATATTTGTATTTGTTAGAGTCAAATGCTTGTATTGAGTCATAATGAAGTTTTGCAGGATTTTCCAGGAAGTAGGACCAAGTTTTTCCAGAAATTTTCCGGAAACTTAACATAAGAATTTCTGCAGGTCCATTCTGACGGCGTCAGAGCTTTACTCTTGACGGCGTCAGGAGTTAAAATCTGGAAATTTTACCGGTTTTGTTTTTCTAACGGGGTCTTATGGTTTTTTGTGAATTATTAAGTTTTATAATCTCCAGGAGATCTGCAAACTTCATTCCACAAGCATTATATCTTACTTTGTTTTCTAGGATTTAATAACTTATATAGGATGCCGCCGATTTTACGCGAGGTTGTCTTGTCTATTTTTGTCAGGATTTACAGGTTATGTTCGACAAAGAGATGATTTATATTCTGGAAGGGAAGCTTTGATTGTTCATTTTCTTGGAGGAAGATCTAATCTGGCCAACCTATAATCCATACCGAGCGAATCAGGGGAGTATTTGATTTCATTCTCTTTACTTTTTCACTTTTAGATTCTTTACTTGAACATTGGGGACAATGTTCATCTTAAGTGTAAGGGGAGGGTAAAAAGATGATACCTTACATATGCACTTTCACTTGAGTTTGTTTTGTTTGATAGTAGATGTGTAATAAAACTATGAGAAATACTTGTTAGTGCAATTTTAGCGCCAAATTTAAATTTTTTTTACAACATTTAGGAGTGAAACTTTAGCCATAGCAAGCGTCTCATGGATAGGAGATTGTATGACTAGCACATAACCGTATATTCAGAAAAATTTTCCACCCAAATATGTGAGGTTCGCCTTTAGATTTGATAGGAAAAGAATTCACTATTAGTGCTTATGAGTGTACCGGTAGCATTTAGATTCTAGAACTTGCGTTAGTGATGCATTCCGAGACCGCTAGTGAGACTACATTCGTGTGGTAGGATTTACTACATGATAAGAGGAATTAGGATCACCCTTGTGTTAAACCCGTATTATGATTACTTGACCATTTAAGTCATACTACTTGACTAGTTAAGTCAACTAATTTTTCCCACACCCTTAGCGTTGTACTCATTTTTAGTACACCCCTCCGAGCCTATCTTTTCGTTTCTAACTTTAAGCATTTTACTTAAAGGAAGAATTTGCTACACCCCACTTAAATGTACAACCAAATCGCCTTAGCCTTCCGTGTATGCGCTCATTTTTAGTGCATTATTGTTATTTGTTAAACCCTAAGTTAACTATCTAATTGATTACATGGTTGCTAAGTCGAGTCATATCCTTGTACATATTGTTTTGGGACGATTGGGACTCATGGGCAAGTACTTATTTTATGGAGTAATGGGGAAGAACATCATTTATTACCCCCATATGTGCGTTAATCTTAAAAGTGCTCCAAGTGTTTTGATTTTCTTAATTCGAGTCATTAGTTTAGTTAATTGTAAAGTATGTAAAGATTCAAGTGTAAGGGGAATTCTCATCCCCTATGATGTATTATTTTGGATGGTAGGGTAAGAGTGTATGCAAAAAAAAAAAAAAAAAAAAAAAAAAAAAAAAAAAATCGAAAAAATCAAGAAAAAGAAAATAAAAAAATAGAAAAAGAAAAAGAGAAAAAACATACGGACTACCATCCCTTTTTATTCTATGTTCATTTTATGTTTTTGTTATTTTTCATTTATTAGCTTAAGTCGAGTCTATTCTTGGCTTAGCAACGCCACATTGTACATGTAATTAACCAAGATTGTTAACTCGCCACCAGTAATAACTTCCTTTATCCAACAAAACCGTGTAATTCATATCCCTATACCTAACGTTACAACCCTTTAAAAGACCTCTTTGATGGTTTATCCTAGGTGCTTACGCCATGTGGTGGAGGTTTGATCCTTTCTCAAGCCTATGGTAATCTATTTTGCTATGACAGGTAGTGAGAGATATCTTCCGTTTCCATATTGTAATTTACACTTTATTACACCCGAGAGATGTGAGTATCTAAACACTATTTGTGAGGTGCTTGTGTATAACCTCCGTGCTTGTCTATTGGTCTTTAGTGGAACGATTATTTGTTGTAATTACTTTTATATTAGTGTTAAATGACCCCTAACTTGTCTTTTGATTAGAATAAAAGCGCATTTGCTTGAGGACAAGCAAATCTCAAGTGTAAGGGTATATGATAAGGCGAAAAATGATCCGTTTTTAGGGGGTCATTTAAGCCCGAATCCGAATTTATTTGATCAAATATTGCCCTAAATCGTTCCTTTTGTGATTTTAGGTACTTGGAGAGTGAATTCTGGAAAAGAAGCCATTTTGGACGTTTTTGGAGCATAAAAGTGAAGAAAACGGCAGAGTCTCAATTTTCCATGCTGGGAACAGTAGGTGACGGCGTCAAGAGTAAACCTCTGACGGCGTCAAACCTCAATAATAAAATCCGAGAGTTCATGAAGGCGTCAAGAGTTTTCCTGATGGCGTCAAAACCCCAAGAATTAAAATCCGTAGTTGATGACGGCGTCACACACAGGGCGTCAAGAGTAATTTGTGTGACGGCCTAGGCCTTGACGGCGTCAGAAGTAGATCAAGGCCGTCCGAGGAAGTATTTGGCGGCGAGATGACGGCGTCACACCTTTGTTCTTGACGCCGTCATCCCTATTTTCCTATATATAGTTTTCTAGTTTTTCACATTAAAGGGAGAGAAGTTTTGGGAGAAACCCTAAAGACGATTTTGGTGTAACTTTACAGGTTTTTCAAGGGTTCCAACCCCTTGATACCTTGCATGATTAATCAAGATAAGTGTTCTTCTAATTCAATCAATATGTCTATGTGTTGGTTGTCTATATCTTGTTCTTGTCTTAATTCTATCATGCTAGGCTAGATCTCTTTTGTGTTTGCTTAGATCTAATGAAACCTAGATATTGATTATGTGTTGATTACTTGTTTATTCTTGTTGTGGATGAATGATTTATATGTTAGGCTTAAGAAAACTGGCAGATCTCCAAATGGTAACATGCTTGAACATCTTAAGAAACATGAACCGAGGCGTACTAGGTCTTTATTGGTTGTATTTAGTGCATGAGCCACTGTTTACAATCCCTATAGTTGTGCTGGGCATGGTGTAGGAGGAGATAAGAGCTCATAGAATTGGGGAGTTATGTATGCCACCCCATGAATGGTATTAAGGAATACGATCCGTCATCCATGCAATTATAACAAGTAATTAACGTGTAAAAGATATCTAGGGAGTAGTGAAATCTAAGTAAACACATTTTCTCCAATTACTGCTCACAACTTTAGTTTAATTAGTTTATTTTCATTTTTATTATTTTATTTTGATTGCATCTTAGTATAGGGTTAGTTGAATAGCAACTAATTCCGCCCACTCTTCCAAAACCCGAGATTTTAATTTGCTTTCTAAAAAATATAAAAACACAAAAATAATCATCCCTCACCTTTAGAACTAGTATTTAGGTTCTCTAATCCTAGCGACACTATTCCTAAGCTGAATGATCAATCCCCCGGTACTTGTCACTATACTATACTACAACGATCAGGTACACTGCCTGGTGGGGGTTGTAAGCTTCTCGAGATCCCTCGAGAGGTAAAGCCTGTTGCGATTCCCACGCATCACTATGTTAGTACAACTTAATTTAGCAGCATCATGGCTTAAAACATCATAATAAGTCCTTGTGGTCAGATAGAATCTCACTTAAGTCAAATTCTAATCAAATCTCAAAAAGTCAAAGTGTTGGTTTTAGAAAAATATCATTTTTTGGGTGATTTTTCTAGAATTTTGTGGTGTGATTGAGACCTTGAAATTTTTTATGCTTGAAGTCTAACACATAGTCTATCAAAACCTGTAGTTCTTTCATTTTTAAGAATTTTTGAGAAACTTGTGCAAGGTGTTGTTTGAACCTGCAGGGGAAGCAACCTCCCCGGCACCACCAATTTGACCCACTTTGCTTTTGACCATATCTTGTTCATTCATTGGTCATTTTGCTAGATATTTGGTGTTTTGTTAAGTTTGATTGCCTGAATTGATTGATATATCTTTGGTTTGTCCTAAGTGCTTGTTCTTTTAGCTTAATTTGGATCATAAGACGATTAATAGCTCATTGTTCTTACTGATTCCTCAGTACACATTGAGCTTGTTAATCTTTGCCTTAGCTTGTGATTTGTTTGTTGATCTGTGATCACTTGCTTGTTTGTGAACCCCTGAGATTGTGCTTGGTTGTATTTGCTCATTGTTTGAGCTTATAGTGCTTATTTGGCTAGCTTGCTTAGTTCATAATCTCACTTTTTGCTTAATCCTTAACTGTTGGTATTTTCATGATTGCTTAAGCTTGTAACTTGTAATATTTAAGCTCACTTATCTGATTTAAGGGTCATTGTGACTTGTGCATTAAAATTCTAAGCTTATCTAGTTCACTAGTAAGCTTTTGAGTATCAAGCTTACTGATTGTTCATATCATTCAGTGTGTTTCAAGCTTATTTTACAAGCCTCAATGTTGCTCATCACTTGAGCTTTTCCTGAGCTTGTGGGCATTTTGGAAAAGCCCACAAGGTGAACTCACTGAATCCAGGCTCACTTTGGGGCTTAAAGCTTTTGCCCCAGCTTATTTTGGCCTGCCAACAAGCCTGCAGGCTTGCAGCTCAGAAAGGGTACTTTGGAATTGCTTATCAGCTTATCTAAGCTTGTTAGCATGTCCTTTTCTGTATTTTAGCTTGTTTCCTTAGTCCTTAATATAGTGATAGCTTGTAGTACCTTTGGTCTCAGCTCACAGCTTATTGTGAGCTTATTTGGTCTTGAATCCTCTATTTAGTCAAAAAGCTTAGGCTGTTAAGCTTTTTAGTGTGCATTGAGCTTATTACTGAGATCCAAGGAAAGTACCTTCACAAAAGTTCCATAATATCAGTATATAATTAGGTTTCTAAAAGAAAATTAAGAAAAAGACAAAAATAAATAAAGTGATAGCTTCTATTTAAGCTCTTTTGGCTTATTTTCTGCTTCTTTATAAGCAATTCTCAATTTTAAATTTTTCTCAGGTTCCTTTTTAGTTCAAATTAATTTAGGAACTTTTTCAGATTTTTCCTTGGTCATTTAGGATTTTTTATAATTTAATTTAGTTTAAATTAATTAAATAATTAGTTTAATTAATAATAAATAATTAAAAAGTAGAAAAAATAGGTTTTCTGTTTTAAAATTAGTTGTATAATATTTTAGATTTTTCTATATTTAATTTTCATTTTTCTAGTTAATTTTCATAATTAATTAATAATTAGTATAATTTAGTTAATTAAAAAGTAATTAATAATTAGTAATTAATTAATAGTAATTAATTAAGAGATAATTCCATATATACCCAAAAGAAACTTCATAATTCCATATTTACCCAAATGACAAGTTTTTAATGCATGAATACAATGCTTTTAAAGCATTTGTTGGGGAAATATGGAATTATGATATTTATTTTGGGTATATATGGAATTGACCCATTAATTAAATAGTGGTAAAAATAATTTTAAGTTTCTAAAAATTTTCTTATAACATCAGGATTGTAAAAATATAATTTTCACATTCGTAGGACTTTATTTGCTCACGTTTCACTTTTTATTTTGCGCGTTCGCGTTTATTTTAAACTCAAACGCGCGTTTTAGGTTTAACTCACGTTTCTAGGTTATCTGATTATCAGTAATTGTTAGAATAGTGTTTCTAAGTCATTCCCAATCATAATCTCGTAGTTTAATCATTCAAATCAAATTCCTGATCCTCTTGTTAAATCACCCGATCACTTAAAACGTTTTTCAATACAAAACGTTTTTTAGAGATTAGTGGTTTTTCACTCATCACTGTATAAATACCACCACCTTTTTGTAAATCTTAATCATAAAACAAAAACGTCATTAACACTTTTCCTAAAGTGTTAACAACACCAAAAAAATCAAAAACAAACAAAACAGATTGTTACGTTTTCTATATCGTGTTTCTTTTAAGGTGATTCTTAAAGAGATACGATTTTGGTAAACAAAACGATACCAAAAATATTGTCCAAAAGTTTTTAACCCATACACAAAAACTCAAAAACACTCGTCTTTTCTTGTGAATAATAAACTACATAAAAATAAACCGTCGCAAACCAAGGCAGAACACCTACCAACTGGGGGTGTGGACATAATAAGTTCCCTAACAAAAGATTTAAAACTTGCCCTTGTATCCCTGTGAGTGGTGTAGCTTTCTTAAAGAAGCCACTTGCTTGTGATTATTGGTTTAAGTTCACTGTTGATTTGCCTCGATTTTGTTTTGATTGATTTTTGCTCCTAGTGCATGCGCACTCGCTCTTCTAGGTCTACTAGCCCATTACGTGATCTTGTAAGAAAACCTAGAAGACCTCGTAGACGTTCAGCACCTACAGTCGGATCTGAGATCCGTAATGTTTCCACTCCAGTTGTCACCACGGCGGAAGACCGCCCCATGTGTGAGCTTCTCCAAGCACCCATCGAGGGTTACGGAGATGCCATTGTTGTTCCAGCCATCGTGGCTGATAGTTTTGAGCTCAAAACCGGGTTACTCAATCTTGTAACCTCAAGTCAATTTACGGTTTTGAGAGGGACGATCCTCATGCTCATATTCGATGGTTCAATAAAATCACATCAACCATCAAGTACAAGAATGTCCCCTGTGAAGCAATCAAGCTTCTTCTCTTCCCATTCTCCCTAGAGGGTCAAGCCCGGATTTGGCTTGAGAAACAACCCCATCGCTCAATTGAGACATGGGAAGACTTGGTAAAAAAGTTTGTGAATGAATTCTTCCCACCTTCAAAGACCACTAGTCTTAAGAATGAAATTACCAAATTCACTCAGAAATATGATGAATCTTTTGGTGAAGCGTGGGATCGTTTCAAAGAATTACTTCGCAAGTGTCCACATCATGGTTTCTCAGAGTTGATGCAACTCGATACTTTTTACAATGGCGTGAGCCAAGCTGATCAGGATTCACTCAATGCCTCCGCGGGAGGTAATTTCTTGAGTAGAACCACCAAAGAAGCTTTGCAAATCATTGAAAATAAGTCCAAGGTCCGCTCTACACGAAGCAAGCCGGTTGTTTCTCAAATTAATGCGGGTCCTTCCACTTCATCTTCTATGAGTCAATCTAGTACGGATGCTAAGATTGACAAGCTCACTGAAGCTATTCAAGCTTTGGTTCTCGCCCAAACAAAGAAAGTTTCATTTCCACAACATCCTCCACCTGCTGAGGTTAAAAAAGTGGAAGTCTGTGTGACTTATGGTGGGCTGCATGCCTACTACAATTGCACAGCTACTGATGGTTCCCCACATGAAGCTCATGCTATAGCCGGGTCATCAAATCAAGGAAGCAATCAATATCGCCCTCCTATGGACCCAAACTATCGTCCTAATCATTACCCTGGACCACCTGGTTTTAATCAAAACCAAAATGTCCAAAACCGTAACCAGAATCAAAATAGGATGAACTAAGGTTATCAAAACCAAGGTAATTTCAATCAGGGTCACGGTTTTCAAAGTCAAAACCAAGGTTTCCAAAACCAAGGAAACTTTAATCGGAACCAAGGTCAGGGTAACCCCAATCAAGGGTACTTTCATGAAAACAACAACCAGAATAAGAGGAATTTCCAACACCAAACTCAAGGGAATTTCCAAAATCTAGGTCCCAACAAAAACAATCGTGCTCCAAATGTTCCTAACAATCAAGCCATTGTTCCAACTGGGCATTCATCTGACGAGTTGTTAAAACAATTCATGAAGTCTCAAGAAGAGTTGAACAAGTTGTTGGTCAGCCAGATTTCTGACATCAAGAAGTCTTTAAATGATCGACCCTCGGGCTCAGGTACTACTTTACCTAGCAACACGATAGCTAATCCGAGGGGCGATGCTAAGGCGATCACAACACGAAGTGGTGCTTCATATGATGAACCCGCGATTCCTACTACCTCTTCTTCCTCTCCTCCAAAGGTAGTGGAACATGAACCTGAGGTGACAAAGGACAAGGTGCAATCTAATAGTCCACGAAGTACCGCACATGTCCACCCTCAGGTTGTCCCAGAAACCATGCCAAAACCTGGAGTTGTCTTTGATCCACTTGAGTCTCCAGCTGAGAACCCTAAATCCAAAACTTCTATTCCTTACCCATCGCGCTTGAATGAGCAAAAGCTCCGCGAAAAAGCTAGTCACCAAACGGATAAGTTCTTCCAAATCTTTCAAGATTTGCACTTTGACATTAGCTTCGCGGATGCTATAATCTTGATGCCCAAATTTGCATCAACAATCAAAAATCTGTTAAGTAATAAGGAAAAACTCTTTGAGATGGCAAGAACTCCTCTAAATGAGAACTGCTCAGCAGTTCTTTTAACCTTCCTGAGAAGCTTGGAGATCCTGGAAAATTCCTCATTCCATGTATTTTTCCTGGGATGGTTGAATGCTTTGCCTTGGCCGATCTTGGTGCTAGCATTAACCTTATGCCATATTCTGTGTGGAAGAAACTATCTCTTCCCGAACTTACTCCCACGTGCATGACTTTAGAGCTTGCCGATCGTTCAATATCACGTCCTCTCAGCATTGCTGAGGATGTTTTCGTTAAAGTGGGAAAGTTCCATTTTCTGGCAGATTTTGTGATTGTTGACTTTGATGCCGATTCAAGGGTCCCTCTAATTCTTGGAAGGGGATTCCTTAGAACTGGGCGTGCTCTCATCGATGTATTTGAGTAAGAGATCACATTGCGTGTTAGAACTGAAGCTGTAACCTTCAACCTCGATCAAACTTCGAGGTACTCCTCCAATTATGACTCTGAATCGGTTAACCAAATAGATGTCATTGATATTACTATTGAGGAGTACGCTCAAGAGGTTTTAGGTTTCATTGATGATTCTTCGAGGGAAAACCTCCCTCAATCTTCTCATCCCATCATTGCCAATTCTTCTCCTTCCCTCACTCCGTTTGAGGGAAGTGACTTCATCTTAGAAGAAATTGATTCTTTCTCAAAAGTGATTCGATTCCCAATGGAATCGTTAACCAAGAGATTGACCCTGAGAGGGACATTCTCTTAGTTGAGAAATTACTAAACGAAGATCCCTCTCCTCTTCCTGTTCTACCACAACAACTTCATAAAGAGGAAGTCAAAAATGTTGAGAAAACTGATGACTTTCCTATGGTTGAGCTTAAGGACTTGCCGCCTCATCTTGAATACGCATTTCTGGAGGGTGATGATAAATTACCCGTCATAATTGCTAAAGATTTAAGTGTTGAGGAAAAGGCTGCTCTCATAAAGGTTTTGAAGTCACATAAACAAGCAATTGCTTGGAGACTCTCCGACATCAAAGGTATTGACCCTGAATTTTGTACCCACAAGATTTTAATGGAGGATGACTTCAAACCAGCAGTCCAACAACAAAGAAGGGTGAATCCAAAAATTCATGACGCTATAAAACAAGAAGTTTTATAACTTCTTGATGCCGGATTGATTTACCCTATCTTGGACAGTCCTTGGGTTAGCCCAATACATTGTGTTCCAAAAAAGGGTGGCATTACTGTTGTCACAAACGAGGAGAATGAGTTGATTCCAACTCGATTGGTTACGGGCTGGCGTGTCTGCATTGACTATCGTAAGTTAAATGACGCCACCCGTAAAGACCATTTTCCTCTGCCCTTAATGGATCAGATGCTCGAGAGATTAGCGGGGAATGAGTACTATTGCTTCCTCAATGGTTTCTCGGGTTACTTTCAGATTCCCATTGATCCGCAAGATCAAGAGAAGACTACTTTTACGTGCCCCTATGGAACTTTTGCTTATAAACGTATGCCATTTGGTTTATGTAATGCTCTGGGTACATTTCAAAGATGTATGATGGCCATATTTTCCTACATGATCGGGAAAACTATGGAGGTCTTTATGGACGATTTTTCGGTCATTGGGGATTCGTTTCAATCATGTCTCTCCCATTTATACAATATGCTCAAACGTTGTGAAGACACAAAGTTATGTCTAAATTGGGAGAAGAGTCATTTTATGGTCAAAGAGGGCATTGTCCTCAGCCATAAAATTTCAAAGAATGGGATTGAGGTTGACAAAGCCAAAATTGATGTCATTGCAAAATTACCTCATCCCACTACCGTCAAAGGTATTAGGAGCTTTTTGGGTCATGCCGGTTTCTATCGTAGGTTTATTCAAGATTTTTCCAAGATCGCCCGGCCTATGACCCATCTCCTCGAAAAGGATGCTCCTTTTATCTTCTCACCTAAGTGCGTAGAAGCTTTTGAAACTCTAAAGAAAAAGCTTACTGAGGCACCAATTCTTGTTGCCCCTGATTGGGACTTGCCCTTTGAACTTATGTGTGATGCTAGTGATTATGCTATAGGGGCAGTCTTGGGGAAACACAGGTCTAAACACTTTCAGCCTATACACTATGCAAGCAAAACAATGACCGAGGCTTAAAGTCATTACACCACCACTGAAAGAGAATTATTAGCTGTGGTGTATGCCTTTGAAAAATTCCGGTCATATTTGATCTTGACCAAAAGCATAGTGTATACGGATCACTCGGCTTTGAAGTACCTTTTTGCAAAACAAGATGCAAAGCCGAGACTACTTCGTTGGTTTCTCCTCCTACAAGAATTTGATATCATAATTCGTGATAAAAAAGGAGCTGAGAACCTAGCTGCTGATCATCTCTCCCGTTTGGAAAACCCCCATCAAGATGTCTTCGAAAAAAAGGAAATTAACGAAACCTTCCCTCTCGAGACACTCAATGCGGTTGCCTTTCGTGGAGATTCTGTTACCCCATGGTTTGCCGATTTTGCAAACTACCTTGCGGATAACTTTGTGGTGAAATGGATGTCGTCGCAACAAAAGAACAAGTTCTTTAAGGATGCGAAACATTATTTCTGGGATGACCCCTACCTTTTCAAAATCTGTGCGGATCAAGCCATCCGGCGGTGTGTATATGGTCAAGAAGCCACTGAAATTCTCAAGGCTTGCCATGCTGGTCCCACGGGGGGGGGGGGGGGGGGCTACCACAATCTAAACTACACCGCCAAAAAGGTGTTTGATTCCAGTTTCTATTGGCCCACGATTTACAAGGATGCCCAAGAATTGGTCAAATCCTGTGACGCTTGTCAACGTCACGGGAATATTTCACAAAAGAATGAAATGCCACAAAATGCAATCCAAGTTTGTGAAATCTTTGACGTATGGGGCATCGACTTTATGGGGCCATTTCCATCATCTCATGGAAATAAGTACATACTCGTGGCTGTTGCCTATTTGTCAAAATGGGTTGAAGCGAAAGCTTTACCCACTAATGATGCCCGAGTTGTTGTGAAGTTTTTAAAAGCTCTTTTTGCTCGATTTGGAACTCCACGTGCTATAATTAGTGATTGTGGTACACATTTTTGCAATGACAAATTCGATAAAGTCATGCAAAAGTATGGTGTAACGCACCGTCTTTCTACTGCGTACCACCCTCAAACAAGTGGACAAGTAGAAGTTTCCAATCGAGGCATCAAGAGAATTTTGGAAAGAACCGTTGGTGAAAATCGTGCATCGTGGTCGGATAAATTAGATGATGCACTTTGGGCTTTCTGTACGGCTTACAAAACACCCATTGGGTGTACGCCTTACAAACTTGTGTACGGGAAAGCGTGCCATATTTCGATCGAGCTTGAGCACAAAGCCTATTGGGCTCTCAAGCATGAAAATTTTGACCTAAAAACTGCGGGTGATCATTGGAAGGTTCAATTGAATGAATTAAATGAACTTCGTGATCAAGCTTACGAGAACTCTTTGATCTACAAGGAAAAGACAAAGAAGATTTATGACTCCAAAATCAAGAACCGCGTATTTAACGTTGGTGATCGAGTCCTTCTTTTCAACTCTAGATTCAAGATCTTCTCAGGAAAGCTCAAAACCTGATGGACTGGTCCATTCATTATCGTTAAGGTATATCCTTATGGCACCGTCGAATTATCACAAAATGACGGTCCTAATTTCAAAGTGAATGGACATCGTTTGAAACATTACTTTGGAGAGGACATACCATCCATGGTTGTCCCGCCCCAAGGACAATTGAATTCGGGGATCGAGTCAAGCTACCGACTCGATAAACAAAAACAGTAGCAACAACATGGGTTTTCACCCGTGTCTCTGATTTCTTTCTACTTTCTAACACCCTGGTGTGGGGGAGTGGCCGTCCCCTGCAGCTATTTGAAATGTATATATCTTTGAAAAAAAAATGTGTGATTGTATGTACATATAAATAAAGTGAGAAATGCAAAACGATATTTCCACAGTTAGCTTATAATATTATCTTTTTACGTTCAAAGAAGCGGCATAATAGCCGGGACTTTGAATATTGAGGACAATATTCAATTCTAAGTGTGGGGGGGGGGGGGGGGGGGGAATTCTAGTGAATTTTATCACAATATATCCTCTAGAACCCCCATTTTTGTCCCAAAATTTTCAAATTTTTTTCACTTTATTTCAAAATTTTTGTGGTTATCAGTCCGCCGTGTCTAAACGACAAAAGGATTGGCTAATCCAGGAGCAAACGACTCTTGGTAAAGATATCTCAAACCCATTGATGGCTTGCAATTTGCCCAAGATTGTATGGTAAATCAACTCGCCATATCCAAAAAAGTGAATGAGTTGGCTAGCCCGCAAGATTATGGCTTGTGGTAAAGGCAGTGGAAAAACCATAATTGGTAATCAGCTCACCAAGATGTTGACTATTCCATCAAGAGTTGGCTAGTCCAGAAGCAAACGGCTTTTGGTAAAGACAAATCAAATCCGTTGACAGCTGGTGGTTTGCTCAAAATCACATGGTTATCAAGTGGACCATAGTTCTTACTTGAACTGATACATTTGGCTACTCCAGAAGTGATGGCTTTTGGTAAAGAGTTTCAAATCCATTAAGTTTTTCTCAAAAGATTGCTAGGGACTAGCAATAGTGTAGTGTGGGGATTGATGAGTGTGTAAATACTCATCATTTTTATCGTATCTGAACTGCCAAAACATCCAAAAACACTCAGAAATGCATCAAAATACAGAAATTATCTCAAAATTGTGTTTTATATGTTTTAGATGCAAAATGTTTAAAAACAAATGAAAAACGAACAAAGTTTGCATAATTGGCAGTTTCAGTCCCTCAAGTTTCATAAATTGACAAAACTAGTCCCTGAAGTTTTAAAATGAAAGAAAAGTCAACCCAAGGAATTTAAAAGTAAAATATTATCAAAAACGATCCTTGGGTGAGAAGTTTGAGAAAATTACATGTTTAGTCCCTGAAGTTTGGAAATTGACATAAAAGGTCCCTAGGATTTCTAATTTTGGAAAAGTACAACTTTGGTCCTTGTGTTATTCACATGTGGCAATTTTGGTCCTTACAATAAATTTTGGAAAGTTGCAGCTTCAGCCCCTGGATTTCAGAATAATTACATAAATGGTCCTTGTGCTTAAATTTCATTCAAACCAAATGGATCCCTTAATATTACTACTCCCACCAAATCCAAAACTAATCCACCCATTACCCCAGCCCAACACTCCTTTTGGTCCAAAACCTAAACAAAAGCCCACCACTAAAAATATATCACTCCCCCCGTTTTTTTATTATACCCCAGTCAACCCTCACCCTTTGACCCCTCACCTTCCACCTTACCATCTACTCCCTGCTATCCTCCAAACACCACCATCATCACCCCTAGCCTTCACCTCCTGCAACAGTCAACCCCCCTGCCTACTCAAACAAATACAAAACTCCAAACAACCCCTCTGGCTTCAATTATCTAGGGAAACAGACAAAGGACATTTGGGAGCGAAAAGTTTTAAACGGCGAAGATGCAATCTCTTAATCTAATGGCCAAGATAGCAGCTGAGAAAGGTCCAAGACGCACTCAGAAACCCTAAGTTCTGGGTATAAAAGAAGAGGAATACCTGGAGCAGTGTGTGTAGTTTTTATCTTAATTTTAATGTATTTCAAATTTATGTTTCTAGTTTAATTTAGTCAATGAAATTGTAACCTCAGTTGTAATTTGAAGTTTTCAATCGATAAAGAATCCAAGTTTCAAGTTACTCTTAGTTCAAGAAATTTCATTTTATTTCAAAATATTCAAAAAAGCTCAATTGTTGCTTGTAGTTGTTTACATGGACTTTCTAGGCTCATATAAGCTCCAATAAAGCTTATTAAAGCTTTTAGGAACCCTAAAATTCAGTAAGAATCAAAAAGCAAAAATACAAAAAAATAAGAAAAGAAATAGAAATTAAATAAAAAATTCAGGTTTATGAATGAAGATGGCTGGAGCACTATAAGTGAGGGATGGCAATGATAATAGTATTCCATGGGGAGTGATAGGATGGTGATTATGATATGTGGTTCTTTGGTTTAAGCTGGAGTGCAAGTTGTAAGTCCCATTTTGCATTTTCTCATTACATCTGAGATTCATAAGTAGTAATTTAAGATATGTTTGTTTGTTAGTTTGTTATTCCATTGCTCTGTCTGATCTTATTCTAGTAGATTTTTAATAGTTTAAGTATGTTGATTTCATTCTAAGCTCATATGCATTCAATCAGTTCATGTCAGCATAGTTTTGTTGTGTATGCACTTGTTGTTATTATTGGTATTTAGATGCTAATCTCAGTCCACTTCATGATTATATGTGTTTATGCATGAACTCCATGGTCCATAGCAGTCTTATGCATTGAATATTTCAAAACAGTTCATTAAAAAGGAGTGTTTGGGTCTGTGGTTTGCCTGAGTCATTGTATGTTTCTGTGGTCCTATTTGGTTGCAACACATTTCTTAGGGTTCATATAGGTTTGAATGGTCATATAAATCAGTCACTATTTGTTCAAAAGTCAAAGATGTTAGCCTTAAAAGTAATGTTATATTCGGGAATAGCATCTCCTTCTATGTACAAGGACTAGTTTAGACAATAGTGCTAAGTTAGGCTTGTATTCTAGTATAAATACCCCTCCTAGTCTCAACTAGAAGGGTTGGATGTCTCATTGTATTTCAAGGTGTGTGTGGTTTCCTTCTTTCTCTCTCTAGAAAACACACACACCTTCCCCTTTCTTGAAGCTAATAATATACCATGTTTACTCTTTATTTCGAGCATCCCCGACCTCCTAAAGGTGTTTCTTGGTCATAACAAGTGGCATCAGAGCTAACCGGGGGCGAATCGTGGTGTTTTTGGGTGAAAAAATCGTGTTTTTGGGTGAAAAATCGGATCTGGTACTGTTCATCAAAATTTTGTCGAGTTTGAAAAATTTTTCGAGTTAGAAAAATGTTATCGAGTTAGCATGTTGTCTATCGAGTTTGGATCCATTTTCTATCGAGTTAGCATGTTTTCTTATCGAGTTAGGATCCTGATTTTCAGAGGCTATCGAGTTTGGATACATGTTTACCGAGTTTGGATACATGGCTATCGAGTTTGGAAGAATTTTTTTTGATACCGAGTTTGGTTTGATATCGAGTTAGGGCTAGATGTTATCGAGTTAGATATGCTTTGCCGAGTTAGGCATGGCTCAACCTTATCGCATGTCGAGTAAGGCCTCTCTTGGGTACTCCTTAGTCGAAACTCTGCCAAATTTTTCTGAGGTTACCGAGTTAGGGTATTATCGAGTTAGGGAGACATTATGCAAAGTTTGCGAGTTTGGGAGCTTTATCGAGTTACAAGAATGTTTCCGAGTTTGAAGGTTACCGAGTTAGGGAATGGTTATCGAGTTAGATGATGCTATCGAGTTTGAGATGGTTACCGAGTTAGGGAGTAAGGAGCATTTATCGAGTCTGAGGAATTATCGAGTTAAGGAAGTTATTTGACGGGAAAATTTGAGTAAAATTTATTTTTGAGAGGAGACTAAACGACCAATTTTTACACGAGATTTAAATTTTGGTATAAGGTTAAAAATTTTGGCCCGAAATTCAAATTTTTAGGCCAAAATTCAAATTTTTTCGGTGAAATTTTGCGTAAAAATTTTTAATACTCAAATTTTTCAAGAAACTTTTGTATTGTATTTCATAGTGATTTCCAAATTATGGGCGAGAAAATTTTCCAATTTTATTTTTGGAGGGAAAATACGAAATCACTACGAATCACCTGATATAGAATTTCAAGCTTCACCAAAAAACACCATGGATTGCTTAAACGATCCTGATCAAGAATCACAATCAAATAACAATGGCTAGTATCGGATATTTGTGAATATAGAGATAATTCGTTATTATTTATTCGGGTTTGAAGTAACGTTTTACGGGCGCGTGTACTTATTTCATCTTCTTTCTTTCTTCACTTCCGCGAAGATGACTTGTTTGGGCATATATTGATAGTGACGAAGACTTGGATTATCTAGTTTTCATAGGTCAAGGGGTGGATGGACGAAGACCTAGATAACTATCACTTAAAGGAGTTACATTGTAGTGCTCAGTGTCTCACGTAGTTGAGGATATGTCAAGATGGATTGTGCTTATTACACTTTTTTAGGGGTATATGGTACACCGTTCTTAGTCACAAGGATAGTACAAGCTTAAGTCACAAGTCTGAGGGATTTTACTTCATTCTCAAGTTTGTTATATCGGGTTATCTTCATATGGGGTTACTACAAGAGCCGTTGTTGATTCAGAGGTTGATAAAGAGTAAGACAATTTCAAATGGTATTGTTAGTAGATTGGGTTTATCGACATCTTCTCACGGGCTTATGTGATTAATGATAAAGTGCTTTCAGTTAATACTTCATGTACACAATGTTATGCTGATTCTGATGAGATCGCAATCATCAGGGGAGAGAAATCTGTACATCGAGGACGCACAACAAGTTCACGTGATCGGGCTTAATGATTTATGAAATGATTTGTGTCGGAGATTGGTTGATTCTATATCCTTATCCTCTCAACTTTTTCTACGTACTTCTACCTTATCCATCTTCACCCATTTCGGGCAACAAATTCAAGATGATCGGTGTTTCAACTTGTTACTTTGGTGTTATCATTTCATGTGTACGTTATGGACTGATTTGTTTTACGCAAGATAACTGGAATGCATTTGGTGAGATGAAGATGTTGATATTCAGTTCCCCCGAATGGACAATCTTGAAGAAGGTCGAGTCTACAGTCTGTTCTACATTTTCCGCTGCGTGTTTGAAGACTAAAGACGGTTTGAATTTAAGTATCAAAAGACTTCTTCAGATTCATGGCATTCATCAGAAAGGTTGTCAGTTTGGGGGAGAGCACTAATTAGGGGAGAGTGTCAAGCCAGATTTAATCCCTAATTAGATTTGCTCACATTGTTCTTCTGCAAGTAAAGAGATGGCAGCTGAGAAGATTCAGGAAGCTGAATGAATCAATGAAGTTTGAAGACCACTCTCAGAGTTTCTGCGCTTATGTTTTGTATTCAATTTTACTTGTAGGGAATGTTGTAAGCTATTCCCATATAACATCACTTTGGGGAGAGATTCTTAGCCTTAAAAGTAATGTTATATTCGGGAATAGCATCTCCTTCTATGTACAAGGACTAGTTTAGACAATAGTGCTAAGTTAGGCTTGTATTCTAGTATAAATACCCCTCCTAGTCTCAACTAGAAGGGTTGGATGTCTCATTGTATTTCAAGGTGTGTGTGGTTTCCTTCTTTCTCTCTCTAGAAAACACACACACCTTCCCCTTTCTTGAAGCTAATAATATACCATGTTTACTCTTTATTTCGAGCATCCCCGACCTCCTGAAGGTGTTTCTTGGTCATAACAAAAGATCACTCTCATACTTAATAAAAGGTTAACTGTGAGGAACTAGGATTGTTGGATCATCAATTTAGCTATAAACTATGTTAGTACAGCTTAATTTAGCAGCATCAAGGCATAAAACATCATAATAAGTCCTTGTGGTCAGATTGAATCTCACTTAAGTCAAATTCTAATCAAATCTCAAAAAGTCAAAGTGTTGGTTTTAGAAAAATATCATTTTTGGGTGATTTTTCTAGAATTTTGTGGTGTGATTGAGACCTTAAAATTTTTTATGCTTGAAGTCTACCACCTAGTCTATTAAAACCTGTAGTTGTTTAATTTTTAAGAATTTTTGAGAAGCTTGTGCAAGGTGTTGTTTGGACCTGCAGGGGAAGCAACCTCCCCTGCACCACCAATTTGACCCACTTTGCTTTTGACCATATCTTGTTCATTCATTGGTCATTTTGCTAGATATTTGGTGTTTTGTGAAGTTTGATTGCCTGAATTGATTGATATATCTTTGGTTTGTCCTAAGTGCTTGTTCTTTTAGCTTAATTTGGATCATAAGACGATTAATAGCTCATTGTTGTTACTGATTTCACAGTACACATTAAGCTTGTTAATCTTTGCCTTAGCTTGTGATTTGCTTGTTGATCTGTGATCACTTGTTTGTTTGTGACCCTTGAGATTGTGCTTGGTTGTATTTGCTCATTGTTTGAGCTTATAGTGCTTATTTGGCTAGCTTGCTTAGTTCATAATCTCACTTTTTGCTTAATCCTTAACTGTTGGTATTTTCATGATTGCTTAAGCTTGTGACTTGTGATATTTAAGCTCACTTATCTGACTTAAGGGTTATTGTGACTTGTGCATTAAAATTCTAAGCATATCTAGTTCACTAGTAAGCTTTTGAGTATCAAGCTTACTGATTGTTCATATCATTCAGTGTGTTTCAAGCTTATTTTACAAGCCTCAATCTTTCTCATCACTTGAGCTTTTCCTGAGCTTGTGGGCATTTTGTAAAAGCCCACAAGGTGAACTCACTGAATCCAGGCTCACTTTGGGGCTTAAAGCTATTTCCCCAGCTTATTTTGACCTGCCAACAAGCCTGTAGGCTTGCTGCTCAGAAAGGGTACTTTGGAATTGCTTATCAGCTTATTTAAGCTTGTTAGCATGTCCTTTTGTGTGTTTTAGCTTGTTTCCTTAGTCCTTAATATAGTGATAGCTTGTTGTACCTTTGGTCTCAGCTCACAGCTTATTGTGAGCTTATTTGGTCTTGAATCCTCGGTTTAGTCAAAAAGCTTAGGCTGTTAAGCTTTTTAGTGTGCATTGAGCTTATTACTGAGATCCAAGGAAAGTACCTTCACAAAAGTTCCATAATATCTGTATATAATTAGGTTTGTAAAAGAAAATTAAGAAAAAGACAAAAATAAATAAAGCGATAGCTTCTATTTAAGTCATTTTGGCTTATTTTCTGCTTATTTATAAGCAATTCTCAATTTTAATTTTTTCTCAGGTTCCTTTTTAGTTAAAATAATTTTAGGAATTTTTTCAGATTTTTCCTTGGTCATTTAGTATTTTTTATAATTTAATTTAGTTTAAATTAATTAAATAATTAGTTTTAATTAATAATAAATAATTAAAAAGTAGAAAAAATAGGGATTCTATTTTAAAATTAGTTGTATAATATTTAAAATTTTCTAAATTTAATTTTCATTTTTCTAGTTAATTTTCATAATTAATTAATAATTAGTATAATTTAGTTAATTAAAAAGTAATTAATAATTAGTAATTAATTAATTGTAATTAATTAAATAGTGGTAAAAATAATTTTAAGTTTCTAAAAATTTTCTTATAACATTAGGATTGTAAAAATATAATTTTCACATTCGTAGGACTTTATTTGCTCACGTTTCACTTTTTATTTTACGCGTTCGCGTTTATTTTAAACTCAAACGCGCGTTTTAGGTTTAACTCACGTTTCTAGGTTATCTGATTATAAGTAATTGTTAGAATAGTGTTTCTAAGTCATTCCCAATCATAATCTCCTAGTTTAATCATTCAAATCAAATTCCTGATCCTCCTGTTAAATCACCCGATCACTTAAAACGTTTTTCAATACAATTGCTTACCTCGCTGGGACATAACGACCCGGGAATACACTGTACTCCTTGGTTAGTTGGTTTTAGACGTTTGACTTAGTTGACCATCATCTGTTCAACTTAGTTGACCGTTTAGGACCAATCAAGTATGCCTTCCTCCAGGGTGAGGATCAACCGTCAGTAATCATAAACTCTTCCCTTGAGCATGAACAAAAAGATAGGCTCTTGTGAGTCCTAAAGAAATATAAGGGAGTCCTTGCATGGAGTGTAGCCGACATTAAGGGGATTGACTCAACTTTTTGCACATATAAGATTCTTATAGACGAAAGCTATAAACCATCCGGGCAACCCAGAGGTAGGTGAATCCCAACATTAAGGAGGTAGTGAAAAAAGAAGTTATCAAACTTTTGGATGCAGGGCTGATTTACCCAATTTAGGATAACCCGTGGGTTAGTCCTCTACAGGTTGTACCAAAGAAAGAAGGAATGACTGTGGTAAAAAATGACAACGGTGAGATGGTACCCTAGAGAACAGTTACTGGCTGGTGGGTATGCATTGATTATAGAAAGCTCAATGATGCCACCAGGAAAGATCACTTTCCCCTCCCATTCATTGACCAAATGTTGGAAATATTATCCAGGCACGAGTACTACTGTTTCTTGGATGGATTCGCAGGATATTTCCGAATCCCCATAGCACCTGAGGACCAAGAAAAAACCACGTTTACTTGCCCTTATGGAACATTCGCCTATAAAAGGATGCCTTTTGGGCTATGTAACGCTCCCGCCACTTTTCAGCGATGCATGACAGCAATCTTTCACGAATTAATGGAATACAGCATGGAAGTTTTCATGGATGACTTTTCGGTCTTCGGGAACTCTTTCAACCGCTGCCTTGCTAACCTCGAAAAAATGCTCAAACGTTGCGAGGAACCAACTTGGCCTTAAATTGGGAGAAATTCCATTTAATGGTAAAAGAAGGGATTGTGCTAGTACATAAGGTCTCAGGGAATGGGATTGAGGTGGACCAAGCAAAGGTTGAAGCTATATCTAAGTTACCTTATCCCACGACTGTTAAGGCAATACGCAGCTTCTTGGGTTACGCCGGGTTCTATAGGAGATTCATTAAAGATTTCTCTAAAATAGCTCGGCCGATGACTCAATTGCTGGTAAAAGATGCCCCTTTCGATTTCTCTCAAGAATGCAAGGATGCATTCAATCTCCTCAAAAAGGAACTCACGCAAGCCCCAATCATGGTTACACCCAACTGGGAGTTACCATTCGAGATCATGTGCGATGCTAGCGACTATGCTGTTGGGGTAGTATTAGGCCAAAGGCGTGACAAACAATTCCAACCTATATACTACGCTAGCAAAACTATAAATCCTGCTCAAGAGAATTATTCTACCACCGAAAAAGAATTATTAGCCGTGGTGTTCGCTTTCGACAAATTCCGTCAATATCTTGTCCTTTCTAAGATGGTTGTTTTCACTGATCATTCGGCTCTCCGATATCTTTCTGCTAAGCAAGACGCCAAACCACGACTAATTCGGTGGATCTTGTTGTTACAAGAGTTTGATGTTGAAATTCGTGATAAAAGGGGGGCGAAGAATTTGGCTGCTGATCACCTCTCTCGTCTTGAAAATCCCCTTAATGAGGCTGATAAAAGCGAGATTCGGGATTCATTCCCTGACGAACAGCTCATGTCAATGACAGATTTTGAACCTTGGTACGCTGATTATGCTAATTATCTTGCAAGCAGGCTCATTCCGGAACACATGACTAGATACGAAAAGAAAAGGTTCTTTGCCCAACTAAAATACTACTTCTGGGACGAACCATATTTATTTCGAAGATGTCCTGATCAAATAATCAGGCGCTGTGTTTCAGCAAATGAGGCAATAAAGATTATGAAAGAATGTCATCCGGGCCCTTCTGGGGCCATCATGGGATAAACACCACCGCACGAAAGATTTTCAATGCGGGATTCTATTGGCCCACAATACTTCGTAATGTAAAAGAGATGATACAAGCATGCGATGCATGTCAACGGGCTGAGAATATATCAAGCAGAGATGAAGCGCCTCAGAATTTTATACAAGTTTGCGAGGTTTTCGATGTTTGGGGAATTGATTTCATGGGGCCCTTTCCGTCCTCAGGGGGAACGAATACATTTTAGTGGCCATTGATTATGTTTCAAAATTGGTAGAAGCACAAGCCCTTAGGACCAACGATGCTAGGGTAGTTATTCATTTTCTGAAAAAGCTGTTTGCTAGGTTCGGCATTCCTAAAGCTCTCATTAGTGATAGGGGGACCCACTTTTGCAATGCACAAATGGAAAAGGCCATGAAGAGATATGGCGTTTCCCACCGGTTTTCCACCGCCTATCACCCATAAACCAACGGTCAAGTCGAAAACACCAACAGGGCAATTAAAAGAATATTGGAAAAGACGGTTAATCAAAATAGAAAATACTGGTCATTTAAACTCGATGAGGCCTTATGGGCATTCCTAACTGCCTACAAGACACCTATTGGAACGACCACGTTCCGCATGGTTTATGGCAAGGCATGTCACCTTCAGGTTGAACTCGAACACAAGGCTTATTGGGCGCTTAAGGCATGTAATTTGGACTATACAGTCGCTGGAATGAATAGGTTCTTGCAACTCTATGAGCTTGATGAGCTAAGGCTAAAAGCGTATGAATCTTCCATTACATATAAGGATAGGGCGAAAAGATGGCATGACCAGCGAATTAAGAAACCTAAGGAATTCTCAGAAGAAGACAAAGTTCTATTGTATAACTCTTGGTTAAGGTTATTTCCCGGGAAACTCAAGTCTAGATGGTATGGGCCCTTTACGGTGAAAAGTTCCTCTAAAACTAGAGCTGTTGTTTTAATGGACGATGAAAATAGAGAGTTCACTGTCAATATACAACGCATGAAACATTATCAAGAAAGTAGTAATGAAATGATCAGTGAGGAGGATGTAACATTTGAAGATGAGGTCACGTAATAGCCCATGACCTTGAGTCTAGCTACAAGACTCGTAAAATAAAGAAAATCGCTTCTTGGGAGGCAATCCATATTTTGTGTGATTTTTAATTGTTTGATTGTTATTTGCTTCCGTATGCATGCTTTATTTTTATTGTTGGTAGATCATGTTTCAAAACTAAATTGTGAAAATGCTTTATTTTGTTGTTTAACTTTGTCTTAACTTCATATAAAGGTATTTTGAAAAAGCTAAGTGTAAGGGGAAACCCCAAATTTGTTTTTAAGAACGATATTGATCTTGATTCGCCACAATAATAAATGAACATGTGTATTAGTATTTGTTAGAGTCAAATGCTTGTATCGAGTCATAATGATGTTTTGCAGGATTTTCCAGGAAGTAGGACATAAGTTTTTCCAGAAATTTTCCGGAAACTTAATGTAAAGATTTCTGTAGGTCACTTCTGACGGCGTCAAGAGTTAACTCCTGACGGCGTCATGTGTAAAATTCTGGAAATTTTGCGAGTTTTGTTTTTCTAACGGAGTCTTAAAGTTTTTGTTAATTTTTTAGTTTTATAAACTCCAGAAAATCTGCAAACATTCATTCCACAAGCATTATATCTTAATTTGTTTTCTAGGACTTGTTAGTATATATAGATTACCGCCGATTTTACACGAGGTTGCCTTGTTTGTTTTCTCAGGTTTAACAGGTTATGTATGACAATAAGATGATTTATTTTTTTGGAAGGGAAGCTTTGAACGTTCATTTTCTTGGAGGAAGATCTAACCTTGTTACCACACTATCCACACCGAACGAATCAGGGGAGTATTTGCTTTCATTCTTTTACCTATTTCACTTTTACATTCTTTAATTGAACATTGGGGACAATGTTCATCCTAAGTGTAAGAGGAGGGTAAATGATGATACCTTATAGGATACAATTGCACTTGAGTTTGTTTGTTTGATGGTAGGTGTGTAATAAAACTAAGAGAAATACTTGTTAGTGTAATTTTAACGCCAAATTTAAATTTTTTTACAACATTTAGCAGTGAAACTTTAGCCTTAGCAAGCGTCTCATGGATAGGAGTTGTATGACTAGCACAAAATCGTACTATTCAAAAAAAATTTCCACCCAAATATGCGTGGTTCGCCTTTAGATTTGATAGGAAAAACATTTACTATTAGTGCTTATGAGTGTACCAGTAGCATTTAGATTCTAGAACTTGCGTTAGTGATGCATCCCGAGACCGCTAGTGAGACTACATTCGTGTAGTAGGATTTACTACATGATAAGAGGCATTAGGATCACCCTTGTGTTAAACCCGCATCATAATTACTTGACCATTTAAGTCATATTACTTGGCTAGTAAAGTCAACTAATTTTTCCCACACCTTCGCGTTGTACTCATTTTTAGTACACGAAACCCCTAGTACACCCCTCCGAGCCTATCTTTTCGTTTCTAACTTTAAGCATCTTACTTAAAGGAAGAATTTGTTACAACCCACCCAAATGTGCAACCAAATCGCCTTAGCCTTCCATGTATGCACTCATCTTTAGTGCATTATTGTTATATGTTTAAACCCTTAGTTAATTATCTAATTGATTACATGGTTGCTAAGTCGAGTCATATCTTGTACATATTGTTTTGGGACGATTGGGACTCATGGGTAAGGTACTTATGTTATGGAGTAATGGGGAAGAATATCATATATTACCCCCATATGTGCGTTAATCTTAAAAGTACTCCAAGTGTTTTGGTTATCTTAATTCGAGTCATTAGATTAGTTTATTGTAAAGTGTGTAAAAATTCAAGTGTAAGGGTAATGTACATTCCATATGATGTATTATTTTGGATGGTAGGGTAAGAGTGTATGCACAAAAAAAAATAAAAAAAAAAAGAAAAAAAATAGAAAAAGAAGAGAGAAAAAAACATACGGACTACCACCCCGTTTCATTCTATGTTTATTGTATGTTTTTTGTTATTTTTGATTTATTAGCTTAAGTCGAGTCTAGTCTTGGCTTAGCAACGCCATATTGTACATGTAATTAACCAAGATGATTAACTCGCCACCAGTAAATATTGTCTTTATCCAACAAAACCGTGTATTCCATATCCCTAACGTTATAACCCTTTAAAACACCTCTTTGATAGTTTATCTTAGGTACTTACGCCAAGTGGTGGAGGTTTGATCCTTTCCCAAACCTATGGTAATCTATTTTGCTATGACAGGTAGTGAGAGATGTTTTCCATTTCCATATTGTGATATATACTTTATTATTACACCCGAGAGATGTGAGTATCTAAACACTATTTGTGGTGCTAGTGTATGACCTCCGTGCTTGTCTTTGGTCTTTAGTGGAACGATTATTTGTTGTAATTACTTTTATATTAGTGTTGAATGACCCCTAACTTGTATTTTGATTAGAATAAAGGCGCATTTGCTTGAGGACAAGCAAATCTAAAGTGTAAGGGTACTTGATAAGGTGAAAAATGAACCGTTTTTAAGGGGTCATTTTAGCCCGAATTTGAATTTATTTGATCAAATTGATGTGTAGGGATTGCACCAGGCTTTACCTCTCGAGGGATCTCGAGAAGCTTACAACCCCCACCATGCAGTGTACCTGATCGATGTAGTATAGTATAATGACAAGTACCGGGGGATTGATCGTTCAGCTAGGAATAGTGTCGCTAGGATTAGAAAACCTAAAGACTAGGTCGAGAGATGAGGGATGATTCTTTTTGTAATTTTATATTTTTTATAAAATCAATTAAAATCTCGGGTTTTGGAAGAGTGAGCGGAATTAGTTGCTAGTCAACTAACCCAATAACTAAAGATGCAATCAAAATAAAATGCTAGAAATGAAAATAAACTAAATTAAACTAGTGATGTGAGCAATATATGGGAGAATTGTGTTTACTTAGATTTCACTACTCCCTAGATAACTTTTACATGTTAATTACTTGTTATAGTTGCGTGGATGACGGATTGTATTCCTTAATACCATTCATGGGGTGGCGTACTTACTTCCCCAATCCTATAAGCGCCTACTTCACTCCTATGTGGAGCCGGCTAAGAAGCTCCTAACATGGGATCATTAGAATTTGCTCATGCATTAAATACAACCAATAAAACCTAGTACACATCGGTTCATGTTTCCTAAGACATTCAAGCATGTTACACAATGGAGATCTGCCAGTTTTCTTAAGCCTAACATTGAAATCATTCATCCAATACAACTATAAACAAGTAATCAACACATAATTAACATCTAGGTTTCATTACATCTAAGGAAACACATGATAGATCTAGCCTAGCATGTTGAAATCAAGACAAGCATAAGATAAATTCAAACAACACATAGACATATTGATTGAATTAAGAGAAGACTTATCTCAGTTGAACATGAAAGGATTCAAGGGGTGAAAACCCTTGATAATACTGTAAAATACGATATAGGGTTTACAAAGTTCGGCCCTAGTATTCTCCACACAAGTTCCTCCTTTATGAATGAAAAATAGAAAACTATATATAGATTCTGATAGGTGACGGCGTCAAGAACAAAAGTCTGACGCCGTCATCTCCATGCCAAATAGTTTCTCGAATTGCCTAGATCTGGGTCTGACGCAGTCATGTATACTCCTTATGCAGGCCGTCACCAAAAATAGTCTTGACTCCCTTTTTGTGACGCCTTCAGGTTTTCACTTGGTCGTCATGGATTTTACTGATGAGGCGAAAAATGATCCGTTTTTAGGGGGTTATTTGAGCCCGGAATTGAATTTATTTGATCAAATATTGCCCTAAATCGTTCTTTTTGTGATTTTACGTACTTTGGGAGTGAAATCTGGAAAAGAAAGCAATTCGGACGTTTTTGGAGCATAAAAGTGAAGAAAACACCAAAGACTTAATTTTCCGTGCTGGAAATAGTGTATGACGGCGTCAAGAGTTAAATGTGTGACGGCTTGCAAAAGAGGACTACAGGCGTCAGATGTAGATCAAGGCAGTCCGAAGATTTATTTTGCGGCGAGATGACGGCGTCACACCTTTGTTCTTGACACCGTTAGCTCCTAATATCTATATATAGTTTTCTAATTTTCATTCATTAGGGAGGAACTTGTGCGGAGAAACCCTAGGGCCGAACCTTGTACAAATTTTACAACTTTTCAAGGGTTTTCAACCCTTGAATCCTTACATGTGTTATTGAGATAAGTCTTCCTTTAATTCAATCAATATGTCTATGTGTTGGTTGTCTATATCTTGTGCTTGTCTTGATTCCACCATGTTAGGCTAGATTTATCTTGTGTTTGCTTAGATCTAATGAAACCTAGATGTTGATTATGTGTTGATTACTTATTTATGGTTGTATTGGATGAATGATTTCAATGTTAGGCTTAAGAAAACTGGCAGATCTCCAAATGGTAACATGCTTGAACATCTTAGGAAACATGGACCGATGTGTACTAGGTTTTATTGGTTGTATTTAATGCATGAGTAAATTCTAATGATCCCATGTTAGGAGCTTCTTGCAGGCTCGGCCTAGGAGTGAAGTAGGCACTCATAGGATTGGGGAAGTAAGTACGCCACCCCATGAATGATATTAAGAAATACAATCCATCATCCACGCAACTATAACAAGTAATTAACGTGTAAAAGATATCTAGGGAGTAGTGAAATCTAAGTAAACACATTTCTCCCACATATTGCTCACAACTTTAGTATAATTAGTTTTATTTTCATTTTAAGTATTTTATTCTGATTGCATCTTTAGTATTGGGTTAGTTGACTAGCAACTAACTCCGCCCAAATCATTTAAACCCGAGATTTTTACTTGCTTTCCTAAAAATATAAAAATACAAAAAGAATCATCCCTCATCTTTAGATCTATTATTTAGGTTTTCTAATCCTAGCGACACTATTCCTAGCTGAACGATCAATCCCCCGGTACTTGTCACTATACTATACTACATCGATCAGGTACACTGCCTGGTGGAATCCCTACGCTACCAAGTTTTTGGCGCCGCAGCCCGGGGAATAGTTATTGTCTAGGTTAGAATCTCTTTTTATTAGGTCTACTTGCTAGATTCCTTTCTAGTAAGATTTCATTTTTATTTTTAGGTTCTCTTTAGTCTATCTTATTTCTTTGTGTTTTTGTTCGTAATTCTTCACCACCCGACATCATGGACGATGGGAACATCTTTGAACCCGTCATCCCACCACAACAAAACCCACCACTAGAACCCCTTAGGCCCCGAACCTTAGGAGAGTATATTTCCGACCTAGCCATCAAGGCTACCGAAACACCATTGAGCTCACCGGAGCCAATGTGACCTCCTTGCGATCCGACACCATCCGGTTGGTGCAAAGCGGATGTGCATTCCATGGACTTCGTTCCGAAGATCCAAATCAACATCTCAAGGACTTCCTTAAAATCGTAGGCTCCATAGACCTAGATGTTGCAACTAGAGAGACAACCCGACTACGCCTATTCCAATTCTCTCTTCGTGATCAAGCTAGTCAATGGCTTGAGCGTTTACCCGCGGGATCCATCACCACATGGGATAATCTCACCAATCACTTCCTTACTCAATTTTTCCCACTAGGGAAGACTGCAATGCTTAGAAATGACATTTTGATGTTTGAACAACATCAGAGTGAAACTTTCTACGAAGCATGGGCTCGTTTTAAGGATCTCCTCCATAAGGTCCCTCATCATGGTATAAACCTTTGGTTATTAGTTCAGATTTTCTACTACCATGTTGACTATCACACTAAATGTACAATCGTTAGGGCCGCGGGAGGTAAACTGCGTGATAAGAACGCCGAGGAGTCCTGGGCAATTATTGAAGAGCTTGCCGCCGATAATCAAGAGATGTGGGAGTTTAATCATACGATAAAAGCGGCCATCAACGCAGTCTCAACACCTGGAGGGACCACCGAAATCCCCGATGAACTCCTATGCAAACTCGAGGCAAAAGTTGACTATTTTAAGGAAAGGCAAAGGAGACCTTTAAGTCCTAGACGGGCTACTGTCAATTCTATCTCGAAAACGAATTCAACACCGTTATCAGAATCACCCTCTAGAGAAAATGTCGAGACTTTTCAAAACTATGCCCCACCTTATTCCCCTCCCGAGGAGCTTAGCCCGGAGTTTGAAGCTAGAATGAGAGAATATATGGCAACTCATTCAGATCGGCTCGCTAGATTCGAGAAAGCAGTTTACAAGCAAAAAGAGGAGATGCAAGAGAAAATGAATGAGATGATGACTCTATTGGAGGAGTATGCCAACCAGAGAACCCCCGTAAGAATGCTACTAAGGAAAGAAAGTGTCATCCTGATTGGTTCTAAACCAGTCAACTTTTATTAGTCAACCACTTGTGAATGGTCAACCGTAAAAGTCAAACTAATCAAGCCAATGCTTCCGTGAAATACAGTGTTTCCCCGGGTCGTAATGTCCCAACGAGGTTGCGATGGTATTAAAAATGAGTTTGTGATCGAGTGATAATGAACAGGGATATGAATAAAGTGTGTGTGAGTGATTACACTAGGGTTTTATAAAACAAAATAACTTAAATAAGCTATAAGAGTTATTACGTAAACCTAAATAACTTAGAAACGTTTAAAACCTAGAAATGCGTACGTTTAATTTAATTCTACGTAAACGTACGAAACAAAAACGTTTTTAACTAAAGTAGGAATTTGTATGCCTTAGGGGCTTAAATGCAAATTAAATAAACTTAAAATATTTATTTTATTAATTACTAACTATTTAATTAATTATTATTATTTAATAACTATTTATAATTATCTAATAATTAACTAATAAATAAGAAAATGTAAAATAAGTCTTAGAAATATATAATTAAAATTTGTAAAAGTCTAAAATATTATAAAACTTATTTTAAAAACAAAATTATATTTTTAAGACTATTTATCTAATTATTATTAATTATTAACTATTTAATTATTAATTAACTATTTATATGATTTAAATTATTATAAATACTAAAAAGATTTAGATAATTAAGAAGATTTTTATAAATTTAATTAACCATCACAGGAATCCTAAAAAATTATAAAAACTTGATTTTATGTATTTTTAAACTAGTTTACTAATTATTATTCTATTTATTAATTAATATCTAATTAAACTATTTAATTTATAAAAACTAGTAAATGAATAGTAAAAATTACAAGAAAATTACTAAAATTATTTTATGTTATATAAAAGCTATGAAAAATATAAAAACTATGTGTTGCTTTATAAAAACTAATTATGCTATTTAAAACTTAATTATTGATTAATTATTAATAAAACTAATATTAATTCTAATAAATACTAAATGATAATATAAAAATCTAATAAAATTACTAAAAATACTTTAATATAAAAGGAAATTAATAAAAATATAAAAATACAAATTACTTAATAAAAATTTAAAATGAAAATTAAAATTAAATTATATTAAATAGAAACTATCACTTATTTTTATATTGGTTTTTCTGGATTTTTGTTTTACCAACCTATTTTATACCTAAAAATAACTAACTTTTATAAAAATAACTTTTTTATAACTTATTAATAAGCACTGTGAGTGCTTATTATCCTCGCAGTTGATTTTGTTTAACCAAACAAGGAATTTAGCTAAAAGTGACTTATGTGGGATCCACAAGAGTAAAATCTAGTTCAGCTAAGTTAATTAAACATATATAAGCTAGAAAAAGCACAAGTGGTACACTAAATAAGCCAATAAGCCACAATAAGCCTTTGCTTATTGTGGACTGAGACAGAAAATGGGACAAAGATCAAGGCTGATTTCAAGTGGGGTCCACTGGGTACTAGGTCAAACAATTGGTCAACAAATGATCCCTGGTAGGAGGGGGTTGTAAGGAACCAACTGGTGGTAGTAGGGCCCACTGAGGTGGTCAGAAATCACCACCAAAGTGGTGGTGATGGACTATGTTCTCCTGGTGTAGGGGAACTTCTTTCCCTGCAGCTGAGTTTAGCCAGGTGTGGGGCCTAGGAAAAAATTGCTAAAAATATAATGATGGTGAGATCTTAAAGACAAGGTGGTAGACAATAAGTAGTGAAAAACACAGGTTATGAATCTCAACACATAAATCTACAAAAATCCCCCAAGTTTTGGATTATTTGAAGAACTTGCAGTTTTGACTTTTGATGAAACTTGATATTTTGACAAAATTGGATTTTCAATGAATCTAATGGACTGCTAAAGCTATGATAAGCTAATTTAAGAGCAAATTAGACTAAAACATCAGCTTGTGCACTGATATGAGGAGTTAAGGATCTCAAATCCCTCACAGTTAACTGTGAGGGGAGATTCTTTGTGAAATTGACTTTTTTTATTAAAGGGCTTTGGTTTTGAAACTTTTCTAGACCTATATTATCCTAAAGTAATATGCCAATACCACAATACTAACCAAATCACAACTAGAACACATGTATAATCCCTGAACCAAACACCCCTATAACTGCTACTTAATACTATAACTATTAGATTTTAAAACTAACTCCACTAATTTTATGATTGCAACAGATTAAATATACCAAATGAAGTTTAAATGACCACTAAATTACTACTAATAACAACAATATCAATAATATGAAGAATCAAACTTTGAGACTTACAAATGAGTTCAAGCTGAGAAAACAAAGAACCAACAACCAAGAACCACTTATAGATTTCCCATGAAACCTCTAACCCAGGGACATCAATAAACCACCCTGCTCCATCTTGATCACCATTCCTCTTGATTTTTTTTATTTTATTTTCTATTTATTTGATATTTTTGGAATTTTTTATATTTCCTAAGTAACTGAATAATTAAACTTTCAAAAGCTTATATCAGCTATGTCAAGATCTTTTATAAGTTAATCAGTCTAAAACAACAACATATAACAAAGATAAGTGAAATTTTCAATTTCACAAAAAATTGCTAAATGCTAATTAAATGAACAATAGTGTATTAGAAATTCAAAGAAGCTTGAATTATACTAAGGTAACTGAGTACAACAGGTTTAAGCTGAAAATTACAATTTAAATAAAGATTATACTACCTACGATTGAATTACACTAAACTATTCTAATAATCTTTCTCTACTGCTTCTCTTTTGTTATATAATGACTTTTCTTGTTCCTTGCAGCTTTTTGAATCTATCCCAATCAATTTGAGCCATTGATATGGTCAATTTAATCCTGGCCGTTTGAAACCACTTTTCGCGCCAAAAAGTCATAGCCACAGTAGTTTGTGTGGAGAGGATTTCAGGGGAATTAATGGGTGTTTGGAAGCTTGTGAAGGTGGAGGGATAAGGTTGGAAGGTAAAACTGTGGGATGGTTTGGTGGTATTGAGTTGCAGAGAAGGAGGGGGTGAGGTGGAAGGGATGAACAGTGGAAGTGGTATGGTTTTGGAGGGGTTGATTGTTTGACCGGGTTTTAAATATTAAGGGTGGGATGGGCCGGGTTGTGTATGGGCTTCGGAGTGGGTTGTTGGTGTTTTGTTTGGATTTTTTTTTTTTTTTTTTTTTTTTTTTTTTTTTTTTTTGTGGTTTAATAATAAGGGATCCGTTTGGTTTTAGGTTTATAATACCACAAGGACTAATTTTGTAATTTGAGCAAAGTTGAGGGTAAATTGTGTAATTTTCCAAAGTTTATCATAAGGGCCATATTTATCATTCATGAATAGTACAAGGGCCACTTTTGATAATTTCCCATTTTTTTATATCCGAGGACCTTTCCTGCCAAATCAACAAATTCCAGTGACCAAACATGTAATTTCACCAAACTTCATACTAAAGACCATTCCTGCAAAAGATTAATAGCACAAGGACCAAAATTTATTTTTCTCAAAGTTTTTACATCCTAGGGACCATTTATGTCAATTTCCAAAGTATAGGGACTAAACTTGTAATTTTGTGAAACTTTGCACCAAAGGACTAAATATTCAACTTTATGGTTAAAAAGGACCTTTGATGACTTTTTCATATTTTTAGAATAACCAGGGACTAGTTTTGACAACTTTTGAAACTTGAGGGACTGAAACTACCAATTATGCAAACTTTGTACGTTTTTCATCTGTTTTTGCATATTTTGCATTTGAAACATATAAAACACACTTCTAAGATATTTTCAGTATTTTGATGCATATTTGAGTATTTTTGGATGTTTTGGCAGCTCAGATTAGTATAAAATGATGAGTATTTAGACACTCATCAATCCCCCACACTAAACTATTGCTAGTCCCTAGCAATCTTTTGAGAAAAACTTAATGGATTTGAAAAAAAAACTCTTTACCAAAAGCCATCACTTCTGGAGTAGCCAGATGTAAGAACTGTGGTACATCTGATAACCGTGTGATTTTGAGCAAATCACCAGCTGTCAACGGATTTGATTACCAAAAGCCGTTTGCTTCTGGACTAGCCAACTCTTGATGGAATAGTCAACATCTTGGTGAGCTGATTACCAATTATGGATTTGCCACTGCCTTTACCACAAGCCATAATCTTGCGGGCTAGCCAACTCATTCGGTTTTTAGGATATGGCGAGTTGAGGTACCATACAATTTTGGGCAAATTGCAAGCCATAAACGGATTTGAGTTATCTTTACCAAGAACCGTTTGCTCCTGGATTGGCCAATCCTTATGTGGGTTAGACATGGCGGACTGATAACCATTTATTGCGTTCTAAGTGAGAAAAAATTTTAAAATTTTGGCTAAAATGGGGGTTCTTGATGGAACATGTGTTTAAATTCGTTAGAATAACGAATCTCCCCCCACACTTAGAACTGAATATTGTCCTCAATATTCAAAGTACCGGGTGTTAAACCAACACTTAGAACGTAAGAAGAAAATACTCTATAGCCTTTATTTAAGTTTATGTACACACATTTTTCTTTTTTTTTTTTTTTTTTTTTTTTTTTTTTTTTTTTTTTTTTAGAGGATATATACATATATACAACATGTGGGTTAGTATCTCCCCAACACTTAGGGTGAAAACCCTAAGTACGTGCCACTGTTTTTGATTACCGAGTCGCTAGCTTGACTCGACCCCGAATTCATTTGTCCATGGGGAAGTATGATGTGGAAGAGACAATCTGCATCGGACTTTCATTCAAGATATTTGGATAAACATTTGAAGCACGTGAAAGTTCCACACCGATGAGATAAGTACCCAGCTCATAATTTATAAATGAGAATGCCGGGGTCAAAGATAATGTCCTCACTCCCAAAAGAGTGAAGAACAGGAGAAGCCACGGGATATATGAAGAAAAGAAAGAAAGTCATGATGAAAATCATGACTAACTCCTCATCTTCAATAGGAGAATTCATTGTTTCATGAATCTCCTCTTTTAAGCTCGTTTAATCAAGACATATTATGGGTATGTCTAGATCAAAATAAAAGTTATCATACTCCGGAGGAGATATGATATGAGTGAGTTCACCGGAGAACTCCTCAAAGGTGAATGATTCGTATTTGGGATTGATTTGAGTGAGTTCACTGGGGAACTCCTCAAAAGTAAATGATTCATATACATGAAGAGAATTATAAGAATGAGAAGTGGTGATACCACTTATCTTCTCTTCCGTTTGATCAAAATGGAACGTTTGCAATTTCGGAATAAAATCATTGATCAAAACCTCACTATCCTTGACGGGGATAAGAGATGAAATAGGCTTTTCATTAAAAGCCTCGATTCTAGAAATGAGAAGATTAGCATTTAATAATGTAAGACGAAGAGATTCGTCTTGGATTATTTCTTCATCATTCTCTTCTTCTGAGTTGACAAGCTCAGAAGGTAATTCCCCCACATAACTAATGTCTCCACAAGATAAAGAATAGTTTTCATCAGAATCAGAGAACATCTCAATATGATCATTTGGAAAGACAAGAGGGGGAGGGATATCACACATATGATCAAGAATTCCCTGTGACTCACTTGGGATTGGGACAAGGTTCTCAACACTAGACTTTATGAATTCGTCAGATTCCTTTGCAAGAATTGTGTCAAGATGCTCGTCCCCCATGCTTAGAGAGTGAGTGGGAACCTTGGGTGTGATAACAGCAGACTGAGGGAGTTGAGAAGGACTAGCATACATGGATTTTATAATTTCCGTTTGTTCTGCTGCTAGTAATTCTCTCATACTCTTTTCTCCCTGTATTACCATGGAAGGAGTCTCAACTAATGAACTTGATGAGGTATCATCACTTTTCTCATCTTCATCAAGAAAAGCAGCATTTTGAAATTTGGCACGTATTATAGATGATTATTTTAAGACTAGTAATTCTTCCATGCTTCTTTCGTCTCTAGCTGCATGTTCTTCTGGAAGTAATTCCGCGATAGATTTATCACGAGAATATGGAATGAGTGGAGACTGTGGGGGTGTGGATGTGTCAAAACCGGATGTATCAGAACTAGAACAATGTTCAGGTTTATAATACGGTTGACATTTGAAATCATCATGAGGACCCCCACAATGTACACAAGAAAAACTTGGTGCATTGTGAAACAAAATATTAGCCAACTCCTCCTTAAGGTCTTTAAGTTTCTCAAGAACCTCTAGACAAAGGTCTTGCGGGTATTGAGGAGTTGCTTGGTTCATTTGGTACTGTGGAGGTGGGTTTTGAAACGAATAGTCATAATTGTTGCAAGGAAATGGATTCCCTGTTTGACAATCCGAGCTAAAGTGAGGACCTCCACAGTACTCACAACAGTTGAAAACTGATGTGGCTGTGAGTCGTATGTGCTTAAGTTATAATTGTTATCAGGAACCTGCTCATAGACAAGCGTGCCTCCTGATTGACAATCAGAACTGTAGTGTGAACCACCACAGTACTCACAACGGTTAAACTGCTGAGTCTCATGGTATGGAAGCTAATGGAATGAATCAGTAGTGTCAGGGTAGAAATAGGGATTCTGGTTATAGATAGACCCGTTTCCTGACTCTACCATGCCACAACCGGGGCACTTACCACCATTAAAAGAACTACCACACCATTGATAGACAAGAGGGTGAGAATAAGACATAGAAAGAATCAAAGGGTTTAGGGGTGAGAAATGAAGAATCAAATAGGTAGGAGTGTAAAGATGAATTTTTTGGTATTTTTGAAAATTTTTGTAGTACTAAATAAGAAGGAAAATATTTTTGGGTTTTTTGTGTTCGTTGAAAACTAATTTTAAAAAGTTTTCGGGAACAGTTTTGGTTTTATATGATAATAATATGAACAAGGACGGATAAATATACAATGAGCGTGTATTCAGGTTCACTAATACACAAAATCGTTTAGAATAAGCGCACAACCTCCCCGGCAGCGGCGCCAAATTTTGATTGGTTCTAAACCAGTCAACTTTTATTAGTCAACCACTTGTGAATGGTCAACTGTAAAAGTCAAACTAATCAAGCCAATGCTTCCGTGGAATACAGTGTTTACCCGGGTCGTAATGTCCCAACGAGGTTGTGATGGTATTAAAAACGAGTTTGTGATCGAGTGATTATGAACAGGGATATGAATAAAGTGTGTGTGAGTGATTACACTAGGGTTTTATAAAACAAAATAACTTACATAAGTATAAGAGTTATTACGCAAACCTAAATAACTTAGAAACGTTTAAAACCTAGAAAAGCGTACGTTTAATTTAATTCTACGTAAACGTACGAAACAAAAACGGTTTTAACTAAAGTAGGAATTTGTATGCCTTAGGGGCTTAAATGCAAATTAAATAAACTTAAAATATTTATTTTATTAATTACTAACTATTTAATTAATTATTATTATTTAATAACTATTTATAATTATCTAATAATTAACTAATAAATAAGAAAATGTAAAATAAGTCTTAGAAATATAAAATTAAAATTTGTAAAAGTCTAAAATATTATAAAACCTATTTTAAAAATAAAATTATATTTTTAAGACTATTTATCTAATTATTATTAATTATTAACTATTTAATTATTAATTAACTATTTATATGATTTAAATTATTATAAATACTAAAAAGACTTAGATAATTAAGAAGATTTTTATAGATTTAATTAACCATCACAGGAATCTTAAAAAATTATAAAAACTTTATTTTATGTATTTTTAAACTAGTTTACTAATTATTATTCTATTTATTAATTAATATCTAATTAAACTATTTAATTTATAAAAACTAGTAAATGAATATTAAAAATTACAAGAAAATTACTAAAATTATTCTATGTTATATAAAAGCTAGGAAAAATATAAAAACTAGGTGTTGCTTTATAAAAACTAATTATGCTATTTAAAACTTAATTATTGATTAATTATTAATAAAACTAATATTAATTCTAATAAATACTAAATGATAATATAAAAATCTAATAAAATTACTAAAAATAATTTAATGTAAAAGGAAATTAATAAAAATATAAAAATACAAATTACTTAATAAAAATCTAAAAATGAAAATTTAAATTAAATTATATTAAATAGAAACTATCACTTATTTTCATATTGGTTTTTCTGGACTTTTCTTTTACCAACCTATTTTATACCTAAAAATAACTAACTTTTATAAATACAAATTTTTTATAACTTATTAATAAGCACTGTGAGAGCTTATTATCCTCACAGTTGACTTTATTTGACCAAACAAGGAATTTAGCTAAAATTGACTTATGTGGGGTCCACAAGAGTAAAATCTAGTTCAGCTAAGTTAATTAAATATATATAAGCTAGAAAAAGCACAAGTGGTACACTGAATAAGCCAATAAGCCACAATAAGCCCTTGCTTATTGTAGACTGAGACAGAAAATGGGACAAAGATCAAGGCTGATTTCAAGTGAGGTCCACTGGGTACTAGGTCAAACAATTGGTCAACAAATGATCCCCGGTAGGAGGGAGTTGTAAGGAACCAACTGGTGGTAGTAGGGCCCACTGAGGTGGTCAGAAATCACCACCAAAGTGGTGGTGATGGACTATGTTCTGCTGGTGCAGGGGAACTTCTTTCCCTGCAGGTGAGTTTAGCCAGGTGTGGGGCCCAGGAAAAAATTGCTAAAAATATAATGATGGTGAGATCTTAAAGACAAGGTGGTAGACAATAAGTAGTGAAAAACACAGGTAATGAATCTCAACACATAAATCTACAAAAATCCCCCAAGTTTTGGATTATTTGAAGAACTTGCAATTTTGACTTTTGATGAAACTTGATATTTTGACTAAATTGGATTTTCAATGAATCTAATGGACTGCTAAAGCTATGATAAGCTAATTTAAGAGCAAATTAGACTAAAACATCAGCTTGTGCACTGATATGAGGAGTTAAGGATCTCAAATCCCTCACAGTTAACTGTGAGGGGAGATTCTTTGTGAAATTGACTTTTTTATGAAAGGGCTTTGGTTTTGAAACTTTTCTAGACCTATATTATCCTAAAGTAATATGCCAATACCACAATACTAACCAAATCACAACTAGAACACAGGTATAATCCCTGAACCAAACACCCCTATAACTGCTACTTATTACTATAACTATTAGATTTTAAAACTAACTCCACTAATTTTATGATTGCAACAGATTAAATATACCAAATGAAGTTTAAATGACCACTAAATTACTACTAATAACAACAATATCAATAATATGAAGAATCAAACTTTGAGACTTACAAATGAGTTCAAGCTGAGAAAACAAAGAACCAACAACCAAGAACCACTTATAGATTTCCCATGAAACCTCTAACCCAGGGACATCAATAAACCACCCTGCTCCATCTGGATCACCATTCCTCTTGATTTTTTTTATTTTATTTTCTATTTATTTGATATTTTTGGAGTTTTTTTATATTTCCTAAGTAACTGAATAATTAAACTTTCAAAAGCTTATATCAGCTATGTCAAGAGCTTTTATAAGTTAATCAGTCTAAAACAACAACATATAACAAAGATAAGTGAAATTTTCAATTTCACAAAAAATTGCTAAATGCTAATTAAATTGTAACACCCCAACCCGATAAGGGTAGAAGTAATACATTACAGTGACATATCAGAACAAAACCCAAACATATGATTTATAAATACAAAAGGAATTCAGGGTTACAAATGAAGAATCTGAAACTACAAGGTTACAAATAAATACTAAATCTAATAAAGTGAAACTTCTTCTAATCATCTCTAGTCCGGTGTAACTATCAAAGCATAGTCTTCTAAGTCCAGTCACACTCTCTTCCCATAACCTAGCTTCCTACTAAACCTGCCGCAGGAAAAGGAAATGCGGCTGAGCTTAAAAAGCTCAGTGAACAGATATATAAACAAGGTAATGATAATGAAACAAACTGAAGTATAGTGCATTGGGGAATATCATAAAGAATAAACAAAAGGAAATAATAGAAAGGAAAGAAAGGATAGTCATCCACCACGAGCCCAAAAACTCAAAGTCATATATCTCAAAATCATAAGCCGTCAATATCATAATCTCACAATCAGAGGGGATACCTCTCAGGCAGCCAGATAATATGAGGGGTGTCCTCATGTATCAAAAGGGTGGAGTAGCTAGCTCCCAGAAATTGTGAAAGGCGTGTATTGCACACAGCACCAGTCACCTCAAAGTCAACTCAAAGTCATAGTTAAATCCACTAAGCATACATGTCTAGGATTGCAACCCATACGCCCCTTACTCAAATTCAATCTCAAAGTCATATACTCAAAGTCATAATGGCCATAATAGTAATCATCAAAAGGGACGGCGTGAGAAATCACTCACCCACACATGAGTCATGCCAGTGGTGCATCACAGACATGCCTATGGTACCTCCATAGGTAGGGAAACAGAAATGGCTCGGGTATCAAACTAAGAGTCAGGTCTCAAAGTCATACAAAAGGTCATATAGCAAAAGTGCATCTCAAGGTCATATCTCAAAGTCATCTCAAAGTCATAGCAAAGATTCAGAATATCAAAGGTCATAATATCAAAAGTCATATCAATGGTTCAGAATATCCAAAGTTCATTCCCAAAGGTTCATTTCCAAAAGATTCGTTATTAAGTTTCATAAGTTCATAATAAAATGTGAAAGAGTTAAGAGAAAACAGATTTAGAAATTTGATTAATCATTTATCCATTTCATCACAAACATATCCCTTTTTAAACACTCTTCATAAAAGCCAATTACTCCTTCATTTAAAAATGGTTTCGTATCAAAATTATAGAGTGTCATTTCAAAACAGTTTCTTTCCATAACATCAAGTTATATTTTCCAAAAGGTCTTCATATCAAATTATCATAAAAGATGAACCAGAGATATCGGATATACAAAGGTCAGAAGTCATAGTAGTGGTAAAAGGAACGGATCACGAGTCATGAGAAACCTTACTGAAAGGTTAGAATATCTGTACCTTAAACCGCCAGGAAACCCACACTAGAACATAAGGATCGGGATAAACTCCTTCTTCAGCGAATCTATACGAATTAGATAACAAGTATTACTTTAAGTCCAATTGAATTAGGTTCCTCATTTTAGTATACTTTCCCTTTTTAGTAACTTGCCAATTATAGTAGCTTTCCGAATTAAGTAAGTTCCCATCTTTAGTAAATTTTCCGAAATAGCAAGTTTAATACTTTAAGGTTATAATTGACAATTAATAATATTTAAGGGTTAAAAGATAGTTATATTAGTTCAGGGTTAATTATGCCAATTTAGTAAGGTTTAGGGTCAAAATGTAAATTATCAAAATTAAATATTAAAAATATCAAATAAAATTATTTTAAGGTTTATACTATAATTTTATATTAAGATGATAACATTAGACCACGCCGTTTCATAATTTATTTTAAACGCACTTTCGATATAAATTTTAGATTGCGGTGACCAACAATACATTTCAACCCACACGACCCATATTATACCCGACAACTAAAATACCACACCAGTCACACCGCATATGTATCTTACTAATACCAGCTCATGTACAATCCATACTCTCATGTTACATGCATGCTTACATCTTCCTTTTAACTTGTTATAATATATATTTTACAACAGATTGTGGTAGTGTATGAATAGGTCCATAACGTGCACAAAGCAGAGTTTATATTATTGATCCACATTATAAAAGAACAAGAAATCAAATTACTTTTAGACCAGGTCGTATAACATGTTTACGTTTAGATGGGTATGTCGAATGGATTAGAAAACGAAAGACGATATTGATACGTACCGAAGGACGAAACAGAGAACCAAATAACAAGACCTTATATCACGTAAGCAACCATGCATGCGTATCAATCTTATAGTTACATGTATATGTTTAATATGTTTCAACCCGTAATCGACTCGACCTTATATAATGGTTCAAGATTATAGTTCTCGTATAACATATAAAAGGACGCATGATTGTATTTGGACAACAGTTACACACACACTCTACAAGATTTTATGACCGATTATACATGGGCCTGGTCTCCTTATATTATGCGTTGTTTTATAAGATTTCATGTGTACTTATTTCCGATTAAACACAAACCAATAGCAGAATAAGAAGATAGAAAAGAGTTTGAAAAGAAAACAACAAAATGGATATCGAACAAGCTTAGTCATTTTACCCTTGTAGACAAGAACGAGAACAACGCAACACCAGATTGACGCTAGCCAAAACTACCACCGAAACAGCAAGCAATCCAAACCTTCGATCAAAATATGAACCCACGTTCACGCCTCCTTCGATCCACGATCAACACACGATCACGAACTCTACCAATCCACTATCGTACCACCCTTGCAGCCTTTGTTCGAACAGAAAGGAATGGAAGGAAAAAAAAAAACAGCCGACACTTATTTTTCTTTAGGGTTTTTAAGTTTGTTATGTGTTTTTATTGTGGTGTGATAATCAGTATTATTTACTGATTTGGAGGGGAATATTTGAGGAAAGTAGGCGTGATTTGTGGAGGTGATTGGAAGACTAATTCACAAACAAGCCAATCGTGTACTTAGACATTTATTAAGCTTCATTCATATGTGCAACATCAAAATAAATAGGCCCATATAACATAAAACGTGTGATGTTTTCTAGGATACCAAGTTATGCACATTTTAGATTATCGTAAGCTTTATGACTTAATGAATGTATATGGTTCAAGTATTAATGTTCTATTACTTAGGATATCATATATAATGTAATGCCTTAGATTATTAACCGTCTTTTTAAAAGTTTAAAATTAGAGGGTATTTTGGGAATTTAACAAGTTCAAAATTTTCGGGTTTTACATAAATGAACAATAATGTAATTAGAGATTCAAAGAAGCTTGCATTATACTAAGGTAACTGAGTACAACAGGTTTAAGCTGAAAATTACAATTTAAATAAAGCTTATACTACCTACGATTGAATTACACTAAAATATTCTAATAATCTTTCTCTACTGCTTCTCTTTTGTTATATAACGACTTTTCTTGTTCCTTGCAGCTTTCTAAATCTATCCCAATCAATTTGAGCCATTGATATGGTCAATTTAATCATAGCCGTTTGAAACCACTTTTCACGCCAAAAAGTCATAGCCACAGTAGTTTGCGTGGATAGGATTTTAGGGGAATTAATGGGTGTTTGGAAGCTTGTGGAGGTGGAGGGATAAGGTTGGAAGGTAAAACTGTGGGATGGTTTGGTGGTATTGAGTTGCAGAGAAGGAGAGGGTGAGGTGGAGGGGATGAACAGTGGAAGTGGTATGGTTTTGGAGGGGTTGATTGTTTGACCGGGTTTTAAATATTAAGGGTGGGATGGGCCGGGTTGTGTATGGGCTTGGGAGTGGGCTGTTGGTGTTTTGTTTGGATTGGGTTTTTTTTATTTTTTATTTTTTTATTTTTATATATATATTTTTTTGTGGTTTAATAATATGGGATCCGTTTGGTTTTAGGTTTATAATACCACAAGGACTAATTTTGTAATTTGAGCAAAGTTGAGGGTAGGTTGTGTAATTTTCCAAAGTTTATCATCAGGACCATATTTATCATTCATGAATTGTACAAGGGCCGCTTTTGATAATTTCCCATTTTTTATCTCCGAGGACCTTTCTTGCCAAATCTACAAATTCCAGGGACCAAACATGTAATTTCACCAAACTTCATACTAAAGACCATTCCTGTAAAAGATTAATAGCACAAGGACCATAATTTATTTTTCTCAAAGTTTTTACAACCTAGGGACCATTTATGTTAATTTCCAAAGTATAGGGACTAAACTTGTAATTTTGTGAAACTTTGCACCAGAGGACTAAATATGTAACTTTATGATTAAAAAGGACCTTTGATGAATTTTTCATGTTTTTAGAATAACCAGGGACTAGTTTTGAGAACTTTTGAAACTTGAGGGACTGAAACTGCCAATTATGCAAACTTTGTACGTTTTTCATATGTTTTTGCATATTTTGCATTTGAAACATATAAAACACACTTCTAAGATATTTTCAGTATTTTGATGCATATTTGAGTGTTTTTGGATGTTTTGGCAGCTCAGATTAGTATAAAATGATGAGTATTTAGACACTCATCACATCCCCACTACCCAATTTGTTAATTCCATCACAATTGTCCACAAGGATAATGAGAAGGTAGAAGCCCCTACTAAACAAATCTTAGAAGAGCCACCAAAATCCCAACCTTTGAGTTACTACCTGAAACATGATATAAACGAAAACACTATAACAAATTGGATAAAGGGTGACAGGCGTAACCAACCTTCCAACCAGAGTTCTGAGAAGGAGGAAGGGGGAAAAGATGAGTATGATACGTTGCCTGGGGGGTCAGTATTCGAGAGGCTATTGGTACAAAAAGTGGCTACTAAGCAGATAGCGTGTGGGAACTTTGAGATACCAACTAGCATCGGGGGTTTGAAATATCTTAGTGCTTTCGCCGACCAAGGATCGGAAGTAAATCTTATGCCCCTAACTATTTACATCCAACTAACGTCAAAAATGCCAGCCCCCACTCGTGTTAGGTTATCCCTCGCTGGACACTCGTACGTATACCCCCTAGGAATCGCAGAAGATGTGTTAGTTAATGTCGCAGGATTCATGTACCCCCGTTGATTTTATGATCATCGATGATAAGGGTGATGGATGCATGCCAATAATCCTTGGGGCACCATTCCTTGCCACCGCTAGGGCTGTCATTAAATATGAATGCAGGAAAATTGAGCTTAAATCTGGAAAAAGAAAGATTAGCTTCCCCATGACCCCGCGAAGTGGGCATGAGAATTTTAGTTGGAGAAAGCTCAAAAACAACATTGACACGACACCCATTCGTGTTCAGAATAAAATTCTTGCATGGGAGGCAAGAATGAAAAGCTACAAGGAGGCTAAATATGAAAGGAGCAAAAGCAATAAAGTTCATGTCGAGTTCGAACATAATCAACCAGCAGAAAGCCATGTACCATTCGAGGGAGGAAACTTGGTACTCTTAAGACTCTTGGAAACAACAATACCACCCGATAAACCAAGTCCTTGGTGGTATGGGACTTTCACAATTGAGAGCATGAGCCAAGATGGGATGGCTAACCTGAGTAGTAAAGTAGGTGGAGAGGTGATTGCAAGTATCGACAGATTGAGGCACTACCACCACAATAGTAATGATCACAACTACATGGGGTACATCATCTTAAGGGATGAGGTCACGTAGTAACCCATGACCTTGAGTCTAGCTACAAGACTCGTAAATAAAGAAAAACGCTTCTTGGGAGGCAACCCATGTCTTGTGTGATTTTATTTTGTTTGATTGTTATTTGCTTCCGTATGCATGCTTTATTTTTATTGTTGGTAGATCATGTTTCTAAACTAAAAAGTGGAAATACTTTACTTTGTTGTTTTGGCCTAGTCTTAACTTCACTTAAGGTATTTTTGCAAAAGATAAGTGTAAGGGAAACCCCAAATATGTTTTTAAGAAACAAACCGATCATGATTCTCCACAAATATTAAGTGAACATGTATATTCATATTTGTTAGAGTCAAATGATTGTATCGAGTCATAATGAAGTTTTGCAGGATTTTCCAGGAAGTAGGACCAAGTTTTTACAGAAATTTTCTGGAAACTTAACACAAGAATTTCTGCAGGTCACTTCTGACGGCGTCATAAGCTTGCTCTTGACGGCGTCACGTGCAAAAATCTGGAAATTTTACCAGTTTTGTTTTTCTAACGGAGTCTTAAAGTTTTTGTTGAATTATAAGTTTTATAATCTCCAGGAAATCTGTAAACTTCATTCCACAAGCATTATATCTTATTTTGTTTTCTAGGATTTAGTAACTTATGTAGATTGCCGCCGATTTTATGCGAGGTTGCCTTGTCTGTTTTCTGAGGATTTACAGGTTATGTATGACAAGAAGATGGTTATTTTTCTGGAAGGGAAGCTTTGATTGTTCATTTTCTTGTAGGAAGATCTAACCTGGCCACCTTATTATCCATACCGAGCGAATCAGAGGAGTATTTGATTTCATTCTTTTTATTTATTTCACTTTTACATTCTTTACTTGAACATTGGGGACAATGTTCATCTTAAGTGTAAGGGGAGGGTAAAATGATAATACCTTACAGATACACTTTCGCTTGAGTTTGTTTGTTTGATGGTAGATGTGTAATAAAACTATGAGAAATACTTGTTAGTGTAATTTTAGCGCCAAATTTAAAATTTTTTACAACATTTAGGAGTGAAACTTTAGCCATAGCAAGCGTCTCATGGGTAGGAGATTGTATGACTAGCACATAACCGTACTTTCAGAAAAATTTTCCACCCAAATATGTGAGGTTCGCCTTAAGATTTGATAGGAAAAGCATTTACTATTAGTGCTTATAAGTGTACCGGTAGCATTTAGATTCTAGAACTTGCGTTAGTGATGCATCCCGAGACCGCTAGTGAGACTACATTCGTGTAGTAGGATCTACTACATGATAAGAGGCATTAGGATCACCCTTGTGTTAAACCCGTATTATAATTACTTGACCATTTAAGTCATATTACTTGGCTAGTTAAGTCAACTAATTTTTCCCACACCCTTAGCGTTGTATTCATTTTTAGGAGACGAAACCCCTAGTACCATCCCTCCGAGCCTATCATTTCATTTCTAACTTTAAGCATTTTACTTAAAGGAAGAATTTGTTACACCCCACTTAAATGTACACCCAAATCGCCTTAGCCTTCCGTGTATGCACTCATCTTTAGTGCATTATTGTTATTTGTTAAACCCTAAGTTAACTATCTAATTGATTACATGGTTGCTAAGTCGAGTCATATCCTTGTACATATTGTTTTGGGACGATTGAGACTCATGGGTAAAGTACTTATTTTATGGAGTAATGGGGAAGAACATCATTTATTACCCCTATATGTGCGTTAATCTTAAAAGTGCTCCAAGTGTTTTGATTTTCTTAATTCGAGTCACTAGATTAATTTATTGTAAAGTATGTAAAAATTCAAGTGTAACGGGAATGTTCATTCCCTATGATGTATTATTTTGGATGGTAGGGTAAGAGTGTATGCAAAAAAAAAAAAAAAAAAAAAAAAAAAAAAAAAAAAAAAATCGAAAAATCAAGAAAAAGAAAAGAAAAAAATAGAAAAAGAACAAGAGAAGAAACATACGGACTACCATCCCGTTTCATTCTATGTTCATTTTATGTTTTTTGTTATTTTTCATTTATTAGCTTAAGTCGAGTCTAGTCTTGGCTAAGCAACGCCATATTGTACATGTAATTAACCAAGATTGTTAACTCGCCTATATCCAACAAAACCGTGTATTTCATATCCCTACACCTAACGGTACAACCCTTTAAAAGACCTCTTTGATAGTTTATCCTAGTTGCTTACGCCATGTGTTGGAGGTTTGATCTTTTCCCAAGTCTATGGTAATCTATTTTGCTATGACAGGTAGTGAGAGATATCTTCCGTTTCCATATTGTAATTTATACTTTATTACACCCGAGAGATGTGAGTATCTAAACACTATTTGTGAGGTGCTAGTGTATGACCTCCGTGCTTGTATTTGGTCTTTAATGGAATGATTATTTGTTGTAATTACTTTTATATTAGTGTTAAATGACCCCTAACTTGTATTTTGATTAGAATAAAAGCGCATTTGCTTGAGGACAAGCAAATCTCAAGTGTAAGAGTATATGATGAGGCGTAAAATGATCCGTTTTTAGGGGGTCCTTTAAGCCCGGAATTGAATTTATTTGATCAAATATTGCCCTAAATCGTTTCTTTTGTGATTTTAGGTACTTTGGGAGTGAAATCTGGAAAAGGAAGCAATTCGGACGTTTTTGGAGCATAAAAGTGAAGAAAACGCCAAAGACTTAATTTTCCATGCTGGAAACAGTGTATGACGGCATCAAGAAGACATTCCTGACGGCGTCAAGAGTAAAAACCATGACGACCCAGTACAAACATGAAGGCGTCAAAAGTAGAGCGTCAAGAGTTAAATGTGTGACGGCCTGCAAAAGAGGACTACATGATGGCGTCAGATGTAGATCAAGGCACCAAAGATTTATTTGGCGGCGAGATGACGGCGTCACACCTTTGTTCTTGACGCCGTCAGCTCCTAATATCTATATATAGTTTTCTAATTTTCATTCATTTGGGAGGAACTTGTGTGGAGAAACCCTAGGGCCGAACCTTGTACGAATTTTACAGCTTTTCAAGGGTTTTCAACCCTTGAATCCTTACATGTGTTATTGAGATAAGTCTTCCTTTAATTCAATCAATATGTCTATGTGTTAGTTGTCTATATCTTGCGCTTGTCTTGATTCCACCATGTTAGGCTAGATTTATCTTGTGTTTGCTTAGATCTAATGAAACCTAGATGTTGATTATGTGTTGATTACTTGTTTATGGTTGTATTGGATGAATGATTTCAATGTTAGGCTTAAGAAAACTGGCAGATCTCCAAATGGTAACATGCTTGAACGTCTTAGGAAACATGAACCGATGTGTACTAGGTTTTAATGGTTTTATTTAATGCATGAGTAAATTCCAATGATCCCATGTTAGGAGCTTCTTGCAGACTCGACACAGGAGTGAAGTAGGCACTCATAGGATTGGGGAAGTAAGTACGCCACCCCATGAATGGTATTAAGGAATACAATCCGTCATCCACGCAACTATAACAAGTAATTAACGTGTAAAAGATATCTAGGGAGTAGTGAAATCTAAGTAAACACATTTCTCCACATATTGCTCACAACTTTAGTGTAATTAGTTTTATTTTCATTTTAAGTATTTTATTCTGATTGCATCTTTAGTATTGGGTTAGTTGACTAGCAACTAACTCCGCCCAAATCATTTAAACCCGAGATTTTTACTTGCTTTCCTAAAAATATAAAAATACAAAAAGAATCATCACTCATCTTTAGATCTATTATTTAGGTTTTCTAATCCTAGCGACACTATTCCTAGCTGAACGATCAATCCCCCGGTACTTGTCACTATACTATACTACATCGATCAGGTACACTGCCTGGTGGGGGTTGTAAGCTTCTCAAGATCCCTTGAGAGGTAAAGCCTGGTGCAATCCCTACGCTACCATTTACTCTTGACGCCGTCATGATTGTCTTCTTGACGCTGTCAGGTACTGTTTTCAGCATGGAAATTAAGTCTTTGCCGTTTTCTTCACTTTTATGCTCCAAAAACGTCCGAATTGCTTCCTTTTCCAGAATTCACTCCCAAAGTACTTAAAATCACAAAAGAAACGATTTATGGCAATATTTGATCAAATAAATTCAATTCCGGGCTTAAATGACCCCCTAAAAGTGGTTCATTTTTCGCCTCATCATATACCCTTACACTTGAGATTTGCTTGTTCTCAAGCAAATGCACTTATATTCTAATCAAAATACAAGTTAGGGGTCATTTAACACTAATATAAAAGTTATTACAACAAATAATCGTTCCACTAAAGACCAAAGACAAGCACGTAGGTCATATACTAGCACCTCACAAATAGTGTTTAGATACTCACATCTCTCGGGTGTAATAAAGTAATATCACATTATAGAAATGGAAAATAGCTCTCACTACCTGTCATAGCAAAATAGATTACCATAGGCTTCGGAAAGTATCAAACCTCCACCACATGGCGTAAGCACCTAGGATAATCTAACAAAGAGGTCTTTTTAAAGGGTTGTAACGTTAGGTGTATGGATATGGAATACACGGTTTTGTTGGATATAGGCAGTCTTTATTGGTGGCGAGTTAACAATCTTGGTTAATTACATGTACAATATGGCGTTGCTAAGCCAAGACTAGACTCAACTTAAGCTAATAAGTGAAAAATAACAAAAACATAAAATAAACATAGAATGAAACGTGATGGTAGTCCGTATGTTTTTTCTCTTTTCTTTTGCTATTTATTTTTTTTTTTTTTTTTTTTTTTTTTTTTTTTGCATACACTCTTACCTTACCATTGAAAATAATACATCATAGGGAATGAAAATCCCCTATACAATTGAATTTTTACATACTTTACAATAAACTAATCTAATGACTCGAATTAAGAAAATCAAAACACTTGGAGTACTTTTAAGATTAACGTACATATGGGGGGTAATATATGATGTTCTTCCCCATTACTCCATAAAATAAGTAGTTTACCCATGAGTCCCAATCGTCCCTAAACAATATGTACCAAGATATGACTCGACTTAGCAACCATGTAATCAATTAGATAATTAACTTAGGGTTTAACAAATAACAATAATGCACTAAAGATGAGTGCATACACGGAAGGCTAAGGCGATTTAGTTGTACATTTAAGTGGGGTGTAACAAATTCTTCCTTTAAGTAAATTGCTTAAAGTTACAAACGAAAAGATAGGCTCGGAGGGGTGTACTAGGTGTTTCGTGTACTAAAAATGAGTACAACGCTAAAGGTGTGGGAAAAATTAGTTGACTTAACTAGCCAAGTAATATGACTTAAATGGTCAAGTAATTATGATACGGGTTTAACACAAGGGTGATCCTAATGCCTCTTATAATGTAGTAAATCCTACTACACGAATGTAGTCTCACTAGCGGTCTCGGGATGCATCACTAACGCAACTTCTAGAATCTAAATGCTACCGTTACACATATAAGCACTAATAATGAGTGCTTCTCCTATCAAATCTAAAGGCGAACCTCACATATTTGGGTGGAAATTTTTTTTAAGTGGTACGGTTTTGTGCTAGTCATACAATCTCCTATCCATGAGACGCTTGCTATGGCTAAAGTTTCACTCCTAAATGTTGTAAAAAATTTTAAATTTGGCGCTAAAATTACACTAACAAGTATTTCTCATAGTTTTATTACACATCTACTGTCAAACAAACAAACTCAAGCGAAAGTGTATCTGTAAGGTATCATCATTTTACCTTCCCCTTTCACTTAGGATGAACATTGTCCCCAATGTTCAAGTAAAGAATGTAAAAGTGAAATAAGTAAAACAAATGAAATCAAATACTCACCTGATTCGCTCGGTATGGATAATAAGGTGGCCAGGTTAAATCTTTCTCCAAGAAAATGAACAATCAAAGCTTCCCTTCCAGAAGAATAAATCATCTTCTTGTCATACATAACCTGTAAAACCTGAGAAAGCAGACAAGGCAACCTCGCATAAAATCGTCGGCAATCTACATATACTAATAAATCCTAGAAAACAAAGTAAGATATAATGCTTGTGAAATGATATTTGCAGATTTCCTGGAGATTATAAAACTAATGATTCAACAAAAACTTTAAGACTCCGTTAGAAAAACAAAACTGGTAAAATTTCCAGATTTTTTTGCACGTGACACCGTCAAGAGGAAACTCGTGACGCCGTCAGAAGTGACCTGCAGAAATTCTTATGTTAAGTTTCCAGAAAATTTCTGGAAAAACTTGGTCCTACTTCCTGGAAAATCCTGCAAAACATCATTATGACTCGATACAAGCATTTGACTCTAACAAATACGAATATACATGTTCACTTCATATTATGGAGAATCATGATCGGTTTTGTTTCTTAAAAACATATTTAGGTTTCTCTTTACACTTATCTTTTGCAAAAACACCTTTGGATGAAGTTAAGACTAGGCCAAACAACAAAGTAAAGTATTTTCACCATTTTAGTTTTGAAACATGATCTACCAACAATAAAAATAAAGCATGCATACGGAAGCAAATAACAAACAAACAAAATAAAAATCACACAAAGCATAGGTTGCCTCCCAAGAAGCGCTTTTCTTTATTTACGAGTCTTGTAGCTAGACTCAAGGTCATGGGTTACTACGTGACCTCATTATTGGTTTCACTTTCTAGGTTATCTCCTATATCGGTATCGCTTTCATAGTGCAGGTATTTTGGGTCTTCGAACTCAAAGACATTTTTTCAATACTTAGACCCAAGGTTGCTAACACCCTTAAAGAACCCACATGATAAATCAGAAGTATCCTTACAGCCTCTCCGAACATCTTCATCACATAAGATAAGTTGAGAACTTAGCCTATCAAGCCCGTCACAATCGATTTTCTTGAGATCTTGTCTCTTGTATGGTGTTTGGTATGAAACCCTCCTAATTCCATCAGCGAATGTCATGATTCCGTTCCGGTCATCAACTATTAAATTGGTGATTTCGCAAAAGGGTGCTCTGAAAACAACTTGTGACAACCTCGGGTCGACGTAGTCTTCGATGTTGTCCACGATCGTAAATTCCATAGTGAATGCCATATTTCCTACGAACACTTGGATTTCATGATCTCTACCAACCACTTTCTCTCCCTTATAAATCATTCCCCATCTACATAAGTTGTTATAGTGGAATAGGGACATAAGATTCTTAGGTAGGAATACGTTAATGTAAACGTTATCGAAATACTTATGACCGATCATGCAAGGAATTTGGAGATTATTCGGATCAAATCTCCTTATCTTCCTCGATCCTCCATCCCTTGATCCATATAGATTCCCTTCAAGGGAAGGATGGTACTCGTACACCTCCTTATTACCCCTACGAAAAATTACCTTCTTGACACCATTGGTGAACAATGCACTACCATCATTCTCGTCAAGGATTACACCCGATTCATTGATAAATGGTTTCCCTATAACAAGGTTGGTTAATGTTTGATTGGTGACAGGGTCTATGTCATCGACCACAGTGAGGTCAATGTTGTAAACAAGTTCTCCAATCATGATTGATAAATATTTTATTACCCTTGCGTTATTGATTCTCTCATACACCATGCGTTCAGGGAAGGCTTCGTGGTATAGGAAAAGGGGGATTATCTTGACGGGGAGGCTAGGATCTATATGACTATCGGTTAAGAGCTTTTTCTTAATAGTGCAGGAAATCTTGAAAACTTTAGAGTCGCTTTCCTCAGTCCTATCACTATTCCCACTAGTAATATCCTCCATTTTTCTCTCGGGTTCCTCTATAATAGGTTTACCCAAAATGGATGGATTTCTCATATGCACTTCCGATCTCTCTTTCCCCTCATCCGATTTGCAAGACTCTTGCATGGCGGACTGCTCGAATGAGTTGGTACGGCTTTTGGACAATTCGTTGTCCAACCTTGAGGTTTCATCTTTAGCTGTATGACCCATATTTCCAGTTTGTTGTTGGTTCAGGTTAGGTGTTGAAGCAAATATCGTGGTGATAGTATTTACGAAATGGATCGGTCCTAGGGGATTGACAGGGTCTTTCGCTTTTGGTGATAGATGTTTAAATAGCTTACTAGGACTTTTTATTTTCACAGGGGAAGTTGGCTGATTCATGATGGTCATAGATTTGACCTCTCCAGCTTGAATCGGTTTATTAACAGCGTGCTCTTTGATAGCAGTTAACAGATTACAAATCTTGTTGTTCATATCGGCTTGCTGTTGTCTAAATTTAGCCTCGAGCGTAGAGAGCTGCAATTCTTGAGATAAATTAATTTTCGCAAGGCATCTTCACAGCTTTTCTTAGGAGTGCTCTCTGGTGGAAAATGCTTGGACCATTTGAGTGAGGAGGAGTCATTGAAGGATACGCTCCGCGTTTGGTACCCTCTGAAATTAGGTTTATCCTTCCATGCCTCAAAGGCCTCGTCAGAGTTTCGAGGGCCTCGACCAATGTATGACGATGTGAATTTGTAACACCCCAACCCGATAATGGTAGAAGTATTACATTACAGTGACATATCAGAACAAACACAAGCATATGATTCATACATATAACGAAATTCAGGGTTACAAATGAAAATCTGAAACTACAAGGTTACAAAGAAATAAATACTATGTCTAATAAAGTGAAACTTCATCTAATCGTCTCTAGTCCAAAGCATAGTCTTCTAAGTCCAATCACACTCTCTTCCCATAACCCAGCTTCCTACTAAAACCTGCCGCAGGAAAAGGAAATGCGGCTGAGCTTAAAAAGCCCAGTGAACAGATACATATACAAAGCAATGATAATGAAACAGAACTGAAACATAGTGCATTGGGGAAATAGAATAAGGAATAGATAAAAGAGTGATAGAATATAAAGAAGAAAGGATAGTCATCTACCACGAGCCCATAAACATATCATATCATATAAGCCGTCAATACCATAATTCTTCATAATCATATAGAGGGGAGTCCTCTCAGATAATCAGATAATATGAGGGGTGTCCTCATTCTTCAAATGGGTGGAGTAGCTAGCTCCCAGAAATTGTGAAAGGCGTGTATTGCACACAGCACCAGTCACCTCAAAGTCAACTCAAAGTCATAGTTAAATCCACTAAACAGAACAGATCTAGGATTGCAATCCATACGCCCCTTACTCAAAGTCAATCTCAAAGTCATATACTCAAAGTCATAATAGCCGGCAGATAATCATAAAAGGGACGGCGTGAGAAATCACTCACCCACACATGAGTCATGCCAGTGGTGCATCACAGACATGCCTATGGTACCTCCATAGGTAGGAAAAACATAAATGGCTCGGGTATCAAACTAAGAGTCAGGTCTCAAAGTCATGCAAAAGGTCATATAGCAAAGGTTTATCTCAAAGTCATCTCAAAATCATATCAGGGTTCAATCAAAAGGGAACATAGCAGTTCATAACAAAGGGTTCATATCAGAAATAGTATTCAAGGTCCAATAAGAGTTTATCAGGTCAAGGTTCATATTCAAAAATCAATTCATGGTTCAGTTCAAAAGTCCGTTTCAAAAGTTTCTATTAAAAGTCCAATTTAAATAATCTTTTAAAACAGTTTTCATAAAAATGGTCTTTCAAAATATAGGGTTCATGAAAGTTAAATAACCTTTCTTTTAAAAAGAAATTTAGCATCATTTATAAACATCTTTTCAAATCAGTTCTTCTCAAAACATTTCCATGGTATCATTAAGAAGGTTTTCATAGCATAGGTTCATAACGGAGGTCATATCAAGTGGAATCAACAGAGAAGGTTCAAGTAAAGGGGATCATAGCAATGGCATCAATTCGGGAACTAATGGATCAGAATATGAAAGAGATCATGAGAAACCTTTTGAGAAAGGTCAGAATATCTGTACCTTAAACGGCCAACGAAATCATAGCATAACATAAGAATAGGAAGTCACTCCTTCTCCAGCGAATCTACACGAATTAATGATCGACTTATTATTAATAAATTATTTTAAATCAAATTACTCTTTTTAGTCGGCTTTCTATTTTTAGTAATTTTCTATTTTAGATAACTTGCCATACATAGTAACTTTCCATTTTAAGTAAGCTCTCATATTTAGTATCTTTCTCGAATTAGTACTTTAATACCTTAAAGTTATTATTGACGATTAAATAATATATACGGTTTAAAATGACCAATATAGTAAGTTAAGGTTAAGTACGACAATTTAATAAAGTTTAGGGTCAAAATATAAATTATCAAAAATTGAATATTAAAAGTCAAATAAAATTATTTTAAAGTTTATACTATAATTTTATATCAAAATAATAATTTTAGGGCCCGTTGTTTCATAATATATATAAACGTATTCCCATCTTTAATTTGGACCGCGATGACCAAAATTATGATTATTCACATATATATACACGTTTCAATAACGTATTAGACATGTTACACATGCATGCACATTCACCACACCATACACATGCCAAACAGCCCGTCTATAATTCGAATTCGAAATATATATGGTGCCTGATCACTATTTTTTTTTATATACGTGACATATGCATTTCCCTTCTTCATATCAATAATCATGCATATATGGATTATAGTTTTCGTGCAACCCTTATGTTAGAGTATTTAGTGTAACTTTCCCTTTAATCCAGTTAAATCATGTGACACATCTTTTACAAAACTTTCAACCACAGAAATGTGGCGTTAAACTTATATATGTGTATTCAAATGATTGCATGATCCTTATATTAACGAGGCTATGATTTAGATTAAGGTTCCTTTTACTTGTTATACTAGTCGTATACAAGTTTTCATACAAGGTTTCATGAGTTTATGCAAGATGAAGGACAAGAATACCTTTAGTCGTGATAAGTCGAGACATGAAAAAAAAGACACGAGTGCAAGACTCAATGAGGCAGAGCCGAACCCATACCCGGACGTACATGAACCGTCATACAAATCACGTACAAAGAGTCATAACCCACGCACAACGAAAACTCAGTCCCGCGACCTCTCTAGGGTCGTTAAGAAAGATTGAAGCCGAACTCGAACCCACCTTGGCGTGAACCGCACCCGAACGGACCTGAGCAACGTGAATCAAGCCTTAACCACGAATCAGAAACAATTCGCCCTAGCCTCGTACAAGTTTTAAATGATCGAAAAGGTGAAGAGTAAAATATAGTTTCGTCACTTTGAGTTTGCAAGGAAAAGTTTTCTGTGTTTAGTTTTAGATGAAAAGATATTCAGTATATTTAAATGATATGGGGAGATATTTTATTATGTGAAAGGTTTATAACCGAATGAAAATTCTGTGGGATATAGGTGCGAATTGCCGAATCTTGGGGGAGTCAAATTTGACCATATCCTTTCCTTTTTATAAAATATTCTAATTTGTTAAGTCTTAACAAGAAATCGGATCTTCATAGAAAGGAAGGGCGTGTGATTTGGTGATGATTGAAACGAAATCTTAGGGTGATGGAGAAAAAGTTAGCCGAATATAATGGTGATTAGTGAGTGATTATCTTGATGATTACATTTGCCATATTGCAATTTGTCCCGGTGATAACATTATACAATCCGTCCTTGTGTTTGTGACCCAACGAGCCAAGAGCCAAGAAAAGTAATTAATTAGCCAAATCTTATGTTGTCTTTATTTAACTGCTACTTGAGCCCAAATGAATTTTTTTTTTTTAGACGTGCGATATGGGAGTCCAGACGAAATAAAACCGGCTCAAGACATGACCGAAACGATTTACAAACTCCTGCAAATGTTATGATGAATATTTAAAATATTAAGTGGCGTTGCTTATATTTTTGTATTTTAAAGTTTTTAATTATATCGTATAATCCAACTTAGGGTATATTCATATAGGAAGTTCAAATTATAACAGATTTTAGGAAACGGAGTTTCGGGTTTTACAATTCTTCCCCTCTAAAAAGAAAATTTCGTCCGCGAAATTTGAAGTCGCAAGGTTAGACGAAGTCGTAGTAAACCATAACAGGTCGTCACAACCATTCTCACGCTCGGGGAGGTTCTTCCAAAAGATATTCAGACCAACTGGTTTCTCATGACTCGTAATTATTGTCAAAATAGTTTCAGATTTCTCAGAAAGGCATATCATACTGAATTTGAATCAAAAGGATAATGTACCAAACATAACGGATGATAACGAATTCTCCAGAAAGAGGTATAAAAATTCATAGGATTTACATTGAATTGATTAGGTGAATCAGATGAGAGTACATTGAATTGTAGCAAACATGGGGTGATTTAAGGTTTAACTCTTCAGCTTCTCAGATAGTCTCGGCTTTTAGATAACCTTCCAAAGGTATTCTCATAAACAAACAGGTCTCATTTCCTCAAAGTCCACAATCACATATTTTACTCATATCAGATCATAATGAACAACTTCGTGAATGCGAAACGTATACGGACAGAAAGCATATCGTTAGATATCGTCAACGGCAGAAATTTCATAATGGAACCTAAGATCCTTATCAGAAGTTGCAAAGATCAGCAACACACGTGTCGAGAGTCCAAACGTATCGAATCGTATAACAAGGACAGCATATCAAACGTATAGGTAGAATGAACCTAAAGGCTCACTAAACTCAGATGATCTTGATCAGATGCCAGAATTCTAAAGCTTCTAAGGCACTTCTTAAAATATCATATGCCCACCATAAGTGCACGTTATATGATGTAAGTATTATCACGTTGGCCAGGCGTCATAATACTGGCATCATATACATATGCCCTCATGCTGGTCATACTTTATCTCAAGTCGTGAGTCAAAACCACCTATCTTAATCCACCTAGTACTTCTACAATCTCAAAGATCATCAGAAACAAACAACATAACTAAGAGAACGAAATTACTCGAAGAGTAACGGAAATCCGAGAATGTCATTCAAAATTAAGGTACGTCATCAATAGCGTCAATCCTTTACAGAATCATCTCGTCTAAACACAATGTCCGCTTCAAAATCCGTCCACTCAAATACAAATTTCAAAATTTCTTCCAAGTTGGGGTAGTCTGTTTACTCTTGTCCATCTTGCCTCATGATTAAAAGAATTTAAAACTCGAGTCTGGTTCCTCCGGTCTTCAGCAGCTCCTCTTGGTAGTGTGGCATCGTAACGGCAGTCTCTGACGCAATCACTGTGCATCCCTCCATCCGCAGGTCTGCTTCTGCTCTCAATTCATCTCAGTACAACTAAAATGAATAGAGAAACAAGACTGCGCGTCTTCGACAGGTCTTCTGTCATGGCTCCATGTTTTAAGGTACATGATGTTGTTGTCGACTCCAGGTTGTGTGTTGAATGGTTCGTCTTCTTTGGTCTGGTTGTCTTGGTGCCCAAACTGAAATCTTCACGTGTTGTATGATGTATGATCGAGCACTATCCCAGTTCCTCTCTTCTTCTTATATGCTTCTTCCATGGTAATGCTTGTCGCAACCACCTTCTACTACTCTTCCACCAGTTTTCTAACTCCGATAACGGTCTTCGATCTTGGTCCCTCTTGTGAAAGCTTTGTCTTTACATTATACAGGGTAGTGTTGTCTACCATGATTTCTGAACGTCAATCAAATTTCCTTTCCAGAACAAAGGGTCATCTCACCAATAATCTCTATGTTCTTCTTTCGTTTTAGAACACAACACAATGTCATACTAAGACAATTTGTCCAAAACACGCGAAAAACATGATTATTCTAGCCAACACCATTGGCATCATTCAAGTTCATAAATGTGATAACGAGTGCAAAGGCAGCTTCAGAAATCATCTCAGGGAATTTTCACATCGCCTTCTTTCTAGAACTGATATACTTCACAAAGGTTACTCTCGGTTAGTTAACCCCCTTCTTAGAAGTTTTTGTGGTTGCTTCTTCAGCCTTCAAATCTAAAATGATGCAATCAAATGCGGGGTTCAAAGGAAAAACAAATTAATCATTGATACGCGGAAACAGATAATGATTGCTGATGGTGGTACGTTTAAGTTCACGATAGTCGATACGTCATCGCATACTTCTCTCGTTCTTCTTCATAAACAAACAAGAGCATCTAAGAGAATCACCAAGGTTAACAAAAATCATATTCCATCAGCTTCTTCAAACACTCAACTTCTATAGCCCCATGGTTTCTTCAACTGAGATCAGTTCAATGCCCACTCTACTTCCTAAGCAGGAAGGAGTACCAAAAGTTCATCAGAGAATACCGGAAAATCTTCGTATGACAAAATAATTCCCAACAGTAGAACTTTCCAAGGGTTGATAATAATGGTTTTCAGGACAACTTGGTAATCACATGAGTTTGGGGTAGGTGTTTCCATAGTGACAGAAATTTTTGCAGATGTAGAGAGTCATCATAATGGAATAGGGTGGAGCAGATTTTTTTTTTTTTTTTAGGTCACATTTCAGATGTGGTAGTCTATGGTATCTTCACGAATAGCCATTCAGTCCAAAAGACCGTACAATCAGACATCTCAAATTCAAAGGATTCATAAAGTGAATACAGTCGTCAAATCATACAGATAGTTCATATATCAGAGTCAAGTACATGGTTCAACAAAATGTTGGGATGGATAAACGAACAGTTCAATGTGTGGGAATTTCGTTTAGCTTCTTAGCATAAGTAGCAGGTAGGATGTGTATCATTGGTAACGAATATCGTATAATCGTCAATTGTGAGAGGTACAGAATCTCAGTTATCAGCATCATCATGCTTAGTTAACAAATCCATATAGAGATAGGATTTACATCATACCCTTCCAAAGGAAACGGTTGGCAGAACAAGGTTCATCATTCACAGAGAGGAAACAAAAACTTCTCATATTCGTAGTTCATAATTACCAACATTCTCATAGGAGTAATAATGGATCATACAGAGTTAAGTAGTATCGGATGATACATTCATACCCAGCATAAGTAATGAATTTACAGAATGTGTCGAACACATTGTGGTTGAATGACCTACGATGTGGTCGAAAAGGTGTCAAACAGCTTATCAAACAAATCGGAGGCGGAGATCAAAATCTGAAGGTGAAACTTAAATGTGTAAGGTATCCAGGTAGCCTCCCGAGGTATTCCAAACTTACTTGGTTACTAAGCTTAAGTTGCAAAACTTCTAACTTCTGAAACAAAGGTCCTTATAAGGCTTATCTAAGAGCAAAGGCACGATCAGAGTGATACGGAAGCAAATGATACTTACATAAATGTCTTAGTCTACCCATTCCTCACTGGTAATAACTTAGGTTCCTATGGGGAATCCTAATGTAAAGTTTCAAAGGATGCCTTATGAGCGCCTACAGTGGAAACTTAGGGGTCCAAACTTCACAGGTCAAGGGTAAATGTATTACGAATCGCAGCCTGGGCTCTGATACCATAATTGTAACACCCCAACCCGATAATGGTAGAAGTATTACATTACAGTGACATATCAGAACAAACACAAGCATATGATTCATACATATAACGAAATTCAGGGTTACAAATGAAAATCTGAAACTACAAGGTTACAAAGAAATAAATACTATGTCTAATAAAGTGAAACTTCATCTAATCGTCTCTAGTCCAAAGCATAGTCTTCTAAGTCCAATCACACTCTCTTCCCATAACCCAGCTTCCTACTAAAACCTGCCGCAGGAAAAGGAAATGCGGCTGAGCTTAAAAAGCCCAGTGAACAGATACATATACAAAGCAATGATAATGAAACAGAACTGAAACATAGTGCATTGGGGAAATAGAATAAGGAATAGATAAAAGAGTGATAGAATATAAAGAAGAAAGGATAGTCATCTACCACGAGCCCATAAACATATCATATCATATAAGCCGTCAATACCATAATTCTTCATAATCATATAGAGGGGAGTCCTCTCAGATAATCAGATAATATGAGGGGTGTCCTCATTCTTCAAATGGGTGGAGTAGCTAGCTCCCAGAAATTGTGAAAGGCGTGTATTGCACACAGCACCAGTCACCTCAAAGTCAACTCAAAGTCATAGTTAAATCCACTAAACAGAACAGATCTAGGATTGCAATCCATACGCCCCTTACTCAAAGTCAATCTCAAAGTCATATACTCAAAGTCATAATAGCCGGCAGATAATCATAAAAGGGACGGCGTGAGAAATCACTCACCCACACATGAGTCATGCCAGTGGTGCATCACAGACATGCCTATGGTACCTCCATAGGTAGGAAAAACATAAATGGCTCGGGTATCAAACTAAGAGTCAGGTCTCAAAGTCATGCAAAAGGTCATATAGCAAAGGTTTATCTCAAAGTCATCTCAAAATCATATCAGGGTTCAATCAAAAGGGAACATAGCAGTTCATAACAAAGGGTTCATATCAGAAATAGTATTCAAGGTCCAATAAGAGTTTATCAGGTCAAGGTTCATATTCAAAAATCAATTCATGGTTCAGTTCAAAAGTCCGTTTCAAAAGTTTCTATTAAAAGTCCAATTTAAATAATCTTTTAAAACAGTTTTCATAAAAATGGTCTTTCAAAATATAGGGTTCATGAAAGTTAAATAACCTTTCTTTTAAAAAGAAATTTAGCATCATTTATAAACATCTTTTCAAATCAGTTCTTCTCAAAACATTTCCATGGTATCATTAAGAAGGTTTTCATAGCATAGGTTCATAACGGAGGTCATATCAAGTGGAATCAACAGAGAAGGTTCAAGTAAAGGGGATCATAGCAATGGCATCAATTCGGGAACTAATGGATCAGAATATGAAAGAGATCATGAGAAACCTTTTGAGAAAGGTCAGAATATCTGTACCTTAAACGGCCAACGAAATCATAGCATAACATAAGAATAGGAAGTCACTCCTTCTCCAGCGAATCTACACGAATTAATGATCGACTTATTATTAATAAATTATTTTAAATCAAATTACTCTTTTTAGTCGGCTTTCTATTTTTAGTAATTTTCTATTTTAGATAACTTGCCATACATAGTAACTTTCCATTTTAAGTAAGCTCTCATATTTAGTATCTTTCTCGAATTAGTACTTTAATACCTTAAAGTTATTATTGACGATTAAATAATATATACGGTTTAAAATGACCAATATAGTAAGTTAAGGTTAAGTACGACAATTTAATAAAGTTTAGGGTCAAAATATAAATTATCAAAAATTGAATATTAAAAGTCAAATAAAATTATTTTAAAGTTTATACTATAATTTTATATCAAAATAATAATTTTAGGGCCCGTTGTTTCATAATATATATAAACGTATTCCCATCTTTAATTTGGACCGCGATGACCAAAATTATGATTATTCACATATATATACACGTTTCAATAACGTATTAGACATGTTACACATGCATGCACATTCACCACACCATACACATGCCAAACAGCCCGTCTATAATTCGAATTCGAAATATATATGGTGCCTGATCACTATTTTTTTTTATATACGTGACATATGCATTTCCCTTCTTCATATCAATAATCATGCATATATGGATTATAGTTTTCGTGCAACCCTTATGTTAGAGTATTTAGTGTAACTTTCCCTTTAATCCAGTTAAATCATGTGACACATCTTTTACAAAACTTTCAACCACAGAAATGTGGCGTTAAACTTATATATGTGTATTCAAATGATTGCATGATCCTTATATTAACGAGGCTATGATTTAGATTAAGGTTCCTTTTACTTGTTATACTAGTCGTATACAAGTTTTCATACAAGGTTTCATGAGTTTATGCAAGATGAAGGACAAGAATACCTTTAGTCGTGATAAGTCGAGACATGAAAAAAAAGACACGAGTGCAAGACTCAATGAGGCAGAGCCGAACCCATACCCGGACGTACATGAACCGTCATACAAATCACGTACAAAGAGTCATAACCCACGCACAACGAAAACTCAGTCCCGCGACCTCTCTAGGGTCGTTAAGAAAGATTGAAGCCGAACTCGAACCCACCTTGGCGTGAACCGCACCCGAACGGACCTGAGCAACGTGAATCAAGCCTTAACCACGAATCAGAAACAATTCGCCCTAGCCTCGTACAAGTTTTAAATGATCGAAAAGGTGAAGAGTAAAATATAGTTTCGTCACTTTGAGTTTGCAAGGAAAAGTTTTCTGTGTTTAGTTTTAGATGAAAAGATATTCAGTATATTTAAATGATATGGGGAGATATTTTATTATGTGAAAGGTTTATAACCGAATGAAAATTCTGTGGGATATAGGTGCGAATTGCCGAATCTTGGGGGAGTCAAATTTGACCATATCCTTTCCTTTTTATAAAATATTCTAATTTGTTAAGTCTTAACAAGAAATCGGATCTTCATAGAAAGGAAGGGCGTGTGATTTGGTGATGATTGAAACGAAATCTTAGGGTGATGGAGAAAAAGTTAGCCGAATATAATGGTGATTAGTGAGTGATTATCTTGATGATTACATTTGCCATATTGCAATTTGTCCCGGTGATAACATTATACAATCCGTCCTTGTGTTTGTGACCCAACGAGCCAAGAGCCAAGAAAAGTAATTAATTAGCCAAATCTTATGTTGTCTTTATTTAACTGCTACTTGAGCCCAAATGAATTTTTTTTTTTTAGACGTGCGATATGGGAGTCCAGACGAAATAAAACCGGCTCAAGACATGACCGAAACGATTTACAAACTCCTGCAAATGTTATGATGAATATTTAAAATATTAAGTGGCGTTGCTTATATTTTTGTATTTTAAAGTTTTTAATTATATCGTATAATCCAACTTAGGGTATATTCATATAGGAAGTTCAAATTATAACAGATTTTAGGAAACGGAGTTTCGGGTTTTACAGAATTCGTTATAAGCGCGTTTTGGAAGCTCCATGCAGTTATGAGTTTCGTGAGGGCCATTACACAATTTACATGCAGAAGCGATTCTGCTCACTTGGTTTGAAGGCTTTTGAGCTTCGTAAGAATTTCATGAGAGACTTGACTCGACCTTCAAGTTCCATGATCCTACGGTCGGGAGTGCTAGAATTGTTCGAAGGGAAAGATATTGCCTTGACCATTTTGTTCAAATAACGGGGATCATTCCAACTTTCGTTGTCATAGAGAGCAAGATCTTCTATGAGTTCCCATGATTGTTCCGCACTTAGATCACGTAGCTTACCACCGGCAGATTGGACAATGGCTCGCCTTGTGGAGAGATCGATATGGTCATAGAAGATTTGGACTTGGAGCCAAAGATCTATGCCATGATGGGGGATTTTTTGGTGTAAGTCCTTGAAACGAGTCCATGCTTCATATAGAGTTTCATTTTGACATTGTTGGAACATCAAGATGTCATTTCTAAGCTTGGTAGTTCTCCCCTGTGGGAAAAAATTGAGCAAGGAAACGAGTGGTGAGATCATCCCATGAGGTGATGGATCCCGTGGGTAAACCTTCAAGCCATCGACTAGCTTGATCACGTAGAGAGAATTGGAATAGGCGTAATTGGGTTGACTCTCTAGTTGTAACATCAAGGTCTATAGAATCTACGATTTTAAGGAAATCCTTGAGATGTTGATTTGGATCTTCGGAACGAAGTCCATGGAATGCACATCCGCTTTGCACCAACCGGATGGTGTCGGATCGCAAGGGGGTCATATTGGCTCCAGTGAGCTCAATAGTGTTTCGATAGCCTTGGTGGCTAGGTCGGGAGTACTCTCCTAGGGTTCGGGGCCTAAGAGGTTGGTTAGCTAGAGGTGGGTTTTGTTGTGGTGGGATGATGGGTTCAAAGATGTTACCATCGTCCATGATGTCAGATGGCAAAGAGTTACGAACAGAAACACGAATAAATAAGATAGACTAAAGATATCCTAAAAATAAAAATAAAATCTTACTAGAAAGGAATCTAGCAAGTAGACCTAATAAAAAGAGATTCTAACCTAGACAATAACTATTCCCCGGGCTGCGGCTCCAAAAACTTGATGCGTAGGGATTGCACCAGGCTTTACCTCTCAAGGGATCTCGAGAAGCTTACAACCCCCACCAGGCAGTGTACTTGATCGATGTAGTATAGTATAATGACAAGTACCGGGGGATTGATCGTTCAGCTAGGAATAATGTCGCTAGGATTAGAAAACCTAAAGACTAGGTCTAGAGATGTGGGATGATTCTTTTTTTATTTTTATATTTTTTATAAAAGCAATTAAAATCTCGGGTTTTGGAAGAGTGGAAAGAATTAGTTGCTAGTCAACTAACCCAATAACTAAAGATGCAATCAAAATAAAATGCTAGAAATGAAAATAGACTAAATTAAACTAGTGGTGTGAGCAATATACGGGAGAATTGTGTTTACTTAGATTTCACTACTCCCTAGATATCTTTTACATGTTAATTACTTGTTATAGTTGCGTGGATGACGGATTGTATTCCTTAATACCATTCATGGGGTGGCGTACTTACTTCCCCAATCCTATAAGCGCCTACTTCACTCCTATGTCGAGCCGGCTAAGAAGCTCCTAACATGGGATCATTAGAATTTGCTCATGCATTAAATACAACCAATAAAACCTAGTACACATCGGTTCATGTTTCCTAAGACGTTCAAGCATGTTACACAATGGAGATCTGCTAGTTTTCTTAAGCCTAACATTGAAATCATTCATCCAATACAACTATAAACAAGTAATCAACACATAATTAACATCTAGGTTTCATTACATCTAAGCAAACACATGACAGATCTAGCCTAGCATGTTGAAATCAATACAAGCATAAGATAAATTCAAACAACACATAGACATATTGATTGAATTAAGAGAAGACTTATCTCAATTGAACATGAAAGGATTCAAGGGATGAAAACCCTTGAAAATACTGTAAAATACGACCTAGGGTTTACAAAGTTCGGCCCTAGTATTCTCCACACAAGTTCCTCCTTTATGAATGAAAAATAGAAAACTATATATAGATTCTGATAGGTGACAGCGTCAAGAACAAAAGTCTGATGCCGTCATCTCGCCGCTAAATAGTTTCTCGGACTGCCTAGATCTGGGTCTGATGCCGTCATGTATACTCCTTATGCAGGCCATCACCAAAAATAGTCTTGATGCCCTTGTTGTGACGCCTTCAGGTTTTCACTAGGTCGTCATGGATTTTACTCTTGACGTTGTCATGATTGTCTTCTTGACGCCGTTAGGTACTGTTTTCAGCATGGAAAATTAATTCTTTGCCGTTTTGTTCATTTTTATGCTCCAAAAACGTCCGAATTGCTTCCTTTTCCAGAATTCACTCCCAAAGTACCTAAAATCAGAAAAGGAACGATTTAGGGCAATATTTGATCAAATAAATTCAATTCTGGGCTTAAATGACCCCCTAAAAGCGGTTCATTTTTCGCCTCATCACAAATATTGCCCTAAATCATTCCTTTTGTCATTTTAGGTACTTTTGGAGTGAAATCTGGAAAAGGAAGCATTTTAGACGTTTTTGAAGCAAAAAAGTGAAGAAAATGGCAAAGTCTTAATTTTTCTTGCTGGGAACAGTACCTGACGGCATCACATGTTCCTTAATGACGTCGTCAAGAGTAATACAAGAGGTGGATGTGGAAAATACACTTGATGATCCAGAGAGTTTTGTGCATTGGAGATGACGGCGTCACCCAAGGCCGTCATGGTCCATGTATTAGTGACATCCCAGAAGAAATTTACACATGACGGCGTCAAAAGTGGATCTAGGCAATCCGATTTCATTATAGGCAGCGAGTTGACGGCGTCACATATTTACACATGACGCCGTCACCATGTATTATCTATATATAGTTTTCCAAAATTCATTAACTAGCGTGCAACTATGAGGGAAAAACCCTAGGTCGAATTTTCCAACTTTTTCAACGGTTTCAACCCTTTGAAACTTTCATGTTCAATTTGAGATAAGTACTCTTTCAATTCAATCAATATGTCTTTGTGTTGTTTGAATATATCTTACGCTTGTCTTCAATTTAACATGCTAGGCTAGATTTCTTTTGTGTTTGCTTAGATGTAGTGAAACCTAGATGTTAATTATGGGTTGATTGTTTGTTTATAGTTGTTACGGATGATTGTATTCGAAGTTAGGCTTAAGAAAACTGGCAGACTTCCATTGGTAACATGGTTGAACGTCTTAAGAAACATGATCAGAGGTGTATTATGATATTTGGTTGTATTTAATGCGTAGGAGAATTCTAATGATCCCATGTTAGGAGCTTCTAACGGCTCGACATAGGAGTGAAGTAGGATCCTATAGAGTTAGGGAATATTGTACACGGCCCTACGACTACTATTAAGGAATTTGACCCGTCATCCATGTAATTGTAACAAGCTATCAACCTGTAAAAGATATCTAGGGAGTAATGAAACCTAAGTAAACACAACTTTCCCTATCATTGTTTATACCAGTATAATTAGTTTCATTTCATTTTTGTTATTTTATTTTGATTGCATCTTTAGTTAAATTGGGTTAGTTGGCTAGCAACTAATTCCGCCCACTCTTCCAAAACCTGAGATTTTAATTGCTTTTATAAAATATAAAAATACAAAAAGAATCATCCCTCACCTGTAGACTTAGTTTAAGAGACTTTCTAATCCTAGCGACACTATTCCTGAGTTGAACGATTAATCCTCCGGTACTTGTCACTATACTATACTACAACAATCAGGTACACTGCCTGGTGGGGGTTGTAAGCTTCTCGAGATCCCTCGAGAGGTAAAGCCTGGTGCGATTCCGACGTATCAGAATTTTTCATGAGTTTCTCGTTAAACTCTAAATCATTTATAAACTCATCATTTCTAACACATAACATGCTCCCTCAAGGATTGAGGGGGATAAAATGTAACATCTCATAATCAGTCATTCTTAAATCTGACCACATCTTTCTCCCAAAATCTTTAAACTTATTTAAATCACTTGGGTCACAAATCTCAAATGGTTTGAAATTTTTGATCAAGGGAGAGAATGTGATTTAAATACGAGATCTGATTAAAAGGTGATATTTTTGGACTTAAATATAAGCTCTCCCATATGTGCTAAAACTCTTTTGTACATCAACACACATATTGAGGGGGAGCAATTAATTTGTGAAAAAGGATCCTTGCATCTTATGTGAGTACATCTCAGACTTGACTCATGAATTGATGAAACACAACTGTTTGTTTGTCGAAAGGTTTTATCCAAGTAGAAAGTACCATTTCGAGAAACTCTTCTTAGATGTGTACTTTGACGGGTCTAACTTCCTTATCAAGGAATGTTAACAATTTTAAGTTAGTTATTAGGGCTAGTTATCACCTAAAAGCTGATAATAGATCCCTTTAACTAAGCAACGTAAACGTGTCCCTCAGGTATATGTCTATTAAGAGTGGATCAATTCAAAAGAAGTGCAACTCATCCCGACATGTGCAAATTTCTATCCAAAATCTATGTGCACATGTTAAGGGGGAGCATTTGAAAATTATAAAACTCTCAACGTGTGAACTAAATGTGTTTCCTTATCATAAACACGTTGTGAGAATTTTCAATGACTTGGTTTATGGCAACATAGGATAGACATGAAGTTATAAGGTGGATAAGTTTAGGAAAACCATCCTATGATCCGCCAGAGCCGGAGGGATCTACCCATCTACAATAGCAAGTAGATAGTATTTGAAAGTCCGTAGGTATGATTATGAAAAAAAGGAGAAATGTAAGAATGGAGAAAGAAGGGGTTGAAGAATTAAAAAGAAATGAAATGAGAAAGGGTGAAAAGAAATAGCCCTCCAATTATTCAACCTTAGGGTAGAAACTGGGTTAAATTCATATGCTACTGGTGTTTACTAAGGTAACACCGGTATTGAAGACAAGACGTCATGGACCCAGTGACGCACTGCACTAAACCTGTTGGTAATAGACTTTAGTATTTCAAGTGTCGGTCATTGAATTTTGTTATAGGTTGCATTATTTAGTTAATACGTTAGTTATTTCATATGTTTTATTAAGTTTTATGCTTAGTTTATAGGTTTGGATAAAGTCTAAGGGCTAAGTGTGTAATATTGTCTAAGTGTGGTGAAGCCCTAATCCTTTCCTATAAATAGCAATGTATAACCTCATTTGAGGTTGTTGGTTCTCTTAATATTATTATTAGTCTTTCATATCTTATTTAGGGTTCCTTCCACTCTCTCTCTCTACTTATTTTCTCTCTCTAGATTTTTAAGTGATTATGTTGTAAAAATGGTGACCTAACAAGTGAAATCTAGAGAGAACTCCCCATAAGACTCAAAAAGCATATTTTAATCAAAAGTTTATCAAAAACAACATCTAATATGCTATTTTTGAGGGGGAGAAAAGTGAAAGTGATTAAAATATGAAAGTTAAATGTTGCTTAAAACTCAAATCTCATGCGAGCTAGACTCAGATTCACCCAGGAATTGACGAAACTTAAAAGTTAGTAAATTCTGAATTTTATATGTCAACAATCTCTGTCATTCTTTGGCACTCGTAGCTCAATCTCCCTATGCTCCACCACCAATGTCAAATCATGCATATGTTCAAGAGCAGAACTACTTTAGTTATCCACAATCTTCTACCTCGAACCAAATGGTCCCTTATGATTCATCTCCACAGAATGCTTCCACTCAACTTGTTCCATTAAACAACAATGATGCAGTGTATTACTCAAACTCCAATGACGATGACGATGATGACTTTAACATGTTGAATCAGGGACTTGCTCTTATTGCTCGTGCTTTTAGCAAATTCTCCAACAAAACAAACAACCGTCAATGTTCATCTTCTAACACAAGGAATCAAGCTATTGTCAATGATGGAAGGGTGGAAATTCAGAATCGTAACTTTGGTCGATCTGGTTTAGGAAGTTCTTCAGGAAATTTTGGGAATGGTCAAAGGTTTAATAACAATGGAGGGTTCAGGAACAACTCAGGCTCTTCTCAACAAAGGTCTGAACCAGTCGCAACTAGGAACTCCAACTCAGGGAATGCAGTGTGGTGTTATAACTGTAATGAACAAGGTCATATAGCGACTGCATGTCCTAAACCGAGAACTCGGGGTAGTAAGTTTCACAAGCAGGCATTACTCATGGCTCTTCAAGATGAAAAAGATGGACATTTCCCTGAACAGGACAACAACTTCATGGCAAATGTGAACAATGACGATGACATGGAAGATCTAGAAGCCAATGCAGCTGTGATGCTTATGGCCAACATGCAGGAACTTAAGCTTAATGATTCAGGTCCAGTATATGACACTGACGGCTTGTCTCAGGTACATGACCTCAATGCATGCTTTATACATGATATAGCCTCACCTTTTGCTTCTGAATCAGATATGGCGCAAGTTGTTCCATCTGACTCATCTTTATCCTCTCAAATAGATGAACAAATAAGCACAGTTGTCATATTTGATGATGACACAGTTGTTTCATTTGATAATCCTATTGAGAATGATAAACATGATCATTTAGAACAACATGAACCATAATTTGATCCAGACCCTGGCCTCATATTGTTATCCAAACAACTGAGTGCACAACTGAATGCTCAACAATTGCAAATCATAAAATGCAACGAGAAAAAGAAAGTTTTAAAAGACAAAAATGCGTCACTTGCACGAGATATTGAGTGTTATAAAATTCAACTTTCAAATCAGGAAGACAAGATTAAACATACAAAAAGTTTTGAAAAAGCTTTTCAAGATTCCTATAACAAAGAGCAAGATCTTCAACACAAAATGCAAGATTTAATTGAGTCAAACGGAAAGTTGATTTCTAAACTTGAAAATGAAAAGTGTGAACTGAAAATGCAAGTTGAACGTATTCAAACTGTACTTTCAAAAACTAAAACAGAATTGTCAAGTTGTAAAAAGGAGTTTTGTGAACATAAAATACGAAAAAGGAAGTATATAGATGACTTACTCGGTGAGATTGTTGATCTTGAAAAACAACTCAAAGAATTTCGTAACATTGTTTACAAACACAAGAACTCTATCACAACAATTCAGAAATTTACTTTAAAACCAAGACCCGATAAAGGATTTGCACTTGGCGATTACAATTCAATGTTTCTTCACACGGCATTCAAAGAAATTCCCAAAATTTATAGTATGGACCATTTGCTTGATAATACGATTGTGCGTGCTGTTGTTTTTGATACTGAGGAAGAAGAAGAACTTGAAGACGAGAGTCGATCTAAAATGAGTTATGTTCAATATTGGACACCATATGATTATTCAAAAGCTCCTCACATTTCTAAATATTTTGTTACTTAAAAGGAATTACCTGAGAAATCATGGTTTGTCGAAGAGTCATATGTTTCATCCTCTAATGCGGCCCCTCTCCAAACTGTAGCACAAATAAATGGTCCTTTACCATCATTCGGTGAACTTACACCTTTACCAAAAAGTTGTCGTGTCTTAAATTATTTCAAAACTTTTATGGAAGACATCGAAATTTTGGAGGAAACAATTGAACGCAATTCTGAAATAAAAATTGAAACTTTTCAATCCGCTTACGAGCGAGAAAAGAGAGATATTTTTCAAAAACAAATGTTGCCAATTGTCAAACACCTCCGTCTCTGTGCTACACGTTGGGATCAGGAACTTCAAAACGAGGTCAAAAATATGATAAACGTTTTCAACTCTACTGAAAATGAGATTTTGGTTCAAAAGCAAAGAAATAGAGTTTTAAAAAATGATGCTGATCGACTCTTGGAACAAGTTCTCAATGCTGATATTTTGTCTGTTATCATGAATGATCTCTATAAATCTGGTACTTCTATGGTTATGGATGATCTTTGTGTTGATAATAACTTGTTAAATGTGGAAATCGAGACACTTAAACATGATAATGACAAGCTGAGAATTAAAAATGATGATGTGACAAAACAATTTTCAAAAGAAATTTGTCAACTCAAACAAAGGCTTGAATGGTGTCAAGCTCAAAGTATTGAAACGGAATTGCAACTTCAAAGTCAAAATATTTCAAACTCTTGTCAGCTTTGCAAAAACAATGAGTATTTCAAAAGTCTGTGTCTCAAATACGAGAAAGAAATTGCGGATTTAAAAATTGAAAACGCCGAATGGCAAAAAAACCGCGATGACATCAAATATTGCAATGGTTTACTTGAGTCTGAAATTCAGGACAAAAATCACATCATCATTGATTTGAAAGAGAAAATTAAGCTACTTCAAAAAGGAAAGATGGTTGACACCACGGTGATAGCACCAGGAATGTATCAATTAGACAAAACTGCTAAAGGAAATGTTGTTCAAAATACTAATGTTGATAACTCCACTTCTACAGGACTAGTCTCCCCTGATAGCGTTAGCAGACCCAAGCAAAACAGTAAAAAGAAGAATAGGCTCTGGCAACGTAAAAGAGGACCACTAGAAGCTCAAGGAGTAGAAGATCAACTTAGGAATTTGAATAAAATTCATGTTGCATTAGATTTAGATTCTAATCTGGCAAATTCTAATCAAAATCTAAATGTAACAAATGATGAACCTTTGAATGTTTTGAATATTAATGCATCTTGCGTGTTTTGTCGACAAAACGTATCATCTGGTGATCATACAATATGTATAGGTAATTCTCTTCTTAATCGTCATAAGAAACGTAGGACACGCATTCCTTCTAGGCCCACTACTGCCTCTAAGTCTATTTTAGGAAAGCCGCCTTCTACGGTTTCTAATGAAGTTGAAGTTACCCCTATAAGTGAAGAGAACAAATCTAGGATTAAGTCTACCACTAGTGAATTCACCATTAAGAAAGCAAAAACTAGTTGGAATTGGCAACGTTGGTTACAACATAAACCAGACTTCAAATGGATTCCTAAAATGTTGAATACATGTGCTTCTAACCAACAGGAACCCGCACTTTCTTTGGGTTCCACCCTTACTTCTGTTCCATCCGTGTCTTCTTCTTGTGATGCAGGTGGTACAGATTGTTCTCTGGATTGTTTATAGCGGATGCACCCGACATATGACAGGCAATCTCAAACTGTTACACAACTTTGTCTCAAAGTTCATTGGTACTGTCAGATTCGGGAATGATCATTACGCTTTAATCATGGGATATGGTGACTATGTCAGTGGGAACATTGAAATCAGTCGTGTTTATTATGTGGAAGGCCTTGGACACAACCTTTTCTCCGTTGGTCAATTTCGTGATGGGGATCTAGAAGTTGCATTTCGTGAGAAAACTTGTTTCGTTCGTGACTTACAAGGAAACGATCTAATGTCTGGCTCTCGTGGTTCTAACCTTTATACAATATCAATGTCAGATATGATTGCTACATCTCCGATATGTCTTCTCTCCAAAGCGGTATCGACTAAATCTTATGGCACAAACGTCTTTCGCACTTGAATTTCAAAATTATGACTGAACTTGCTCGTCACAAACTTGTAGATGGATTTCCAAGATTCCGTTTTACCAAAGATCACTTATGTTCAGCCTGTGAACAAGGAAAACGTACTCGCGCTCATTTTCCCTCTAAACCTGAGCACAGTACGAATCATGTTCTACAACTGCTTCATATGGATTTGTGTGGACCGATGCGTGTTCAAAGTATCAACGGTAAACGCTACATTCTTGTAATTGTGGATGATTACTCCAGATGGACTTGGGTTTATTTTTTACGAAGTAAAGATCAGGCTCCTTCAATGATCATCACCTTTCTCACTAAAATTCAAGTTCAGTTACGAAACACGGTACGAATAGTCAGAACTGACAATGGAACTAAATTTAAGAATCAGACACTTAGGTCATATTTTGATAAAGTGGTAATTGAACATCAAACATCTATTCCTAGAAGCCCAGAACAGAATGGAGTTGTTGAAAGAGGGCAACAGGACATTAGTGGAAGCTGCTAGAACTATGTTGATTAATGCTCAATTACCAGATTACTTATGGGCGGAAGCCGTTTCAACCGCATGCTATACTCAAAACCGTTGCATGATAACAAAACACCATCACAAAACACCTTATCAAATTGTTCACAAAAGAAAACCGAACATCGATTACTTTCACGTATTTGGAGCACTTTGTTATCCGAAAAATGATCGTGATGATTTAGGTAAACTTAAAGCAAAGGCTGACATCGGAGTGTTCGTTGGATACTGTGAAAATTCTAAAGGTTTTCGAATCTGGAATCGTCGAACAAGAGAAATTCAAGAAACTATTCACGCTAATTTTGATGAACTCACACAGATGGCTTCTGAGCAACACAGCTTAGGACCCGAATTCAACCGTCTTAACTCTCGGGACTCTTCGGCTGAACAATTGCCACTCAACCGCAAAGAATTGGAAACCTTGTTTGCTCCACTATTTGATGACACAATTGAATACCGTTCTACTGAGATCTCACCTTATTCCGCTGCTCAACCTGATAATATTCCAGTACCTGACTCACCTCAACAAACAACAACAACTGTTGAGAAAGACGGTCCTTCAATTGTATCACCATCTACAGCAGAACAAACTGTTTCTAACTCCCGACATTCAGCTGAAGATCCTACACCACAATCAGTTCCACAACCTGCAGAGCATGATCCTGATGCGTTCTTCAACCCTTTTGCACCGGCTCCTACATTTCCTGATATAGCTGAGTCATCTACACGCAACTTGGATCCTGCTAACATGCGAGATACTTATCAACTACACCCTTCAACACACAAATGGACTCGAGACCATCCACTAGTTCATATTATTGGCCATCCAGATGCACCTGTAATGACAAGACAACGACTTCACACTGATGGAGAAACTTGATCTATGCACTCACAGTTTGTCAAGAGGAACCAAAGAACATTAAAGAAGCAATGACTTATGACGGAGTCTTTGTCATTGGGTTAAACTGGATTTGGAAAAATAAGCTAGATGCAGAAGGCACTGTCATACGTAACAAATCACGCCTGGTAGCGAAAGGATACTCCCAACAAGAAGGACTTGATTTTGCTGAATCCTTTGCTCCAGTGGCTAGACATGAAGCTGTTCGGATTTTTTTGGCCTATGCTGCACACAGGAACATGGTTGTTTACCAAATGGATGTGAAAACAGCATTTCTTAATGGAGACCTCCGTGAAGAAGTGTATGTAAGCCAACCAGACGGCTTCGTTGATCCTGAGCGTGCTAATCACGTTTACCGACTCAAAAAGGCACTCTACGGACTCAAACAAGCCCCACGGGCGTGGTATGAAAAACTTTCTACTTTCTTGCTGACCAATAAATTTTCTAAAGGTTCGGTGGATCCAACAATTTTTACAAAAACCTACGGGGAGGACTTACTCGTTGTTCAAATATATGTCGATGACATTATTTTTGCTTTAACAAAAAGAAGTTACTCTAATGATTTTGCAAAACTAATGAAAGATAATTTTGAAATGTCCATGATGGGTGAACTTTCGTTCTTTCTAGGACTACAAGTTCATCAATCACCCCGTGGAATTTTTATAAATCAGTCCAAATATGCTCTTGAAATTTTAAAGAAACATGGGATGATGAGTTGTGATACTTATAATACACCGATGGGCTATACCACAAAACTACACGCTGACTTACATGGGACACCTGTTGACCCTACCAAATACCGAAGTATGATTGGGTCCCTCATGTATCTCACGGCTAGTAGACCTGATATAGTATTTGCTGTCTGTATGTGCTCTCGCTATCAGTCCAAACCAACTGAAAAACACCTCAGTGAGGTCAAAAGAATCCTTCGATACATAAAGGGAACCATTAATTTGGGAATCTGGTATCCGAAGGATTCTGGTTTTGAACTAATTGCTTTTTCAGATGCTGATCATGCAGGATGTTTAGACACACGCAAAAGTACATCTGGTGGATTACAGTTTCTCGGAGATAAACTTGTGTCATGGCAATCTAAGAAGCAGGACTGCACATCACTGTCGTCAACAGAATCTGAATATGTAGCCATGTCTGCTTGTTGTGCTCAAGTCATCTAGATGAGATCACAACTTAAGGATTATGGCTACCTATTCAACAAGATTCCAATCTACTGTGATTCCAAAAGTGCAATTGCTATCTCTTGCAACACAGTACATCATTGCAAATCCAAACACATCGATCTTCGATATCACTTCATCAAAGAGCATGTTGAAAAGGGTACCGTTGAACTTTATTTTGTTGGGACTGAGTACCAATTGGCGGACTTACTCACCAAATCTTTAGCACCATCAAGGTTTGCGAGTCTAGTTCACCAAATTGGTATGCGATGTTTGACTCCAGATGATTTGAAAAAGTTTTTAAAACACAATTGATCGTCAAACATCAACAAAAATCTTTGTATATATTCAAGATATGCAGTTCACAACGCTTTTCTGAAAAATCATTATAAAATGCATATCTTGAGGGGGAGACATAAATCTTTTTTTTTTAAAACTTCTTTATCTTATAATTCTTTCTCATCACTACAAAATCTCATTCCCGACACCTCTTGAACCATTGCTTGTTAAAATTCTCCGAATTACTTCTTATGGTTGGTTCAAGAGGGTGCCACATCCATATTTCTCGTAACATTTTTTCAGTCTCATAAGTCGTAAAGTTTTTTTAATTTGAGGGACTATAATGTGAGTTGCTAGTTTGTTATTTGATTGGTAAAACAAGTTAAGGGACCAAATGTGTCAAAATTTCAAAGTCTTTAGTATAACTCATGTTTTATCAAATCTGCTTCTCACTTTTCCACTCATTCCAAACACCATACGATCCCCATTATAATTTTTTCAAAATCTGAAAACATCAAACGTGCCAAAAATTTTCAATATCAAGAATTTCTCAAGGTTTTTTTCAAGATTCATTGATTGTGAGTGTTCACAATTGACACATTCTTTACCATTTCATGCATCCTATCTTTTGATATGTGTTTAATCGATTTTCTAGGGTTTATGTGAATTTCAAATTTGGGTGTTTCTTGTATGAAGTGATTTAGGTTAATTGATTGATATGGCCAATTGCGGCATGTCCCATTGTACCTTAATTCACCGTGCCTTGATTTTAGTTGCCTCATCCTAGTGTATAATAGGTGGTTTTAACTTTCATAAGCCCATTATTCTGTTTTTGGCTATCACTGGGATTAGGTGTATTTGATATGTGTTATGCTTATAATTTGGACTCACAATCATTGCGGAATATTGCGAGCTTGAAATCTTTGGTAATTATCGAGTTTGATAATTGGGCTTTTTCAAGTTTAACAAGTGGTATCAGAGCAGAAGGAAGTTCTCTCTAGATTTCACTTCCTAAGGTTGAAACGATCTCTGCAAGATTCCTGTTGACATAATGTCTCACAGCAGAAGGAAGTTCCTTCTGAACATACTTCTGAACTTCCCTTGGTAATATCAGTTTTACCTGGTCCTCAACTGCTTTATCCACATTGTAGATCTTGAAAGCTTCAACATCACGTTGTTGTTCATGAACTTGCTTTTCAAGTGCGTCATATTGGTCATGTAGTGATTTCAACAAGCTTGAGTGAACAACAGTTGTGTTAGGGCTTTGCAGAGGTTGACTTTGAGGTTGTGATAAAGGTTGTTGTTGTGGTTGAACTTTTGGTGGTCCTTCATCAATTCCTACAATGTCGATAGAGGTATCTTGACTAGTATCGAGAAGCTCATCCTTTCTTTCACCATCCGATTCCTCATTACTTTCATCATTCACATCTTCTTCATCATTAACTTCTTCACTATCTGACTTATTTTCCTCTTCACTACTATCTTCATTTTCGGATGCCTCATCATCTTTGCCTTTTGGAGCTTCATCTTCAATTTCAGTTTCAGCTGGTTTATCGAGAGATTCTTTTGAATCAGAACTTGATGACTCAGCTTCATCTTCAGAGTTATCATCACCTGGTTCAGAGGATGACACTGTTTGTGATTGTGTTTCTTCTGAAGTTTGATCATCTCTTTCTGATTCTGGAGTTGGGCTTACCAGCTCTTGAGTTCCAGAACCTTCACCTTTCTTTGTAACTTTTGCGATTCTTTCTGCTTCCAATTCTTTGCTTTTTCTTAAGGTTAGTTGCAGTTGTTCATCTTCTTCAGATTCAGATATTGGTGAGGTGACTGATTCTTCTTGAGTTTCAATAGCTTTTCCCTTATCTGCCTTCTTGCTTGAAGTCTTTGTTAGTTTTTCAATTTCTGTTTCCTGATGAGCATCTCCTTCATCATCCGTTGGTTCATCACGAATAGTAGTCACTTTATTCTTAGGCTCTCTTGTGACCCTTTTGGTTCTGGATTTGGGAATGGTTTTGATTGTAGAAGCATCTGTTGAAGTTTTCCTTTTCTTTGTCTCAGTCAAACCCACTTTATCAATTTTCTGAGCTTCATCATACAAAATATATGCCTCAGTGTCACGAACATCATCAGGCATAAGACAATCGGGAATTCTCATTCCTTGTTTTTGAGTGTTTGTCTTCTGAATCCTGGTTTTAGAATATTTATGATCCACAGAGGGGGGGTGTTTCTTGTCTTCCGATCTACGATCAATATCTGGGTTTTTCTCCATGAAATAAGCAATGAGACACTTTGTGAATCTGTAGAATGGAATTTTTGAGGTAGACGATTTTTGAAACTGTCTTGCATGATTAACCAAGTCTATCCAAATGAGTTGACCATAATCAATTTTGGCTTGTTTGACAACCCCCCAGAAAATCTGCATCAATTCTAGACTAGGATGTTCATGCCCAGTTTCTTTGCCCGTTAAACTGTTGGAGAGAATTGAGTAAAGTGTGAGCCATGGTTGTGGAATGTATTTCCTGTCCACGTGGGATATATTTTTGAGTTGGATTACTGATTCATCATACTGCAGTTCTCGAAGAAGTTTGATAACATCTGACAATGATGGCAAAGGAGAGAATTTCTTGACATTAGGCAAACCGAGAACCGTGCGGAGAGTTTGTACATCAAACACAACAAGTTTGTGATCAAGATGAACCCCCAATGACTTTTCATCTTTGCTAATTTCAATAGTCTCCCAAAACTGTGTTAAGTAGACTTCAGGTACTTCAGTGGTGATGGTGAGGAGGTTGTAAATGAAGTGTCTCTTAAGTATTTCCAGAATGATTGCACAAGTATCATGACATGTGATTGAATCGAGATCTATCCTATGGTTTATCTTAGCGATTACTCTTTCATCTCCTTGAATCAATTCGTGTCTAGGTGTTGATTTCTTCGCCATATCGAGACCTGAAATGATTCATAAACCAACAAAAGCCATGTGGTGATTAGCTCGTTAGTGTTAGACAAAAGAATAATATCCGAAAACAATCACCCAAGATAGAATCGACATCACATATACAACACTTGATAAATCAAACCAAGAATCACATACAACCCTCATAAGAATCAACACAACTCTTAGATAAACGTGAAACGTGAACATCTTTCCATTTAGAAAAAACTCATAACTTGACAAATTTTGAAAAAATTTCGGCAGCATTTCATTTCATAAAAAAGGAAATACTAGAACCCATACGTGATGGTTCCATTTCGAAACTCCTGACTCGGAGTGAAATAAGTAAGAAACTTGATAACTCAACTCGAAAACAATTTAGACTTCACTCGAAAAATATTTAGACTTATCTCGAAAAAACTTTGTCAAACTCGATAACCAAAAACAACTTCAAACTCGATAAGCTTCAAAGTTTTCAAACTCGATAGTCATTAAACTTTTCAAACTCGATAAGCTTAAAATTCTTAAACTGGATAGCAGTCAAAATTCTCAAACTCGATAAGCTTGAAAAACAATCGCAAACTCGATAAGCATGTAACATACCAAACTCGATAAGCCACAAAAATTGTTCAAACTCGATAAACAGCTCAATTTCCAAACTCGATAAACTCAATATTCCAAACTCGATAAGCATGTGAATTTAACTAAACTCGATAACATTCAAGGTTCTCAAACTCGATAAGCTTAAAATTCTCAAACTAGATAAGCTTAAAATTCTCAAACTCGATAAGCTTAAAAACATACCAAACTCGATAAACCACAAAAATAGTATCAAACTCGATAATTCTATAAGTTTTTCAAACTTGAAAAAGCCCAATTATCAAACTCGATAATTACCAAAGATTTCAAGCTCGCAGTATTCCGCAATGATTGTGAGTCCAAATTATAAGCATAACACATATCAAATACACCTAATCCCAGTGATAGCCAAAAACAGAATAATGGGCTTATGAAAGTTAAAACCACCTATTATACACTAGGATGAGGCAACTAAAATCAAGGCACGGTGAATTAAGGTACAATGGGACATGCCGCAATTGGCCATATCAATCAATTAACCTAAATCACTTCATACAAGAAACACCCAAATTCGGAATTCACATAAACCCTAGAAAATCGATTAAACACATATCAAAAGATAGGATGCATGAAATGGTAAAGAATGTGTCAATTGTGAACACTCACAATCAATGAATCTTGAAAAAAAACCTTGAGAAATTCTTGATATTGAAAATTTTTGGCACGTTTGATGTTTTCAGATTTTTGGAAAAATTATAATGGGGCGCGTATGGTGTTTGGAATGAGTGGAAAAGTGAGAAGCAGATTTGATAAAACATGAGTTATACTAAAGACTTTGAAATTTTGACACATTTGGTCCCTCAACTTGTTTTACCAATCAAATAACAAACTAGCAACTCAGATTATAGTCCCTCAAGTTAAAAAAAAACTTTACGACTTATGAGACTGAGAAAATGTTAAGAGAAATATGGATGTGGCACCCTCTTGAACCAACCATAAGAAGTAATTCGGAGAATTTTAACACGCAATGGTTCAAGAGGTGTCGAGAATGAGATTTTGTAGTGATGAGAAAGAATTATAAAATAAAGAAGTTTTAAAAAAAATATTTCTGTCTCCCCCTCAAGATATGCATTTTATAATGATTTTTCAGAAAAGCGTTGTGAACTGCATATCTTGAACAAGGAAAACTCTTTTTTTTTTTTTTTTTTTTTTTTTTTTCTTTTTTTTTTTTAATGAAAGATATGAATATATACAAAGATTTTTGTTGATGTTTGACGATCAATTGTGTTTTAAAAGCTTTTCCAGATCATCTGGAGTCAAACATCGCATACCAATTTGGTGAACTAGACTCGCAAACCTTGATGGTGCTAAAGATTTGGTGAGTAAGTTCGCTAATTGGTACTCAGTCCCAACAAAATAAAGTTCAACGGTACCCTTTTCAACATGCTCTTTGATGAAGTGATATCGAAGATCGATGTGTTTGGATTTGCAATGATGTACTGTGTTGCAGGAGATAGCAATTGCACTTTTGGAATCACAGTAGATTGGAATCTTGTTGGATAGGTAGCCATAATCCTTAAGTTGTGATCTCATCCAGATGACTTGAGCACAACAAGCAGACATGGCTAAATATTCAGATTATGTTGACGACAGTGATGTGTAGTCCTGCTTCTTAGATTGCCATGACACAAGTTTATCTCCGAGAAACTGTAATCCACCAGATGTACTTTTGCGTGTGTCTAAACATCCCGCATGATCAGCATCTGAAAAAGCAATTAGTTCAAAACCAAAATCCTTCGGATACCAGATTCCCAAATTAATGGTTCCCTTTATGTATCGAAGGATTCTTTTGACCTCACTGAGGTGTTTTTCAGTTGGTTTGGACTGATAGCGAGAGCACATATAGACAACAAATACTATATCAGGTCGACTAGCCGTGAGATACATGAGTGACCCAATCATACTTCGGTATTTGGTAGGGTCAACAGGTGTCCCATGTAAGTCAGCGTCTAGTTTTGTGGTATAGCCCATCGGTGTATTATAAGTATCACAACTCATCATCCCATGTTTCTTTAAAATTTCAAGAGCATATTTGGACTGATTTATGAAAATTCCACGGGGTGATTGATGAACTTGTAGTCCTAGAAAGAATGAAAGTTCACCCATCAAGGACATTTCAAAATTATCTTTCATTAGTTTTGCAAAATCATTAGAGTAACTTCTTTTTTTTGAAGCAAAAATAATGTCATCGACATATATTTGAACAACGAGCAAGTCCTCCCCGTAGGTTTTTGTAAAAAATGTTGGATCCACCGAACCTTTAGAAAATTTATTGGTCAGCAAGAAAGTAGAAAGTTTGTCATACCACGCCCGTGGGGCTTGTTTGAGTCCGTAGAGTGCCTTTTGAGTCGGTAAACGTGATTAGGACGCTCAGGATCAACGAAGCCATCTGGTTGGCTTACATACACTTCTTCACGGAGGTCTCCATTAAGAAATGCTGTTTTCACATCCATTTGGTAATCAACCATGTTCCTGTGTGCAGCATAGGCCAAAAAGATCCGAACAGCTTCATGTCTAGCCACTGGAGCAAAGGATTCAGCAAAATCAAGTCCTTCTAGTTGGGAGTATCCTTTCGCTACCAGGCATGATTTGTTACGTATGACAGTGCCTTCTGCATCTAGCTTATTTTTCCAAATCCATTTTAACCCAATGACAAAGACTCCGTCAGGTCTTTCAACTAATTCCCAGACTTCCAATCGGATGAACTGTTGAAATTCCTCTTGCATAGATTCAATCCAGTTGTCATAAGTCATTGCTTCTTTAATGTTCTTTGGTTCCTCTTGACAAACTGTGAGTGCATAGATACAAGTTTCTCCATCAGTGTGAAGTCGTTGTCTTGTCATTACAGGTGCATCTGGATGGCCAATAATATGAACTAGTGGATGGTCTCGAGTCCATTTGTGTGTTGAAGGGTGTAGTTGATAAGTATCTCGCATGTTAGCAGGATCCAAGTTGCGTGTAGATGACTCAGCTATATCAGGAAATGTAGGAGCCGGTGCAAACGGGTTAAAGAACGCATCAGGATCATGCTCTACGGGTTGTGGAACTGATTGTGGTGTAGGATCTTCAGCTGAATGTCGGGAGTTAGAAACAGTTTGTTCTGCTGTAGATGGTGATGCAATTGGAGGACCGTCTTTCTCAACAGTTGTTGTTGTTTGTTGAGGTGAGTCAGGTATTGGAATATTATCAGGTTGAGCAGCGGAATAAGGTGAGACCTCAGTAGAACGGTATTCAATTGTGTCATCAAACAGTGGAGCAAACAAGGTTTCCAAATCTTTGCGGTTGAGTGGCAATTGTTCAGCCGAAGAGTCCGGAGAGTTAAGACGGTTGAATTCGGGTCCTAAGCTGTGTTGCTCAGAAGCCATCTGTGTGAGTTCATCAAAATTAGCGTGAATAGTTTCTTGAATTTCTCTTGTTCGACGATTCCAGATTCGAAAACCTTTAGAATTTTCAAAGTATCCAATGAACACTCCGATGTCAGCCTTTGCTTTAAGTTTACCTAAATCATCACGATCATTTTTCGGATAACAAAGTGCTCCAAATACATGAAAGTAATCGATGTTCGGTTTTCTTTTGTGAACAATTTGATAAGGTGTTTTGCGATGGCGTTTTGTTATCATGCAACGGTGTATAACATGCGGTTGAAACGGCTTCCGCCTATATGTAATCTGGTAATTGAGCATTAATCAACATAGTTCTAGCAGCTTCCACTAATGTCCTGTTGCGTCTTTCAACAACTCCATTCTGTTCTGGGCTTCTAGGAATAGATGTTTGATGTTCAATTCCCACTTTCTCAAAAGATGACCGAAGTGTCTGATTCTTAAATTCAGTTCCATTGTCAGTTCTGACTATTCGTACCGTGTTTCGTAACTGAACTTGAATTTTAGTGAGAAAGGTGATGATCATTGAAGGAGCCTGATCTTTACTTCGTAAAAAAGAAACCCAAGTCCATCTGGAGTAATCATCCACAATTACAAGAATGTAGCGTTTACCGTTGATACTTTGAACACGCATCGGTCCACACAAATCCATATGAAGTAGTTGTAGAACATGATTCGTACTGTGCTCAGGTTTAGAGGGAAAATGAGCGCGAGTACTTTTTCTTTGTTCACAGGCTGAGCATAAGTGATCTTTGGTAAAACAGAATCTTGGAAATCCATCTACAAGTTTGTGACGAGCAAGTTCAGTCATAGTTTTGAAATTCAAGTGCGAAAGACGTTTGTGCCATAACCAAGATTTAGTCGATTACGCTTTGGAGAGAAGACATATCGGAGATGTAGCAATCATATCTGACATTGATATTGTATAAAGGTTAGAACCACGAGAGCCAGACATTAGATCGTTTCCTTGTAAGTCACGAACGAAACAAGTTTTCTCACGAAATGCAACTTCTAGATCCCCATCACAAAATTGACCAACGGAGAAAAGGTTGTGTCCAAGGCCTTCCACATAATAAACACGACTGATTTCAATGTTCCCACTGACATAGTCACCATATCCCATGATTAAAGCGTAATGATCATTCCCGAATCTGACAGTACCAATGAACTTTGAGACAAAGTTGTGTAACAGTTTGAGATTGCCTGTCATATGTCGGGTGCATCCGCTATCAACAATCCAGAGAACAATCTGTACCACCTGCATCACAAGAAGAAGACACGGATGGAACAGAAGTAAGGGTGGAACCCAAAGAAAGTGCGGGTTCCTGTTGGTTAGAAGCACATGTATTCAACATTTTAGGAATCCATTTGAAGTCTGGTTTATGTTGTAACCAACGTTGCCAATTCCAACTAGTTTTTGCTTTCTTAATGGTGAATTCACTAGTGGTAGGCTTAATCCTAGATTTGTTCTCTTTACTTATGAGGGTAACTTCAACTTCATTAGAAACCGTAGAAGGCGGCTTTCCTAAAATAGACTGAGGCAGTAGTGGGCCTAGAAGGAATGCGTGTCCTACGTTTCTTATGACGATTAAGAAGAGAATTAGCTATACATATTGTATGATCACCAGATGATACGTTTTATCGACAAAACATGCAAGATGCATTAATATTCAAATCATTCAAAGGTTTATCATGTGTTACATTTAGATTTTGATTAGAATTTTCCAGATTAGAATCTAAATCTGATGCAACATGAGTTTTATTCAAATTCCTAAGTTGATCTTCTACTCCTTGAGCTTCTAGTGGTCCTCTTTTATGTTGCCAGAGCCTATTCTTCTTTTTACTGTTTCGCTTGGGTCTGCTAACGCTATTAGGGGAGACTAGTCCTGTAGAAGTGGAGTTATCAACACTAGTATTTTGAACAACATTTCCTTTAGCAGTTTTGTCTAATTGATACATTCCTGGTGTTATCACCGTGGTGTCAACCATCTTTCCTTTTTGAAGTAGCTTAATTTTCTCTTTCAAATCAATGATGATGTGATTTTTGTCCTGAATTTCAGACTCAAGTAAACCATTGCAATATTTGATGTCATCGCGGTTTTGTTGCCATTTAGCGTTTTCAATTTTTAAATCCGCAATTTCTTTCTCGTATTTGAGACACAGACTTTTGAAAGACTCATTGTTTTTGCAAAGCTGACAAGAGTTTGAAATATTTTGACTTTGAAGTTGCAATTCCGTTTCAATACTTTGAGCTTGACACCATTCAACCCTTTGTTTGAGTTGACAAATTTCTTTTGAAAATTGTTTTGTCACATCATCATTTTTAATTCTCATCTTGTCATTATCATGTTTAAGTGTCTCGATTTCCACATTTAACAAGTTATTATCAACACAAAGATCATCCATAACCATAGAAGTACCAGATTTATAGAGATCATTCATGATAACAGACAAAATATCAGCATTGAGAACTTGTTCCAAGAGTCGATCAGCATCATTTTATAAAACTCTATTTCTTTGCTTTTGAACCAAAATCTCATTTTCAGTAGAGTTGAAAACGTTTATCATATTTTTGACCTCGTTTTGAAGTTCCTGATCCCAACATGTAGCACAGAGACGGAGGTGTTTGACAATTGGCAATATTTGTTTTTGAAAAATATCTCTCTTTTCTCACTCGTAAGCGGATTGAAAAGTTTCAATTTTTATTTCAGAATTGCGTTCAATTGTTTCCTCCAAAATTTCGATGTCTTCCATAAAAGTTTTGAAATAATTTAAGACACGACAACTTTTTGGTAAAGGTGTAAGTTCACCGGATGATGGTAAAGGACCATTTATTTGTGCTACAGTTTGGACAGGGGCCGCATTAGAGGATGAAACATATGACTCTTCGACAAACCATGATTTCTCAGGTAATTCCTTTTGAGTAACAAAAGATTTAGAAATGTGAGGAGCTTTTGAATAATCATATGGTGTCCAATATTGAACATAACTCATTTTAGATCGACTCTCGTCTTCAAGTTCTTCTTCTTCCTCAGTATCAAAAACAACAGCACGCACAATCGTATTATCAAGCAAATGGTCCATACTGTAAATTTTGGGAATTTCTTTGAATGCCGTGTGAAGAAACATTGAATTGTAATCGCCAAGTGCAAATCCTTTATCGGGTCTTGGTTTTAAAGTAAATTTCTGAATTGTTGTGACAGAGTTCTCGTGTTTGTAAACAATGTTACGAAATTCTTTGAGTTGTTTTTCAAGATCAACAATCTCACCGAGTAAGTCATCTATATACTTCCTTTTTCGTATTTTATGTTCACAAAACTCCTTTTTACAACTTGACAATTCTGTTTCTGTTTTTGAAAGTACTGTTTGAAGATGTTCAACTTGCATTTTCAGTTCACACTTTTCACTTTCAAGTTTAGAAATCAACTTTCCGTTTGACTCAATTAAGTCTTGCATTTTGTGTTGAAGATCTTGCTCTTTGTTATAAGAATCTTGAAAAGCTTTTTCAAAACTTTTTGTATGTTTAATCTTGTCTTCCTGATTTGAAAGTTGAATTTTATAACACTCAATATCTTTTGCAAGTGACGCATTTTTTTCTTTTAAAACTTTGTTTTTCTCGTTGCATTTTATGATTTGCAATTTTTGAGCATTCAGTTGTGCACTTAGTTGTTTGGATAACAATATGAGGTCAGGGTCTGGATCAAATGATGGTTCATGTTGTTCTAAATGATCATGTTTATCATTCTCAATAGGATTATCAAATGAAACAACTGTGTCATCATCAAATATGACAACTGTGCTTATTTGGTCATCTGTTTGAGAGGATGAAAATGAGTCAGATGAAACAACTTGCACCATATCTGATTCAGAAGCAGAAGGTGAGGCTATATCATGTATAAAGCATGCATTGAGGTCATGTACCTGAGACAAGCTGTCAGTGTCATACACTGGACCTGAATCATTAAGCTTAAGTTCCTGCATGTTGGCCATAAGCATCACAGCTGCATTGGCTTCTAGATCTTCCATGTCATCGTCATTGTTCACATTTGCCATGAAGTTGTTGTCCTGTTCAGGGAAATGTCCATCTTTTTCATCTTGAAGAGCCATGAGTAATGCCTGCTTGTGAAACTTACTACCCCGAGTTCTCGGTTTAGGACATGCAGTCGCTATATGACCTTGTTCATTACAGTTATAACACCACACTGCATTCCCTCAGTTGGAGTTCCTAGTTTCAACTGGTTCAGACATTTGCTGAGAAGAGCCTGAGTTGTTCCTGAACCCTCCATTGTTATAAAACCTCTAACCATTCCCAAAATTTTCTGAAGAACTTCCTGAACCAGATCGACCAAAGTTACGATTCTGAATTTCCACTCTTCCATCATTGACAACAGCTTGATTCCTTGTGTTACAAGATGAACGTTGACGGTTGTTTGTTTTGTTGGAGAATTTGCTAAAAGCACGAGCAATAAGAGCAAGTCCCTGATTCAACGTGTTAAAGTCATCATCGTCATCGTCATTGGAGTTTGAGTAATACACTGCATCATTGTTGTTTAATGGAACAAGTTAAGTGGAAGCATTCTATGGAGATGAATCATAAGGGACCATTTGGTTCGAGGTGGAAGATTGTGGATAATTGAAGTAGTTCTGCTCTTGAACATATGCATGATTTGACATTGGTGGTGGAGCATAGGGAGATTGAGCTACGAGTGCCAAAGAATTTGGTGTTGGTGTTGGTGTGTATCCTCCTCGTAGAGCTCTATCTTTTTCCACTTCAGGTTCATGGTGTTTCAGAAAATCATACAACAGACCATATGGAGCATCATGAAGATTTTTTGTTTGACGAACAAATGTCACATATTTATGCCAATCCTGGCCAAGACTACCAACGAATTTGGAGTTGACTGCAATCCTTGGTACTGTGATTTTGTGACTTTCCAGATCGTTGACCACATTTGTGAAACGATGATAGTAGGATTCAAGTGACTCTCCTGGTTCAATTGTGATGTCAGTGTATTCCATGTAGAGTTTGGATTCAATATCATCTTTGTTCAATTGAGTGCCTTCCATAAGGAGATGAACATGTTCCCACATAGCTTTGGCTGTTTTCTGTGCATCGACACTTCGATAAATTGGATTTGGTATTCCTTGAAGTATATAAGCCATTGCATACTCATCAGCTTCACGATGTAATTTCTGTTCTTCTGTGAGTTGAGATTCTGGAAGAGGTCTATCACCAGGAGGAAGTGGAGGATCAGCAGTTGGATCACCAATTTCAAATCGTGTTGGCCACTCAAATGGTCCTTCAAGTATCAGTTGTTTCAAGAATTTCCCATGAGGTTTCTTTAGTTCAAGAAATCGTAAGAATCGACTTGACCATTGAACATAGTTTCCCGGTGTTAGCATTGGAGGTGTTTCAAGTGATCCTGCCTCATGTCGGGATTGTTGAGTTGTAATAATTTCACACATTCTATCAAACCAGTGAGGTTGTTTGGAGGAAAACTGAGTGTTTTGTTGAGACATTTGATATGGTTGTTGTTGAGGAATGATTTGATGTTGTTGCATCATGAGATATTGTGGTTGTGGATTAAACGGTTGTTGATGAAAGTGTGATTGTGAAGGTTGTTGATATGATTGTTGCGGTTGTTGAAACGGTTGCTGATACGATTGTTGATACTGCGGATGATGTTGCGAAGAATGAGGAAAAAAGTAATTGGGTGGTTGAGACATATTTCGTGATTACGGTAAACTTAGATCGTTAAAGATAAATAAAGGTTGTAATTAGATTTGAAAAAAACTTGATTTCAAACTCGGTATGTTCAGATGTTGTTTCAAACTCGGTATGTTCTATTAAGTTTCAAACTCGGTATGTACTTATAAGTTTCAAACTCGATAAGTCCTGAAATAGCACTAACTCGGTAAGTTTAAAGGGATTCCTAACTCGGTAAAGTGACTTGAGTTGGGCAGAGTATCCCCTTAGTATAAGTCACAACAAGCCTAACTCGATAAATGATTAGGAAAAGAAGACTAACTCACCAAAAATCTCTAACTCGATAGAAATGAAAAAAAACCTAACTCGATAGAACTGAAAACCTAACTCGGTAGAAGAAATCTAACTCGATATGTGTTATCAATCCTAACTCGCTAAGAATTCACCCCTAACTCGAAACACAGTCGATGAACAGTACCAGTATATCACAAATACACAACAACAAACAAGTTTTTACTACCAAATCAAACCTAAATCAACCTATATTATCCCTTGGCGAATGATACCACTTGTTAGGTCACCATTTTTACAACATAATCACTTAGAAATCTAGAGAGAGAAAGTAAGTAGAGAGAGAGAGTGGAAGGAACCCTAAATAAGATATGAAAGACTAATAATAATATTAAGAGAACCAACAACCTCAAAGTCATCCTCTGCAAAGCCCTAACACAACTGTTGTTCACTCAAGCTTGTTGAAATCACTACATGACCAATATGACGCACTTGAAAAGCAAGTTCATGAACAACAACGTGATGTTGAAGCTTTCAAGATCTACAATGTGGATAAAGCAGTTGAGGACCAGGTAAAACTGATATTACCGAGGGAAGTTCAGAAGTATGTTCAGAAGGAACTTCCTTCTGCTGTGAGACATTATGTCAACAGGAATCTTGCAGAGATCGTTTCTCACAGGTTTCAAACTACACCAATCACTGTTCAGACTCTACCTCCAAAACCTTCCATAAGTGATCTCAAAGGCAAATTACTGGAAGCTATTGTGAATGATCCGGAAGAAAATGATCTACGCAGGGCACTTATCAAGTCAATCAAGAAAGCTGAAAAGAAAAGCGAATCCTACAAAAAGACTATTGCTGCTAAGCGTTGACATGATGATTCCGACCCTGATGATCAGCCACAACCTGATAAGAGGAAGAAAGTGTCCGGTTCCACCTCCAGACCTCCAACTACAACTGCAACCGCTAATTTTTCTGCTGATCCAAACCCTCCACAAACAACCGAGGATCCACACCCGTCACTATCAACCGAAGATGCTGATGTAGATATGGATGACATCCCTCCTCTTATCACCGAAACCATTACGGAACCACCTAAGGAAGCTCAATTAATTCCAGCTCCTGAATGGATTAACCCCGATGCTCCTTCTTTTAACTGGTTTGATGAAATGGTTGATGCTCACCCAGATGACACTAAAGCTGAAGAAATGACTGAAGGATCTATTATAAGCTTCACAAAATGAATTAAAAAGGTGATGCAGACTCAAAGACTTCAGCTTTCTGACTTGGTTAAGATTCGCAAAGCAGGGTTCACAGAGTTCAAAACATGCACAACTACTGAACTTGAGTTCGAATATAACGTGGATGAGGTTGCAAGAGCTCTGACTGAAAACATTACTTGGGAAAAGAGATCATCTTGGGACAAACTCTATCATGGCACGGAACCTCTCGTTGATGAGTTTAAATATCAAGATTTTACTCAACCGTTACCCCTTGTTGGTCCTCCAAGTGATCCTAAGCTTCCTAAGCAATACTTCTTCAACAAAGACCTTCTCTATCTTATTCATGGGAGCACGAATCCGAATCACCGTTATGCAACATCTCTCACCAAATTCAGAGCCGCCTCATATCCTCTGGAAACACTAGAAGATCAAATGAGAGGCTTACATTCCACATCTATCTCCAAATATAATCATGAAGCTGCCTTATGTACGCTTCCCTGGCCAGAGATGCGTAAATGGTTCTACAAATACAAGCTGACATTCCGATCCAATCACAGAGTCTTCTTGAATCATCGCATTCTTGCCATCACAGCAGTCCCAAGTACCGAGAAAAGATATGGATATAACTTTCTGGATAAAATTGAGGTCCGCCGAAGTAATGATCAACTTTATACATTCAGTGAAGCTGACTATCATCGCTTGAACCTCAATGACATTGCTGCCATATACTTGCTCAAGGTTCAAGGCAAACTTCAAAACTTGTCCGGTAGCCTTCAGTATGATGTCATCAACTCCATTTTGCTCTTCATGCGCCAAACCATTATCAAAGCAAGAGTCGAAGATGCACAACTTGGGGTCAAAAGTTATCAAAAGTCACTCAACTTTACTGCTCCGCAATTATATCCTCCTAACATCCCGCATTTAAGACCTTTCATCTTCAACAAAAAACCTTTCGGAGTGATTTACCCGCACAACGATGGTTACCGTTTCATGATACACGAAGAGGTTCATAAGTTCGGGGATCAGACTCTCAGATTTGTCAGAATTAAGCTGAATGAAAAGCTCAAGGAACATGATAGTGGGATTAAAGTGGGATGGAATAAAAGAGATGTGAAAGAAGCACTTAAGTTCTTGGCTAGGATTGATCAAAAGCTGAGGTTCAGGGAGCAGATACGCACTTTGGAAAGCTTAATTGGAGGAAGGGAACCTATTCCGAATATACTCACTTACCGCCGTCCAGATACTCCTCGAATATGATAAGTCTGGTACTTCAATCATCTTGGTTTCATCATTATCTCTCTTCATCAATGACTTTGGCTTGTGCACACATAACAGTGCACAACCCGTTCTTGTAAAGAAAAGACACTGAGGTACGCATCAGTGCCTCAATCCTTATATAAGGAGCGAAGGCTTCTTACTTTTGAGTAGAATTAATCAAACATTTTCTGATTTTCATAATTATGCTCAAAAGACAAGTATTTCACCTCAATGAGTATTCACTTGTTGAGGGGGAGCACTTGAAAAATTCATCGTTTGAAAACCAAAAGTTCTTATTGAAATCTCCCCATAAGACTCAAAAAGCATATTTTAATCAAAAGTTTATCAAAAACAACATCTAATATGCTATTTTTGAGGGGGAGAAAAGTGAAAGTGATTAAAATATGAAAGTTAAATGTTGCTTAAAAGTCAAATCTCATGCGAGCTAGACTCAGATTCATCCTGGAATTGACGAAACATAAAAATTAGTAAATTCGAAAAGACTTTTCCTCGACGGGTAATAACAACAAGTTAGTTACTAGAGCTAGTTGTCACCTAAAAGTTGACAATGGAACTCTTTAACTAACCACGTAAGCGTGTCTCGAAAAGGATTTGTCTTAGTAGAAATGTACCGTTTTGAGAAACTTTCTATGGACTTGACCAGGCCGGGTAATAACTTCAAGCTAGTCTAACTAGTGATGTAAGTGTGTCTTGAATCGGTCTTGTTCACTGAAAGTGGATCAATTCAAAAAGTGCTCGCTCCTCCCGCATGTGCAAATTTATTAAATACATATGAGCACATATGAAGGGGGAGCCCTTCATAAACACAAAACTCTCAAAGTGTTAAACAAAATGTTTGATAATCACAAACACTTTGAGAGATTTTCAAAGGTTTCTTGGCTATTGTCGGATAATCACGGAGTTATAAGGTGATTAAGATAGGAATAACCGTCCTATGATCCGCCAGAGCCGGAGGGATCTACCTAAGGACATCACCAATAGTTAGAATTAGAAGTCTTTATGTATGATACGAAAAAAGGAGAAAAGAATGAAAGGGAAAGAAGGAGTTGAAGAATTAAAAGGAAAAGTAAAGAAAAGGGTGAAAAGAAATAGCCCTCCATATGTTCAACCTTAGGGCAGACACCGGGTTCAATTCATATGCTACTGGTTGTTGCAAAGACAACACCCGTATTGAAGATTAAGTCGTCATGGACCCAGTGACGCAATGCACTAAACATTCTTAACCACTCAAGTTCTCTTAAAAGAGCTTGTTTCATTCTCACGGGGAACCAGTGTAATCTATCGACTTATCTGTTAGAGATAGTTGATATTGAAGCAGGAGACCCCTCCCTAGTCTCCGTATAGGAAACCTAAGTGAGCACTTATCGAGTCTAGATCCATGAGATACATCAAAGATCTCTTAGGAACACTTAGTATTTCTACAACTGGTGTCCTACATCAATGGGCACCAGCTGTAAATTATCGAGTCCTTCGCAGATCTGAGCAATCTGCCGAGAACGTTTATGAGAGAATTACACATGTATTTCTCAATGATTGAACAGAAATTCCTGCCAGGGTCAACATCAAACAGCCCTGATAGCAGGTCACTTCGGTAACCCCACAAGGGTTACGCTTAGTGTTCGCGGTGGTTCTTTAGCGGTCTACAGTAGTGGAGTGATCCCCAGCGACTCACCCAGTCATTGAGCTACTTAGTAGGTCTCGTAAGCTCCTTCAGGAGTATCTGACATGGGAACGACCTTGATAAGGATTAGAAGGAGTCTTCACACTATGCTGTTGACGAGCTCTAATTCCTTATCTGTAAGTACCGGTTGTTTATTGCTAACTGTTTACTTGCAGGTACATCACCTCCATGATCGTAGATTCCAGCATGCTCATATATACATCTTGAAGCTAATGAAAGCTCCCCTAAAGATCTTAGCACAACAAAGTTCAAAGAAAGATTCTACACCAAAAAGAAGAATCTACAAAGTATAAAGACTAAAGATCAAAGTGTATGCAAAGGAACTTCGTGCTTTCGAAAGTCTAAGTCCTAAGATGTATGAGCATGTTGGAATGGCGGACAACCACCACAGACACAGAAGTGACGATTGGCAGACAACTTCATAACATGATCACCATCACATCAACAAAGAACGAAGTACAAAGTACGATGAAAGATTTTGCTAACTACTTTTGAAGACGTCAACTACAAAGTCAAAGTATAGAAGATGACGACGTCGATCAACCTTTGATGACCAACACTTAGGGGGAGATTGTTGGGAATAGACTTTAGTATTTCAAGTGTCGGTCATTGAATTTTTGTTATAGGTTGCATTATTTAGTTAATACGTTAGTTATTTCATATGTTTTATTAAGTTTTATGCTTAGTTTATAGGTTTGGATAAAGTCTAAGGGCTAGGTGTGTAATATGGTCTAAGTGTGGTGAAGCCCTAATCCTTTCCTATAAATAGCAATGTATAACCTCATTTGAGGTTGTTGGTTCTCTTAATATTATTATTAGTCTTTCATATCTTATTTAGGGTTCCTTCCACTCTCTCTCTCTCTACTTACTTTCTCTCTCTAGATTTCTAAGTGATTATGTTGTAAAAATGGTGACCTAACAAAACCTTCTAGCCACTCAAGTTCTCTTAAAAGAACTTGTTTCATTCTCACGGGGAACCGGTGTAATCTATCAACTTATCTCTTAGAGATGGTTGATATTGAAGCAGGAGACCTCTCCCTAATCTCCGCATAGGAAAACCAAATGCACTTATTGAGTCTAGATCCTCGAGATGCATACAAAGATATCATAGGAACACGTGCTACTTCTACCCTGGTTGTTAAACATTAAGGACACCAGTGGTAAACTTGTGAGTCCTACGCAGATCTTAGCAATCTGCCAGAACATTTATGAGGGAAGTTGCTAATGTAACTCCCAGTGATTGAATGGAAATTCCTGCCAGGGTCAACATCAAGCAGCCCTGAAAGCAGGTCACTTAGGTAATTCCTTGTGGATTACGCTTAGTGGTCGCGGTGGTTACAAATGGTCAACAGTCGTGGAGTGATCTCCAGCGACTCACCCAATCGTTGATCTACTTAGGTAGGTTGTGTAAATCCTATCAGGGTTTGACGATTGGGAACAGTCTTGGTAAGGGTTAGAAGGAGTCTTTATACTATGCTGTTGACGATCTCTAATTCCAAACCTATAAGTACTGGATGATTTGTTGCTAACTGTTTGCTTGCAGGAATTTCGGACAGTTGCAGTCGATTGCTGAAAAGACGCTGATCCATCACCACATGCTCACACTTCGACATCACAATCTAAGAAATCATGATCATTGATTGGGCCTCATCTATGCTTCCACAACTCTGATGCAGAAGATCATGATCCGAAAAAGTGTGAGCATGTCAACACAAAGATGTTCAAATCACATGGTGACTTTATTACTCAAAGATGACTTTCGGACACTCATTTGGATGATGATCATGAAGTAATGCCCAAAGATCATCCAACGCATTGAACAAGTCATCTAGAGTCTGCTGCTAAAAGCATAAAGATCACAACAATGAAGAATCAAAAGGCTACGAGCTACAAAGTTATCTTCAAAGATTAGAATGCTATGATTCAATATGTATTTTCCGAGGTGACCTCCCTTAGGGGGAGATTGTTAGGAATACGTTTATACATATAAAGACTCGGTCACCCCGAGTATAGTTTAGCATTTTGTAGCTCGTAGTATTAATCGTATTAGTTAGTACATAGTTTAATATTAGTTAGTATTTGTGGAGTCGGGTCGGGTCTTTACCCACTGTCAGCTCGATCCATAACCCGTTTTATGGGGTGTTTTGTTTCTTTGTATAAATACCCCTCTCCACTAGTGGAGAGGGTTGGACCTTTCACTTGCAATCTAACCTTTCACAATTTTCTTTCAAAGACTCCCAACTTCTCTCTCTAACTTCTCTCTAGAATTCTTTACATTTAATCATCCTAAACACAATACCATACATGTTTACACATTACAGTATATTACAAAAAAGGAGCTGAGAACCTAGCGGCTGATCATCTGTCCCGATTAGAGAACCCTCAAAAAGATGTACTCGATAAAAAGGAAATAAATGAAACCTTTCCTCTCGAAACACTCAATGTGATCTCTTCTCGTCGTGATTCTACTACCCCATGGTTTGCAGACTTTGCAAATTACCATGTGGGTAACTTCATTGTGAAAGGGATGTCATCCCAACAGAAGAAAAAGTTCTTCAAAGATGTGAACCACTACTTCTGGGATGATCCCTATCTATTCAAAATCTTTGCAGATCAAGTCATCTGGCGGTGTGTCCATGGCCAAGAAGCCATGGATATTTTCAAATCTTGTCATGATGGACCCACGGGGGCACATCATAGCCCAAACTACACTGCCAAAAATGTGTTTGATTCTAGATTCTATTGGCCCACGATCTACAAAGATGCTCATGAGTTAGTCAAAACCTGTGACGCTTGTTAGCGTCACGGGAATATTTCTAAGAAGGATGAGATGCCTCAAAAAGGCATCCAAGTATGTGAATAAGTATATACTCGTGGCAGTTGACTACTTTTCCAAATGGGTTGAAGCAAAAGCCTTACCCACCAACGATTCCGAGTTGTTGTGAAATTTTTGAAATCTCTTTTTGCTAGGTTCGGAACACCACGTGCCATCATTAGTGATCGTGCTACGCACTTTTGCAATGATCAATTTGCAAGAGTCATGCTGAAGTACGGTGTCACTCACCGTCTTTCTACCACATATCACCCCCAAACAAGTGGGCAGGTCGAGGTTTCTAATCGTGGCATAAAAAGAATTCTGGAAAGGACAGTAGGAGAAAACCATGCCTCTTGCTCGGATTAACTAGATGATGCTCTCTCGGCCTTTCGTACAGCTTACAAAACACCTATCGGGTGTACTCTATACAAGCTTGTTTACGGGAAGGCATGTCATCTACCGATCGAGCTTGAGCACAAAGCCTACTGAGTCTTGAAACATGCCAACTTCGACCTTCAGACAGTGGGTGATCACCGCAAGGTTCAACTAAATGAATTAAATGAACTTCGTGATCAGGCTTACGAGAATTCTTTGATCTACAAAGAAAAGAAAAAGAAGATCCACGACTCAAAGATTAAAAACCGCGTTTTCAACGTTGGTGATCGAGTCCTTCTTTTTAACTCAAGATTAAAGATTTTCTCGGGCAAACTTAAAACCCGTTGGTCTGGATCTTTCACTATCACCAAAGTGTTTCCATATGGAACCGTTGAGTTATCTCAACCCGACGGTCCCAACTTTAAGGTGAATGCTCATTGGTTGAAACACTACTTTGGAGGGGACATACCACCCATGGTTGTCCCATATCTCCAAACTTTCCCTACGAATCAATGAATTCGGGGATCGAGTCAAGCTAGTGACTTGGTAAACAAAAACATTAGCATGCACATGGGTTTTCACCTATGTTTCTGACTTCTCTCTTCTTTCTAATAAAGTAACGAGAAGAGGGCAACCTCTTCTGCGTCTTTTGTTTGTGGTTGTTTTTGTGTTTATATAGGTAATTTTTCCCGAATCATGAAGGCTCTCGTGCTCGTATTTTGGTCCTTACTTCATTCAAGCTTCATTGTTCAAGAAGTCTGATATCCTTAAATCTTATTGACTAACGTTATCTTTTGGCATAATTAATAAACGGCCTTAGATACAACGTAGGATGACCCTCACCTTTAAAACATTGAGGACAATGTTTAATTTTAGTCTTGGGGGGGGGGGGGGGTATCTTCGATTTCACTTGCACCTTTCATGTGCCGTTCAGTCATGCAACTCCTTTTTTCTCGAAAAATCCAAAAAAATTGAAAAAATCACCAAAAAAAGTACAAAAAATTTTAAAAAATTTGAAATTTTTTGCAAAAATAATAAGTTTTGACACCTTGTTTGAGTTTCCGCAGGGTAGTGTAGGAATAGAAATTTTGGCTTGGCTGGGCGTGTTGAGCCCTAGCTTGTTCCCTTAACTTTTTAGGCAAAGCATCTGCGGATCTCATTACTTGAGATTTTAAATTTGCGGAGAACGAGGAATGATAGTAAAGTCATTAGTGTGATTAGATGATAAACGTAGAATAGTTGGATTTCTTTAGAGCTCATAACGGTTACTTGTAGTCCTTGCTCCCGCAAGATTGAAAACCCAAAAATAAAATAATTAGAATTACGCGTTTTCAAAAGTTGTCTAAATTTCCGCTCACTTTACGTGATGGTATAAGCATTAAATGGGCCTTGGATCCTTTATTCTGAAAGGCGTTTAGGTCTTGGAACTCCCCGTTTTGTTGTATGTCACATGAGGTTGATAATTAACACCATCAATATGTAATAAATACCAAAAATAGCTACGGTTCGACAAGCGGATCCTTGCATCCTTTGTTCTAAAAGGCGCTTAGGTCTGGGAGTTTCACCGTGAAGGTCCGTATGCTTGAGGCAAAGTAATAAGTCATAAGTACCAAAAATAACTGCGGTTCGACAAGCGGATCCTTGCATCCTTTGTTCTGAAAGGCGCTTAGGTCTGGGAGATTCACCGTGAAGCTCCGTATGTTTGAGGTACAAGTTATATATGAAATATATATGTATATATATATATATATATATATATATATATATATATATATATATATATATATATATATATATATATATATATATATATATATATATATATGTAGGACCGTAGATCTAGCTTTATACTTATGAATATGCTGTTAGAGAGAGAAAGTAGAGCTAGAGAGAGAGAGGTGGAGAGCACTATGTGAAATAAAACCTTGTATTAGCATGAACTCCCACCCTTCCTAACAAGCTTAGGAGGGTATTTATACTTTTTACATTAGCCTCCATGGGCTTTCTCTTGGTCCTTCTTTTGGGCTAAGCCATTAAGGCTTCTACATAACCTTAATAAACTAGCATTTTACTAACTATTACATGAATATATTTAACTAACTATTTGACTCAATAATGATCGTCACTTTTAATCCTAACAATCTCCCCCTAAGGGACGATCATTGAGATCTCTCTTTGATTACGTAAATGATCGACACTTCTAATGCTAACAATCTCCCCCTAAGGGTGATCATTGAGATCTCTCTTTTGTGACCTTGATCTTTGATCTTTGAACCTTGTTCTCTTTGAACTTTGAGTCTTGTTGTGTAATATCTTTGCTAGTTTCTTTATTCCAATCATGCTTTGTGATCTTTCTTGCCTTTGATCAACATCTTTACTCTGTTGTCTTTATGTCTTTTCCAACATGCTCATACTTTGTTTGACTTTGAATCTTTCTGAAGTTCTCTTTTCTTTGACTTTAATCTTTGTTTCAATGGTTTGAAGATTCTTTGACTTTGACTTAGAAACGTTCAGAACTTTGCTTTGCTTTGATCTTTGAAGAGAGCTTCGCAGGGTATGAGCATGTGGATCTTTGAGTGATGGTAATGGTCTTTCTCCAAGGAACATTTATGAGTACCTGCATAAAACAGTTAGCAATAAAGTATCCGGTACTTACAGGTTCGGAATTAGAGATCGTCAACAGCATAGTGTGAAGACTCCTTCTAACCCTTACCAAGGCCGTTCCTATTTCGGATACTCCGGAGAGAGCTTACGAGACCTACTAAGTAGATCAACGAATGGGTGAGTCGCTGGAGATCACCCTACGACTGTAGACCATTTTGGGACATAGTAACCATCATGAAATATAAGGCAAGATCCATAGATCTCATAAAGACTCTTACAACTTGTGTCCTTTTTGGCGAACACAAGTGTATTCATAGGAAGTGTATCCTAAGAGATTTTTTAATGAATCTCATGGCTCTAGACTCGATAAGTGCATAATTTGGTTTTCCTATGCGGAGACTAGGGAGGGGTCTCCTGCTTTAATATCAACCATCTCTAAGAGATAAGTTGATAGATTACACTGGTTCCCCATGAGAATGAAACAAGCTCTTTTGAGAGAACTTGAGTGGCTAGAAGGTTTAGTGCAGTGCGTCACTGGGTCCATGACGTCTTTATCTTCAATACCGGTGTCACCTTAGTAACAACCAGTAGCATATGAGTTGAACCCGGTGTCTGCCCTAAGGTTTAACATTTGGAGGGCTATTTCTTTTCACCCTTTTCATCTGCATTTCTTTTTAATTCTTCAACCCCTTCTTCTCCTTTCTCATTTTCTCCCTTTTTTTCAATCATACCTCAGGACTTCTAATTCTATTCTATTGGAATTGTCCTTGGGTAGATCCCTTCGGCTCTGGCGGATCATAGACGGTTTTTCCTAACCTTAGTCACCTTATAACTTCATGACTATCCTATTGTTGCCATCAAACCATTTGTTAAAATCTCTCAAAGTGTTTATGATAATAAAACATACTTTGTTAACACTTCGAGAGTTTTGCATTTCATGAAGGACTCCCCCTTCACATGTGCTCATGGATTTTTAAGAAATTTGCACATGCGTGAGGAGTTTGCACTTTTTGAATTGATCCACTTTCAATGAACATGACCGATTCGAGACACACTTACATCACTAGTTAGACTAGCTTGAAGTTATTACCCGTCCTGGTTGATAAGGCGAAAAATGAACCATTTTTAGGGGGTCATTTAAGCCCGGAATTGAATTTATTTGATCAAATATTGCCCTAAATTGTTCCTTTTGTGATTTTAGGTACTTTGGGAGTGAATTCTGGAAAAGGACGCATTTTGGACATTTTTGGAGCATAAAAGTGAAGAAAACGGCAAAGACTTGATTTTCCATGCTGAGAACAGTACCTGACGGCGTCAAGAAGAAAATAGTGACGGCGTCAGGAGTAAAATCCATGACGACCCAGTGAAAACCTGAAGGCGTCAAGAGAAGGGCGTCAAGAGTTAAAATGGTGACGGCCTGAAGATGGATTACACGTGACGGCGTCAAACCTAGATCTAGGCAGTCTGAGGAGTTTATTAGCGGCGAGGTGACGGCGTCAGAAATTTGCTCTTGACGTAGTCACCTCACAAAATCTATATATACTTTTCTATTTTTCATTCATTAAAGGAGGAACTTGTGTGGAGAATACTAGGGTCGAACCTAATAAACCCTAGGTCGTTTGTAACAGTATTTTCAAGGGTTTTTACCCCTTGAAAACTTTCATGTTCAATTAAGATAAGTCCTCTTTCAATTCATTCAATATGTCTATGTGTTGTTTGAATATATCTTATGCTTGTCTTGATTTCAAAATGCAAGGCTAGATCTTTCATGTGTTTGCTTAGATGTAATGAAACCAAGATGTTGATTATAGGTTGATTGCTTGTTTATAGTTGTATTGGATGAATGATTTCAATGTTAGGCTTAAGAAAACTGGCAGATCTCCATTTTGTAACTTGCTTGAACGTCTTAAGAAACACGAACCGATGTGTACTAGGTTTTTATGGCTGTATTTAATCCATAAGCAAATTCTAGTGATCCCATGTTAGGAGCTTCTTAGCCGGCTCGACATAGGAGTGAAGTAGGCGCTTATAGGATTGGGGAAGTAAGCACGCCACCCCATGAATTGTATTAAGGAATACAATCCGTCATCCACGCAGCTGTAACAAGTAATTAACCTGTAAAAGATATCTAGGGAGTAGTGAAACCTAAGTAAACACAATTCTCCCATATATTGCTCACACCACTAGTATAATTTAGTTTATTTTCATTTTTAGTATTTTATTTTGATTGCATCTTAGTTATTGGGTTAGTTGACTAGCAACTAATTCCGCCCAACTCCTTCAAAACCGAGATTTTTAATTGCTTTCAGAAAATATAAAAATACAAAAAGAATCATCCCTCATCTCTAGACCTAGTCTTTAGGTTTTCTAATCCTAGCGACACTATTCCTAAGTTGAACGATCAATCCCCCGGTACTTGTCACTATACTATACTACAACGATCAGGTACACCGCCTGGTGGGGCTTGTAAGCTTCTCGAGATCCCTTGAGAGGTAAAGCCTGGTGTGTCACACCCCGCCACGGCGGAAACACACAGGTGTAACTTCATGGATATCATCACAACACCTAGTGTCTACACAGAAAACAACTACATGCACATAAATAGAGCAATGTACAAACACAAAGTGTTGTAACAATACCCCAAAATAAAATAACCAAAACAAAACATAAACCCAAACATAGATGATAAACCACTTCCAATGCAACTAAGGTCTCGTCTATCCACATCCTTCTATCTTATCCTTAGAAAGCTCACCTGAAAATGATGCTTAAAACATCAACATAATGTTGGTCAGATTCATAGGTTTAAGACTCAAACACACTAGGCATCGTGGCTGATAATTTTGAGCTCAAAACCGGGTTACTCAATCTTGTAAACCTCAAGTCAATTCTACGGTTTTGAGAGGGACGATCCTCATGCTCACATTCGATGGTTCAATAAAATCACTTCGACCATCAAGTACAAGAATGTCCCTTGTGAAGCAATAAAACTTCTTCTCTTCCCATTATCCTTGGAGGGACAAGCCCGGATTTGGCTTGAAAAACAACCTCCTCGATCTATTGAGACATGGGAAGATCTTGTCAAAAAATTTAAGAATGAATTCTTCCCACCTTCCAAGACCACGAGTCTTAAGAACGAAATCACCAAGTTCACTCAAAAATATGATGAATCTTTTGGTGAAGCATGGGATCGTTTCAAAGAATTACTTCGCAAGTGTCCACATCATGGTTTCTCTGAGTTGATGCAACTCGATACTTTTTATAATGGCGTGAGCCAAGCTGATCAGGATTCTCTCAATGCCTCCGCGGGAGGTAATTTCTTGAGTAGAACCACAAAAGAAGCTTTGCAAATCATAGAAACAAGTCCAAGGTCTGCTCTACACGAAGCAAACCGATTGTTTCTCAAATCAATGTGGGTCCTTCCACTTCTTCTTCTGTGAGTCAATCTAGCACGGATGCTAAGATTGACAAGCTCACTGAAGCGATCCAAGCTTTGGTTCTCGCCCAAACAAAGAAAGTTTCATTTCCACAACATCCTCCACCTGCTGAGGTTAAAAAAGTGGAAGTCTGTGTGACTTGTGGTGGGCCGCATGCCTACTACAATTGCACAGCTACTGATGGTACTCCATATGAAGCTCATGCTGTAGCCGTGTCCCAAAATCAAGGAGGCAATCAATATCGCCCTCCTATGGACCCTAGCTATCGTCCTCATCATCATTATCCTGGACCTCCTGGTTTTAATCAAAACCAAAATGTCCAAAACCGTGGCCAAAATCAAAATAAAGTGAACCAAGGTTATCAAAACCAAGGTAACTTCAATCAGGGTCACGGTTTTCACAATCAAAACCAAGGTTTCCAAAATCAAGGTTTCCAACATCAAAATCAAGGAAACTTTAATCGGAACCAAGGTCAGGGTAATTTCAATCCGGGATATTTTCATGGAAACAACAACCTTAATCAGGGTAATTTTCAAAATCAAGGTCCCAATACGAACATTCGAGCTCCAAATATTCCTAATCCGAATCAAGCCGTTTTTCTAACCGGGCCTTCATCTGACGAGTTGTTGAAACAATTCATGAAGTCCCAAGAAGAGTTGAACAAGTTGCTGGTCAGCCAGATTTCTGACATCAAGAAGTCTTTAAATGATCGACCCTCGGGCTCAGGTACTACTTTACCGAGCAACACGATCGCTAACCCGAGGGGCGATGCTAAGGCGATCACAACACGAAGTGGTGCTTCATATGATGAGCCCGCGATTCCTACTACCCCTTCTTCCTCCCCTCCAAAGGTAGTGGATCGTGAACTTGAGGTGACAAAGGACAAGGTGCAAACTCCTAGCCCACGAAGTACAGCACATGTCGAACCTCAGGTTATTCCTAAAACCAGATGTAAGCCTGGAGTTGTCTTTGAACCACCAGAAACTCCAGTGGACAACCCTAAATCCAAAACTTCTATTCCCTATCCATCACGTCTCAGTGAACAAAAGCTCTGCGAAAAAGCTAATCACCAAATGGATAAATTTTTCCAAATCTTCCAAGATTTTCATTTTGATATCAGCTTCGCGGATGTTATTCTCTTGATGCCCAAGTTTGCATCGACAATCAAAAATCTATTGAGTAATAAAGAGAAACTCTTTGAGATGGCAAGAACTCCTCTAAATGAGAATTGCTCTGCAGTTCTTTTGAAAAAGCTTCCTGAAAAGCTTGGAGACCCCGGGAAATTCCTCATTCCTTGTACTTTCCCGGGTATGGTTGAATGCTTCGCCTTGGCCGATCTAGGTGCTAGCATTAACCTGATGCCACATTCTGTGTGGAAGAAACTCTCTCTTCCCGAACTTACCCCCACGTGCATGACTTTAGAGCTTGTCGATCGTTCGATTTCTCGTCCCATTGGCATTGCCGAGGACGTATTCGTTAAAGTGGGGAAGTTCCATTTTCCGGCAGATTTTGTGATTGTTGACTTTGATGCCGATTCTAGGGTCCCTCTCATTCTTGGAAGGGGATTCCTTAGAACTGGGCGCGCTCTTATCGATGTATTTGAGCATGAGATCACATTACGTGTTGGAACGGAAGCCATAACCTTCAACCTAAATCAAACTTCAAGATACTCCTCCAATTATGACTGTCAATCGGTGAATCAAATTGATGTCATCGATGTTGCTGCTGAGGAGTATGCTCAAGAGATTTTAGGTTTCATTGATGATTCTTCGAGTGAAAACCTCACTCAGTCTTCTCACCCCATCATTGCCAATTCTTCTCCTTCCCTCACTCCGTTTGAGGGAAGTGACTTCATCTTAGAAGAAATTGAGGCCTTTCTCAAAAGTGATTCGATCCCGATGGAATCGATAACCAAGAGATTAACCCCGAGAGGGATATTCTCGTACTTGAAAAATTATTAAACGAAGATCCCTCTCCTCTTCCTGTTCCACCACAACAACTTCATAAGGAGGAAGTCAAAAATTTTGAGAAAACTGATGACTTTCCCGAGGTTGAACTTAAGGACTTGCCGCCTCATCTTGAATATGCATTTCTGGAGGGTGATGATAAATTACCCGTCATAATTGCTAAAGACTTAAGTGTTGAGGAAAACGCTGCTCTCATAAAGGTTTTGAAGTCTCATAAACAAGCAATTGCTTGGCGACTCTCCGACATCAAGGGCATTGACCCTGAATTTTGTACTCACAAGATTTTAATGGAGGACGACTTCAAACCTACAGTCGAACAACAAAGAAGGGTGAATCAAAAAATTCATGAGGTAATCAAACAAGAGGTTTTAAAACTTCTTGATGCCGGATTGATTTACCCTATCTCGGAGAGTCCTTGGGTCAGCCCAATTCATTGTGTTCCAAAAAAGGGTGGCATTACTGTTGTCACAAATGAGGAGAATGAGTTGATTCCAACTCGTTTGGTTACGGGTTGGCGCGTCTGCATTGACTATCGTAAGTTAAATGACGCCACCCGTAAAGATCATTTTCCTCTCCCCTTTATGGATCAGATGCTCAAGAGATTAGCGGGGAATGAGTACTATTGCTTCCTCGATGGTTTCTCGGGTTACTTTCAGATTCCCATTGATCCGCAAGATCAGGAAAAGACCACTTTTACGTGCCCCTATGGAACTTTCGCATATAAAAGTATGCCATTTGGCCTATGTAATGCTCCGGGCACGTTTCAAAGATGTATGATGGCCATATTTTCCGACATGATCGGGAAAACTATGGAGGTCTTCATGGACGATTTTTCGGTCATTGGGGATTCGTTTCAATCATGCCTCTCCCATTTAGACGACATGCTAAAATGTTGTGAAGACACAAAGTTATGTCTAAATTGGGAAAAGAGTCACTTTATGGTCAAAGAGGGCATTGTCCTCGGCAATAAAATTTCAAAGAACGGGATTGAGGTTGACAAAGCCAAAGTGGATGTCATTGCAAAATTACCTCATCCCACAACCGTAAAAGGTGTTAGGAGCTTTTTGGGTCACGCCGGTTTCTATCGTAGGTTTATTCAAGATTTTTCTAAAATCGCCCGGCCTATGACCCATTTCCTCGAAAAGGATGCTCCTTTTATCTTCTCCCCCGAGTGCATCGAAGCTTTTGAAACACTTAAGAAAAAGCTTACCGAGGCACCGATTCTTGTTGCCCCCGATTGGGACTTACCCTTCGAGCTCATGTGTGATGCTAGTGATTATGTGATAGGGGCAGTCTTGGGGCAACGAAAAACAAAACATTTTCAGCCTATACACTATGCCAGCAAAACTATGACTGAGGCTCAAAGCCATTACACCACCACCGAAAAAGAATTATTAGCTGTGGTGTATGCTTTTGAAAAATTCCGGCCATACTTGATACTGACCAAAAGCATAGTGTATACGGATCACTCGGCTTTGAAGTACCTTTTTGCAAAACAAGATGCAAAGCCGAGACTTCTTTGTTGGGTTCTCCTCCTACAGGAATTTGATATCATTATTCGTGATAAAAAAGGAGCTGAGAACCTAGCTGCTGATCATCTCTCCCGATTGGAAAACCCCCACCAAGATGTCTTCGAGAGGAAAGAAATTAATGAAACATTCCCTCTCGAGACACTCAATGCGGTTACCTTTCGTGGAAATTCTATTACCCCGTGGTTTGCCGACTTTGCAAACTACCTTGTGGGTAACTTTGTGGTGAAAGGGATGTCGTCCCAACAAAAAAATAAATTCTTCAAAGATGTAAAACATTACTTCTGGGACGACCCCTACTTGTTCAAAATATGTGCGGATCAAGTCATCCGGCGGTGTGTTTATGGCCAAGAAGCCTCTGAAATTCTTAAGGCTTGCCATGCTGGTCCCACGGGGGCCACCACAATCTAAACTACACCGCCAAAAAGGTGTTTGACTCCGGTTTCTTTTGGCCTACGATTTACAAGGATGCCCAGGAATTAGTCAAATCCTGTGACGCTTGTCAACGTCACGGGAATATTTCACAAAAGAATGAAATGCCTCAGAATGCAATTCAAGTTTGTAAAATTTTTGACGTTTGGGGCATCGACTTTATGGGGCCATTTCCTTCTTCTCATGGCAACAAATACATACTCGTGGCTGTTGACTACTTGTCAAAATGGGTTCAAGCGAAAGCTTTACCCACTAATGATGCCCGAGTTGTTGTAAAATTCTTGAAAGCTCTTTTCGCTCGATTTGGAACTCCACGTGCTATTATCAGTGATCGTGGTACGCACTTCTGTAATGACAAATTTGATAAAGTCATGCAAAAGTATGGTGTAACTCATCGTCTTTCTACTGCGTACCACCCACAAACAAGTGGACGTGTAGAAGTTTCCAATCGAGGAATTAAGAGAATTTTAGAAAGAACCGTAGGTGAAAATCGTGCATCATGGTCGGACAAATTAGATGATGCACTTTGGGCTTTCTGTACGGCTTTCAAAACACCCATTGGGTGTACGCCTTACAAACTTGTGTACGGGAAAGCGTGCCATCTTCCAATCGAGCTTGAGCACAAAGCCTATTGGGCTCTCAAGCATGCCAATTTCGATCTCAAAACGGCGGTTGATCATAGAAAAGTTCAACTAAATGAATTAAATGAACTTCGTGATCAAGCTTACGAGAACTCTTTGATCTACAAAGAAAAGACAAAGAAGATTCATGACTCAAAAATCAAGAACCGCGTTTTCAACGTTGGTGATCGAGTCCTTCTTTTCAACTCTAGACTCAAGATTTTCTCGGGAAAGCCAAAGACCCGATGGACTGGTCCATTAACTATCGCTAATGTTTATCCTTATGGCACCGTCGAATTATCTCAAAATGACGGTCCAAATTTCAAAGTGAATGGACATCGTTTAAAGCACTACTTTGGAGAAGACATACCATCCATGGTTGTCCCGGATCTCCAAACTTTCCCCAAGGACAATTGAATTCGGGGATCGAGTCAAGCTAGCGACTCGATGAACAAAAACAATAGCACAATACGGGTTTTCACCCGTATCCCTGATTTCCTTCTACTTTCTACCACCCTAGTGTGGGGGAATGGCCAACCCCCCCCCCCCCCCCCCCCCCCCCGCTATTTGAAAATGTATATATGTATATAAGTTCTAAAAAAATGTGTATATAGAAATAAAGTGAAATATGGTATTTCCACAGTTAGATTCGAATCTTGGCTTTTTAAGTTCAAAGAGTCGGCATAATAGCCGGGACTTTGAATATTGAGGACAATATTCATTTTTAAGTGTGGGGGGGAAATTCTAGCGAATTTTATCGCAAAATACTTTCAAGTACCCCCGTTTTTGGCCAAAATTTTCAAAAAATTTTCACTTTATTTCAAAAATTTTGTGGTAATCAGTCCGCCATGTCTAACCGAAAAAGGGATTGGCTAATCCAGGAGCAAACGGCTCTTGGTAAAGATAACTTAAATCCGTTTACGGCTTGCAATTTGCCCAAAATTGTATGTTCCTCAACTCCCCATATCCTCAAAAGCAAATGAGTTGGCTAGCCCGCAAGATTATGGCTTGTGGTAAAGGCCGTGGAAAAACCATAATTGGTAATCAGCTCACCAAGATGTTGACTATTCCATCAAGAGCTGGCTAGTCCAGGAACAAACGGCTCTTGGTAAAGACAAATCAAATCCATTGACAGCTGGTGGTTTGCTCAAAATCACACGGCTATCAGATGTGCCACAGTTCTTACACCTGGCTACTCCAGAAGTGATGGCTTTTGGTAAAGAGTTTAAAATCCATCAAGTTTTCCAAAAATATTGCTAGGGACTAGCAATAGTTTAGTGTGGGGGATTGATGAGTGCGCAAACACTCATCATTTTTATCGTATTTAAACTGCCAAAACATACAAAAACAATCGAAAAGTCATCAAAATACTTAAATTATCCCAGGGTTTATGTTTTATGTGTTTTAAATGCAAAATGAGCAAAAACAAATGAAAAACGATCAAAGTATGCAATATTGGCAGTTTCAGTCCCCCAAGTTTCAAAATTTGTCAAAAATAGTCCCTGTGCATTTATTTTGAAAGAAAAGTCAACCCAAGTCCTTAAAAAATCAAAAGTTATCAAAAACGGACTTTGGGTGAAAATTTTGGAAAATTTACATGTTTGGTCCCTGGAGTTTGGAAATTTACAAATATAGTCCCTGGGAATTTTGAAAATAAAATAAAAATTGCAAAATTGGTTTTTGGAATATTGAACTTGGCAACATTCGTCTTTCTTGGCACTATGGGGAAAATTACATTTTCATTCCCTATGTTTTGTGGAAATTCAAATTTGGTCCCTATGTTTATAACTACACCAACCGGACCCTTAATTATCATTACCCAAAACCAAATCCAACCCCTTATATCTCCAAGCCCAATCCACCACTCCCTCGGCCCACTCCATCTCACCCAGCCCACCTCAATAATATACTCCCTCCCCGTTTTAAATAATACAACCCCTAGGTCAAACTTTGACCTCTCCCACCTTCACCTTCCCAGCCTGTAAAACCACTTCAACACACAACCCCCCCCTCTTCCACATCATCAACCCCATTCCATGCCCCCCCCCAACTCCCTAATGCTTACAAGGAGCATTAATTGTCCTCAAAAACTTCCAAGCAACTCCAACTGACAAAAGAAGAAAATGGCGCCAAATTCAGTTTTAATGGCTTGGATCATTCCCACCCAATCCAATGGGTGGGATTTACTCAAAAAAGTGTGAAGAAGTCAATGGCAACCATATAAAAAGAGGAGAAGCAGTGGAGAAAAAAAAAGTAGTATAATTAAGCAAAAATTAGGTCGTTTGTATTATTTTAAAATTGTCATTGTATTTCTAAGCTTTTTATTATCAAGTTCAGTGATTTTAGTGTAATATGAATTTTTTTTTTATTAATGAAATTCAGTTATTCAGTCTAAAATCCATTGTGCATAATTTTCATTGAAAATTTCAATTATGATTTAATTTAGTTATGTTGTTATTATGGACTAAGTTAGAACATGTAAGCTCCCATAAAGCTTAGAAAAGCTTTTAGTTACCTTAAAACTTAAATTAGTTAACAAAAATCACAAATAAAAATTTGGTCAATGAAAGTCAAACTGTGAAGTTTGGATGTGATTTGGGTGATTCAGATTTGATTTGGAAGAGAAGCAGCTTTGGAATGTTGGTTTAGATCCTCATGGAGGAGTTAGGACAAATTGGTTCTCTTGGTTCTTATCTTTGGTGCTCACAGTTCCACTTTGTAAGCCTCATACTCATTTCAAGCTTATTTTACATGATCTTAGTTGTCCTTGCTTATTTCTGTATTGTTTATGTTTGTTTGAAGTAGTTTAGTGATAGTATAAACAAAGATAGCATAGTTGTTCATTCAAATCAAGAGTTACTTAGTATTTCAATTGTTAGTCCATTTTAGCATTTTGTAGAAATTCTGAGTATTGTTGTAATTCTTGACATAAGTGTGCTTAAATAAGCTTAAGTAATCATAACATGAGCTTCTGTATCAGTGGTTTTGGTTTAAACCTTCATTTGCTTTGAAAAATTCCACCACAGTCAAAATTAAGGGGTGTTTGGTTTTAAAGAGATCAATGTGTTCCTATAAGTATTGGTTGTCGTTTATGTTCAAAACAGTCTCAACAAGGTTAAAATAGGTCAAAGTAATAAAGAAATCAAGTCTACAAACACCAAAAGTCAAAAATCACCCTCATCCACCTCTAATAGTGGACTGTTGGGGTTTGGGAACATCAAACCTCACTCATTTTGTTTAAAATTTGTTCTTCTAGCCATATTCAGTCATAATATAGCTTAGTACAACCATTTCAGTCCATTATAACCAATCAAACTTCATTAAAGTCAAAGTGCAAGTTTTTCTCAAAAAGTAAAAAATGCATGTTTCAGATTTTCACCAAAATGGCAAGAATTAATTTGATTTTTGTGAGTGGTTTTAAGCTTTGAAATTGCTTGGGTAAGTAGTCTACCAGCTGATCTTTTGATTTCCATATTGGGCACATTTTTGTGAATTTTTCTTGTTGACCAAAACAACCCTTGAACTGACCTGCAGGGCAACCTATTGGCCTGTGCACTCAGACCCCTATCTCACCCACCCAACTTTGGTGGTTGTTTGTGGCTAACCCAGTGGGTCCCACACCTCATACTTGGGTCCTTACAACCCTCATCCTACCAGGGATTAAGGATTGGCCTTTAGTTTGACCATTAGACCAGTGGACCCCACTTAAATTTGTCTCAAAAGGCTGTCCCAAATCTGTCTCAGAATCATAATAATCAAAGTGCTTATTTGTGTTTTGTAGCTTATTTAAGCTGATTATTTGTGTTAAACTTGCTTAATGTTGTTCAACTAACTCAGAGAAACCAAAGTTTACCATTGTGGACCCCACCTTATTCCATTTGAGCTTAAATCCCTCCACAGTCAACAAAAGTCAACTGAGTGGGCTTATAAGCACTCAAGTGCTTATTTCTGGGTTACATCAAAAGTGTTTTCATAAAAAAGTTTTAGTTCTTAGTGTATAATTAGTTTGGAAAAAGAAAAAACACCAAAAACCAACTTTAATTATAGTGATAGCTTCTATTTAATAGGAATTATCATTTTAATTTTCTTTTTAGCTTATTTATAGGCAATATATCATTTTTATATTTTTATTAATTCTCTTTTAGGTTAAAGTAATTCTATAAATTTTTCCAGAATTTTCTTTTGTTTTTAGTGGTTTTTAGAATTAATTTTAGTTTAATTAATTATTAATTAATATTAAGTAATTAAATAGCATAATTAGATTTTATAAAGTATAATCTAGTTGTTATAATTTTTCTAGCTTTTATATAAGTTAAAACATTTTTTTAAATTTTTCTAGAATTTATATTGTTCATTTTCTATTTTTTATATTTTAATTAGTTTAATTGGTAATTAATTAATAATTAGATTAATAATTAGTAAATTAGTTTAAAAATACATAAAATCAACTTTTTATAATTTTTTAGGATTCCTAAGATGGTTAATTAGATTTTTAAAATTTTTCTTAATTTTCTAAGCCTTTTTAGTATTTTTATTAATTCTAATTGGTTTAATTAGTTAATAAATAGATAATTAGTAAATAATTAATAATTAAATAGTGTAAAAATAATTTTTCTTTTTCTTAAAATTTTCTTTATTTGTTAGGATTGTAATAATAATAATTTCACACTTGTAACCTTTTCCGTCCATCAGTTGTACTTTTTGTTTCGTTCGTCTGCGTTCGTTTTTAATTAAAACGTACGTTTTTAGGTTTTAGCTCAAACTTCTTAATCTCAATACCAGTAATCAATCACATAGCTTTCCTAAGCTATTTAATTTCATAATTATCAAATAATTCTTATCACAACCCTTTTCTGTGAATAATCACCCGATCACAAGTACGCTAAAGCACAATCCACACCTCGTCGGGACATAACGACCTGGTGATACCCTTTATTACCTGGAGATTGTTTCTAGGCTTTTTAACTTTGTTGACCATTCTTTGGTCAATATAAGTTGACGGTTTAGCATCAATCATTTAGTCTATCTTATTTCTTCGTGTCTTTGTTTGTACTAGTTTGGTCTTTATGGATTTAGAGAGTCGCCGTTTAGAAGTTAGCAAGAGGCTTAAAACGCATAAAAGAAGAAAGAGAGAAATTAACACATTTAAGTAATTCATTAAGCCTCTCCAAATGAAAATTCAGTTTACGGACTTCGCTCCAACACCTGATGAATTGAGTTACCATATATTTCTTTTACAACACCCCTGCCCCTCAAAGTATAGAAAGATACCATGGATTAGGAGGCATAACTTTAGGAACATAAAAATTCCTTGCATGATTGGATACATGTCTAGAGAGCATACATACATTGACTTAAAAGCACACATGAATATTATGTCTAGGCTCTACTACAACTGGATAATGAATGAAAGGTTAAGCCTTAGAAAAAACCCCTACAACTCTAATAGACTATGTAATTTCGTCAGGAGGGTTAAAGGGGTATACATCTTTATAGGAAATTTTACTTATCAATGCGACTTTGTAATCCTAGAAGATGTTAGAGGCATTATAGATCCACACCTAGGAGAAATAGTTCTAGGACAACCTTTTGTTGAGAAAACTAAGATGTATTGCGATCAAGGGAAGGGAATAGTTCGTTTTACTGATGGATAGAAAAGATTACTTTTATGATACCTCACATGAAGGAAGAACTAAAGAACATCAAGAATTTACAAATTGATGAGATTCGACCTTATGAGGTTAAGGAAGATGGAATTGATGATGATGTTTATTGTGAGAGGAGGCGAACATACTATTCAGGTTGCATGAATCTAGGCCCTGAGTACAAGCGTGATGAGAATTAGGTTAGATGTTTTGAGTCAACACTAAAGTAGGAAAGGAAAACGTAACCCATGACCTTGAGTCTAGCTACAAGACTCGTAAATAAAGAAAAGCGCTTCTTGGGAGGCAACCCATGTTTTGTGTGATTTTTATTTTTCTTTGTTTGTTATTTGCTTCTGTATGCATGCTTTATTTTTATTGTTGGTAGATCATGTTTCAAAACTAAAATGGTGAAAATACTTTATTTTGTTGTTTGGCTTAGTCTTAACTTCATCCAAAGGTATTTCGAAAAAGATAAGTGTAAGGGGAAACCCCAAATATGTTTTTAAGAAACAAACTCGATCATGAATCTCTACAATATTAAGTGAACATGTATATTCGTATTTGTTAGAGTCAAATGCTTGTATCGTGTCATAATGATGTTTTGCAGGATTTTCCAGGAAGTAGGACGAAGTTTTTCCAGAAATTTTCCGGAAACTTAACATAAGAATTTCTGCAGGTCACTTCTGACGGCGTCAGGAAGAACTTCCTGACGGCGTCACGTGTAAAATTCTGGAAATTTTACCAGTTTTGTTTTTCTAACGGAGTCTTAAAGTTTTGGTTGAATCTTTAGTTTTATAATCTCCAGGAGATCTGTAAACATCATTCCACAAGCATTATATCTTACTTTGCTTTTTAGGATTTGTTAGCATATATAGATTGCCGCTGATTTTACGCGAGGTTGCCTTGTCTGTTTTCTCAGGTTTTACAGATTATGTATGACAAAAAGATGATTTATATTCTGGAAGGGAAGCTTTGATTGTTCATTTTCTTGGTGGAAGATCTAACCTGGCCACCTTATTATCCATACCGAGCGAATCAAGGGAGTATTTGATTTCATTCATTTTACATATTTCACTTTTACATTCTTTACTTGAACATTGGGGACAATGTTCATCCTAAGTGTAAGGGGAGGGTAAAATGATGATACTTTACAGATACACTTTCGCTTGAGTTTGTTTGTTTAATAGTAGATGTGTAATAAAACTATGAGAAATACTTGTTAGCGTAATTTTAGTGCCAAATTTAAAAATTTTTACAACATTTAAGAGTGAAACTTTAGCCATAGCCAGCGTCTCATGGATAGGAGATTGTATGACTAGCACAAAACCGTACCATTCAGAAAAATTTTCCACCCAAATATGTGAGGTTCGCCTTTAAATTTGATAGGAAAAGCATTTACTAATAGTGCTTATGAGTGAACCGGTAGCATTTAGATTCTAGAACTTGTGTTAGTGATGCGTCCCGAGACCGCTAGTGAGACTACTGTTAGGTCGCGATTTTTAATAACATAATCACTAATAGATCTAGAGAGAAAAAGAGAGTAGAGAGAGAGAGAGTGGAAGGAACCCTTGAAATGAAAATAAGAGAAATGAATTACCAAGAGAACCAACCCCTCTCAAAGGAGAGGTTACATAGTATTTATAGGTGAGGACTAGGGCAACACTCCCTTCCTCCCTATCTTGAAAATGAAATGGGCTTAAGGCCCATGGGCTTGCTACATAAGCCTTAAGATTAAATAAACATACAAGCCTTAGCAACCTATTACAAGTAAATGACCGAGACTTGATAAGTAGTAAAACTACATTCCCAACAATCTCCCCCTAAGGGTCGGTCATCAAGGTTGCTTGACGTCTTCGTCATAATCTTTGACTTTCAAGGCTTTAGACGTCTTCTAAATCATTCATCGTTCTTTGTTCTTAGTTGATGTAGTTGTGATCACCTTATTACAAAATGTAATGACCGAGACTTGAATAAATATAAAAGTACGTTCCCAACAATCTCCCCCTAAGGGTCGGTCATCACAGGTTGCTTGACGTCTTCTTCTTTGTCTTTGACTTTTGACTCGTATAACTTAAGACGTCTTCAAAAGAGAGTGGGTGTTCTTTTGCTTCATTGTTCATTGTTCGTAATAGATGTGGTAGTGATTATCTTATGAAGTTATCTGCCATGTGTCACTTCTGCGTCTGCGGTGGTCGTCATCCATTCCAACATGCTCATACACCTTTGAACTTAGACATTTACATGCACGTAGTTCCCTTTTATTCACATAGATCTTTAGTCCTTAAACTTTGTAGATTCTTCTTTTTGGCGTAGAATCTAATTTTGAACATTGTGTTGCTTAGATCTTTGAGGGAGTTTTTGTTGACTTCAAGATGTATGTATGAGCATGCGGAATTAGTCTCCATGGAGATGATATGTCCCTGAAAGTAAACAGTTAGCAATAAACAACCGGTACTTACAGATAAGAAATTAGAGATCGTCAATAGCATAGTGTGAAGACTCCTTCTAACCCTTATCAAGGCCGTTACCATATCAGATACTCCCGAAGGAGCTTACGAGACCTACTAGGTAGCTCAATGACTGGGTGAGTCGCTGGGGATCACTCCACGACTGTAGATCGCTAAAGAACCACCACGAACACTAAGCGTAACCCTTGAGGGGTTACCGAAGTGACCTGCTGTCAGGGCTGTTTGATGTTGACCCTGGCAGGAGTTTCCGTTCAATCATTGAGAAATACATAAGTAATTCTCTCATAAACGTTCTCGGCAGATTGCTATGATCTGCGAAGGACTCAATAATTTACAGCTGGTGCCCATTGATGTAGAACACCAGTTGTAGAAATACTAAGTGTTCCTAAGAGATTTTTGATGTATCTCATGGCTCTAGACTCGATAAGTGCTCACTTAGGTTTCCTATACGAAGACTAGGGAGGGGTCTCCTGCTTCAATATCAACTATCTCTAAGAGATAAGTCGATAGATTACACTGGTTCCCCGTGAGAATGAAACAAGTTCTTTTAAGAGAACTTGAGTGGTTAAGAAGGTTTAGTGCATTACGTTACTGGGTCCATGACGACTTTGTCTTCAATACCGGTGTTGCCTTAGCAACAACCAGTAGCATATGAGTTGAACCCGGTGTCTGCCCTAAGGTTGAATCACATGGAGGGCTATTTCTTTTCACCCTTTTCATTACTTTTCTTTTTAATTCTTCAACCCCTTCTTTCTCCTTTCATTCTTTACTCCTTTTTTCATATCGTACCTAAGGACTTCTAGTTCTAACTATTGGTGGTGTCCTTGGGTAGATCCCTCCGGCTCTGGCGGATCATAGGACGGTAATTCCTATCTTAATCACCTTATAACTCCATGATTATCCGACAATAGCCAAGAAACCTTTGATTGAAAATCTCTCAAAGCGTTTGTGATTATCAAACATTTTGGTTAACACTTTGAGAGTTTGGTGTTTATGAAGGGCTCCCCCTTCACATGTGCTCATATGTATTGAATAAATTTGCACATGCGGGAGGAGCGAGCACTTTTTGAATTGATCCACTTTCAGTGAACAAGACCGATTCGAGATACGCTTACATCACTAGTTAGACTAGCTTGAAGTTATTACCCGGCCTGGTCAAGTCCACAGAAAGTTTTTTCGAAACGGTACATTTCTACTAAGACTAATCCTTTTCGAGACACGCTTACGTGGCTAGTTAAAGAGTTCCATTGTCAGCTTTTAGGTGACAACTAGCTCTAGTAACTAACTTGATGTTATTACCCGTCGAGGAAAAGTCTTTTCGATTACTAACTTTTGTTGTTTCGTCAATTCTGGGTGAATCTGAGTCTAGCTCGCATGAGATTTGACATTTCAGCAACTTTTAACTTTCATATTTTAATCACTTTCCTTTTCTCCCCCTCAAAAATAGCATATAAGATGTTGTTTTTGGAGAAACATTTGATTAAAATATGCTTTTTGAGTCTTATGGGGAGATATCAACAAGAACTTTTGTTTTCCAAAACGATGAGTTTTCAAGTGCTCCCCCTCAACAAGTGAATACTCATTGAGGTGAAATACTTGTCTTTTGAGCAGAATTATGAAAATCAGAAAGTGTTTGATTAATTCTACTCAAAAGTAAGAAGCCTTCGCTCCTTATATAAGGATTGAGGCACTGAAGCGTACCTCAGGGTCCTTTAATTACAAGCACGGGTTGTACACTGTTATGTGTGCACAAACCATAAAACATGATTTTGACAAAGCATTTTGATTTCAAAAATACTCCCCCTCAAAACGAGCATGTGTTTTGACATTTTTTAAACTGTGGATCGAACTGGGGAGTAAAGATTTGAAAAATCTTGAGCAAAATTTTGAAAAGTTTTGAAAAACCTTTTGAAAATTTTGAATAAATTTTGCTCAAGATTAAGAGAGTTTTAGATAAGCTTTGCATGAGAACTTCTTGTTTTCATGGAAAAGTGCACGTTTTGTTTTTAAGAAATGGTTTAGCAAGATACTTTCCTTTCTTTGAAAACCGAATTGTACACTGAAATGAGTGCACAAGTCGTTGTTTTAATACAAAATTAGTTTTCTTAAACAAAATACTCCCCCTCAAATAATAAATGTTATTCGAGAGAAAGTCTTCTTGAGAAGAATTTTGAATCGTATTATAAAATACTTTTTGAAAATTCGTGAGATGATTCTGCTCAAGGTTTTAGAAAAACACAATCAAGTATTATACAACAAAGAATGCTTGAAATTCAAAACTCTTTTACTGTTGAAAAGTTGTTTAAGACCCGGAGTCTCTCTTTTGAGTTTTAAAATCTGAAAAAAAATTCCATCTAAAGTTGAACCTCATGGGTTCTTTTTGAAGATTCGTTTTTCTGATGCATGGAAAACATCCGGTATTAGGGATGTTCAGATCAGAGACATTCTTTTATTGAAGCCATAGCATTTCAGATTGTGAAAATTTGAAAGGTTTTGAATGACTTTGCTTTGGTCTCCACACTTGCTTTACCGGTGTAAAACGAGAGTGTAGAGTTTGGAAAAATTTGTTTCTCACCATTTTGAATCCTTTTACCAGTTTAGCCTTTAAACACATTTTGCCCTTTGACCTCAAAATATGTTCCATAAGAAACATTTTGTCGAATGTTGAAATTTTGACTTTCAATGGGATGACATGTACTTGCAGACAGAGAAAATGCATCAGGCACAAACAAGTATAAGATGAATCAAAAATCTCATTCTAAATCAACCTAAGTGCTCAAAATTCTCAAATTAACACACACAATCACATATTAATTCATTCTTTCACTTGAGATTTACCAATTATTGTCATGGTTTGGGGTTATGATTTGAGTCTATGCACACTTGTTAGCATCATAATGCCTGAATATTAAACAAACAAACGTCCTAGTAATAGCAGCAAAGACATTGATATCTTAAACCCTAAATCACATGATTCTAATCCTATGTTGTTCCTAATCGAGCAAGTACACCAATCGAGCATTCTTTAGTGTTCTCTAAAGCTATATAAACTAGTTAATTAGACTAAACACATAAAAAAAATGAAAGCCCTGATTGATAACCCTAGTTTCTGATTATGCCTTTTTTGACCGTTGAAAACACTTGAAACATTTAGGGAATGATTAGGCAACAACCATGAAGAAATTAGAAACTCACAAATGAAAAGAAATCGAGGAAAAATATCGTAAGTCTGATTCGTTGAGGTTTCTAATTATGTGTGAAACTTTTGAGAGCATTTGTTGAAACATTTAATAGAGCCCATTTTATTTTCCATGCAAGATCCTTTTACCTAAGTTTAAGACATTTGTGAATCTTTACTCATTAAAGGTTAATTACTTTTCCATTTGAAGTCCAAACTAGATAAATTTGGAATCATTGCAAAAAAAATTTCCTTTCTCCCCCTCGAATTAGCATATATTACGTGAAACCTTTTTGTACATTTTAATTCGAGAGATCATAGAAGTTTTTGAAAATGAGATTTTAATCCAAATGATGAAGAAACATTTTATCCTTGAAGAGTAAAAATGAGGTGTCCAAACTTCATGATATTGTGAAAAATTTTCTCCCTCGCAAAACATGTTCCATTTTGACAGAGAAAAGCAAAATTGGTTTAAATGGAGGAACATAGTTTTGAAGATTTGAAGTTTGTACACAAAGAAAGAAGATTCTTTTTGTAGAAAAAGTATTTACAGAAAGACTTTGATGTTTGACTCTTCTTAGGTTTTAAGAAAATTTTGCAAATCATCTGGAGTCAAACATCACATACCATTATGGTGAATTAAATCAACAAACCTTGATTGAGGTAATTATCTCGCATGTGAGCAGGATCCAAATTGAGTGTAGACGACTCAGTAAAGTCAGGAATGAGTTGAGCCGGTGCAAACGGATTAAAGAACGCCTCTGGGTCATGCTCTGCGGTTTGTTGAACTGATTTAGGTATGGAGTCTTCAGCTGATTGTCGTGAGTTGGACCCAGTTGGTTCTGTGGTTGTTGGAGATGCAATTGGAGGACCGTCTCTCCCAACAATTGTTGTTGTTTGTGAGGTGAATCAGGTACTTGATGGTGATCAAGATGTGCAGCGGAAATTGGTGAGACCTCAGAAAGACGGTTTTCAATCGTATCAGCAAACAATGAAGCAAACAAGGTTTCCACTTCTTTACGGGTGAGAGACAATGGTTCAGCCGAAGAATCCGGAAAGTTCAGACGGTTGAATGCGGGTCCTAAGCTGTTGTGCTCAGAAGCCAAAGCATTAAGCTCGGGTCCGAAACTGAGTTGTTCCAAAGCCATTCCTGTTATATCTGGAAAGAAAGAAAGAAGAGACAAGAAAAACAGAGAACATGGAGCCCCAAGTGAAACTGGGTTCCAGGTGTTAGAAGCATAAAGATGTAGTGTCAACTATCTTCTTGACACTCGAACACACAATACCGATGGTTTTCATTCTAGTCTCAGAGGTAGAAGTTGTGGAGATCACATTATTTTTGGTGCAAATGTCTAAAATCTTTCCTGTAGGAATCCACCTAAGACCAATTGATTTGAAAATTCTACCCGTGGGTACCCACCTAGTGTTAGATCTAGGAGAAGTTTTCCTTTTAGATGCAGTTGAATGAAATGTGGGAGCATCACTTCGTTGAGAAAACCTACGTCCTATATTGATCCACTTCTTAGGTTTTTTACTTATGACTTTTGGTTCAACAGGTTTGTTTGTCTTAGTCGATTGAGCCTTTTCAAGTGAATTTCCCTTTTGAAGATATTTTAAAGCACCAACAACATGATTATTTACGCAACTACTCTTAGAAGCTAGCCAATTCCTATTAGTTTGTTGTTTACTCTTAGGTTTTGGATTGCTACTACTAGCAGTGTTTTGCACTACTTTGGAAGGCTCCACATGAGGTTTTGAACCTAGAATTCCATCCTTTTGAAGTAGCGCCTTTTTTCTAGCCTTTTCTAGATCATAGTTCTTGTACATGTCATATCTTCCATAAGAATCTTTACTTTTAATGCTCGTATTAGACACTGTTTTCGAACTAATCCTAGATGAGCCAGGTATAATCACGTGTTGAGATTTAGCAGACACAGATGCATTTTCCTTAGGCCAAGAATGTGGAGTGACTGGTTTTGTCAAATTGTTTTTCTCAACAACTTGGGAGGCAAACCGAGGTTTTGAAAATTTAGGTCGTTCAGATTTAAATGCAGTTGGTTGTCGAACCACTGATTGTTTTCTGTTTGTTTGATAAGGTTGTTTCCCCAAGATTGATGGTTTTGCAAACTTAGTATCCACACTCTGGCCAGTCAGTCTTCTTAATTTGTTTTGTAATGCAGCATGTGCAAACACCTTTTCTTGAATTTGACCTTTTAAAAGCTCATTTTCTTTAACTAATGTATCCACACGTTTTCTTTGTTCATTCAAAAATTGACCATTGTTACCCGAATTTATAGATTCGTTTTCCATTTGAAGTTCAAGTGAGATGCAATGTGCCTCTAGTTTTGAAAAATCTTTATGACACTGGGCAATGGTCTTTTTGAGAAGAAGGTTTTCAGACTCAAGAGTTTGGTATGATGTTTTAGTAATTGGATTATCAGGTAAGGACTCAGACTCAAAATGTATTACTAGACATTGAACAACATCCTGGTCAACCTCTCCTTCATTACTGAAGTTAGGTTGCTCAGATTGTTGTTTCTCATATGCAGGCATAATATGATCAACAGTAGATTGTACCTCAACCATTTGCTCTTTGTCAAAGTTCGGTTCTTTGTCATAGATGGGTATGAAATCTTCCTCATCCATCTGTCCTTTGTCAAGGTTGGGCTCTGAGTCATAGAAGGGTATGATCTCTGCACAATCTGCATCTTTATCATTCCCCACTCTGCTGTTGTCATCCTGCACTTCTGATTCTGTCCCTTTGCTTTCCATGACAACCACATTAGCTTTCAATGAATCACCTTTATGAACTTGCTCTTCTTGAATCTGCAACTTCTGTTCTTTGATAGCACACAGATGAAGTGATCTTTCATTAAGCGTAAATTCTAAGTGGTTTAGGCGTGAAACAAGTTGATCTCTAAAATCTTCAACCTCCATACTTGTGATGTTCTCTCTCCATACATTGCTTTCATAATTATAGTGTATGAGAGATTTAAAATGTAATGCCATGAACACTTTGAACTGAGCCTTGAGCGCTCTAAATCCTGTCATGCAATCGCTTCCCTGTTCAATTTGTTTTTCAATTTGAACAATGTTTTCTCGGAGTTTCCTTTGGAAGGTTAGACGATCCATTCCAGTTCCGAAGAATGCATTAAAGGTACCCCCCGTAGGAAACCATGCATCTGAGAGAATCTTGCATTGAGTCTTAACTGATTCAAAATGAGCTAAGCAATTTTCTGTAGAATTGATGGCTCTTTTCTCAGCTTCAGTCATCTTTCTCTCAAATGGGTCTTTAGAGTCATCAGAAGCATTTGTGTCGTATACTGGTTCAGTATCATCCATGACACCCGAATTATCTTCCAATATTTTAACCTCATTGCCTACATTAACTACATTTGCAGTATTCTCACCATTCCCAACCAACCTTTGAGTATTACTTCCTTGTATCCCAACTCTTTCACATAGCGTGAGAGATTGATTTCGGGAATTTCGGGAATTTGATAAAGCCTGACTCGTAAATTGTATGAAATCTGAGATGATTCTGCTGTGACTTAGTTCATGCATTTGAGACCTTGATTGATACATTTTCTCTCTGTTGAATCTCACAACTGGATCTACAGAATTATCAGACTCATACTCTGAGCCAGTATTATCCATGTGATATTCCTACATGTTTGCCATTAACATCACATCTGCTGTGTCGGCTTCCAAATCTGCTGTATTGGATTCCAAATCTGCATATTCATCATCAGATGGAATATCTCCCATGACACTTTGCAAAACTGTATTGAGATTACCCCCTTCAACTTCCATTTGACTAAGTGTGGCATTGTATTCAACATTATCGTCAAAGACTGAAGTTGAGTCATAATCCTGAGCTTCCTCATCTGCAATATTTTCTGTATATGCCAAGAATGCCATGCTTGGTTCGATAAGATCTTCTTCATCATCAGTATCTTTCATTGTGTTTAAGCATTCAGAATTTGAAGTTATATCGCCATTGCCTTTTTTGGAAGATACTTGACTAATCTTCACTAGATTTTGCAGAAGAGATTGCACATTATTATGTAGTGTTGCAGGATGGTACTGTGGAATGAAGAAAGGCTCAGGTGTATTCGGAGGATTGAAGAAGAGACCATTTGGAGTGTGAATTAAGGATCCATGGTCAACAGCTGGAGTTGCTGGAGCAGGGAGAATGGTCTTCAGTGGATTCATGCTTAAGCAAGATTCAAGAATTTGCTTCATTCTGAAGTGATGAAGTTCTTCTGTACGATGCATAGCTTCAAGATATTTCCACATTTCATAAGCACTAGCTTGAAAGTCCATATACATGTAAATTGAGTTGGGAAGGGCTAATGTCATGAACCATGCAGCCTGATGGTCAGCATCGTGCTGAGCAAGTTCAGTAGCATTCAAATCTTCATCAGTTTGTAGTCTGATAATCCCTGTTGAGTTAGCAAGAAATATCATTTTGTATGGACCATCTTGAATGGATTTAAGCATGAGATCTGCAGCAGGACGATCTGTGAGCCATTGTAGAAATCTCCGTTTCCAAACAGTATACGTTCCTGGTAGCAACATTGGAGGCCTTGATTCATTGCCAAAGAGCAGAACATGATCAATGAGGGAGCTGTGACTTTGTTGTTGATGATGCTGTTGCTGATGAGAATATTGGTGAGGAAGGTAGTTGGAAGAAGGTACTGTTGCTGATGACTGTTGCTGATGATAATATTGGTGAGGAAGGTAGTTGGAAGAAGGTCCTGTTGCTGATGACTGTTGCTGATGAGAATATTGGTGAGGAAGGTAGTTGGAAGAAGGTGATTGAGACGTTGTAGATGACATTGCTCTCCCCCTTGATTGTTGCGATGTAATCGAAAAAAATCAAGCAAAAATGTCACATGCAAGGTCGAAATAGTGATTTCTGGTTTCCGCTCCAAAAATTATTTGAAAAAATTATCTTTCCCAAAATTTGAAAATCATTATGAAATGCAATTATAAGGTTGCAAGAAAAATTTGAGTTTCAAAAAATTTTGCCGCCAAATTTCACCAAAAAAATTTGAATTTTGGGCCAAAATTTCAACGTTATACCAAAATTTAAATTTCGCGTAAAAATTGAACGTTTAGTCTACTGTAGAAAATAATTTTTTTTTTTTTTTTTTTTTTTGAAATTAAGAAGAGAATGATTAGAAGGATAAAGTTTGTTAAGTGATAATGTTAAAACTTGGATCGTTAAAGATAAATAAAGGTTGTTATTAGATTTGATATCAAACTCGGTATGTGATTCAAACTTGATAAGTGCACTTTGGTTCCAAACTCGATAGGCAGAATCAAACTCGAAATTTTTTTTTTTTTTTTTTTTTTTTTTTTTTTTTTTTGTTCCAAACTTGAAAAATCAGTTAGGTTCCAAACTCGATAAATTACAAAATGTTTCAAACTCGATAAGCCCACATTAGTTTCAAACTCGAAAGTCACAACATGTTTCAAACTCGATAAGCCAGTTTGGTTCCAAACTCGATAAGTATTTAAGGTTTCTAACTCGATGAGTCTTTAAGGTTGCTAACTCGATAAGTCTTTAAGGTTTCTAACTCGATAGGTCTTTAAGGTTTCTAACTCGATACGTTAGGTATGGTTCCTAACTCGATAGGTAGTCTTGATTTGGGCAGAGTATCCCCTTAGTTAGAATCACAATTGTCCTAACTCGATAAACGATTAGGAAAACAAGGCTGACTCGCCAAAATCCAATATCCAAACTCGATAGAAAACTTACGAAACCTAACTCAATAGGTTTGACACCTAACTCGATAGTATAAGCACCTAACTCGATAGTTTAAAGACACCTAACTCGATAGTATAAGCACCTAACTCGATAAACCAAAGTGAACCCCTAACTCGATAGAATCTGACACCTAAGTCGATAGTATTATTTAGCACCTAACTCGATAAACCAAAGTGAACCCCTAACTCGAAAAGACCTCGATGAACAGTACCAGTTTTGTTAGAAAATCACTTTGAAAACCAAGTTTTTCTACCAAATCAAACCTAAATCAACCTATATTATCCCTTGGCGAATGATACCACTTGTTAGGTCACGATTTTTAATAACATAATCACTAATAGATCTAGAGAGAGAAAGAGAGTAGAGAGAGAGAGAGTGGAAGGAACCCTTGAAATGAAAATAAGAGAAATGAATTACCAAGAGAACCAACCCCTCTCAAAGGAGAGGTTACATAGTATTTATAGGTGAGGACTAGGGCAACACTCCCTTCCTCCCTATCTTGAAAATGAAATGGGCTTAAGGCCCATGGGCTTGCTACATAAGCCTTAAGATTAAATAAACATACAAGCCTTAGCAACCTATTACAAGTAAATGACCGAGACTTGATAAGTAGTAAAACTACGTTCCCAACAATCTCCCCCTAAGGGTCGGTCATCAAGGTTGCTTGACGTCTTCGTCTTAATCTTTGACTTTCAAAGCTTTAGACGTCTTCTAAATCATTCATCATTCTTTGTTCTTAGTTGATGTAGTTGTGATCACCTTATTACAAAATGTAATGACAGAGACTTGAATAAATATAAAAGTACGTTCCCAACAACTACATTCGTGTATCAGGATTTACTACATGATAAGAGGCATTAGGATCACCCTTGTGTTAAACCAGTATCATAATTACTTGGCCACTTAAGTCATATTACTTGGCTAGTTAAGTCAACTAATTTTTCCCACACCCTTAGCATTGTACTCATTTTTAGTACACGAAACCCCTAGTACACCCCTCCGAGCCTATCTTTTCGTTTCTAACTTTAAGTATCTTACTTAAAGGAAGAATTTGTTATACCCAACTTAAATGTATAAGCAAATCGCCTTAGCCTTCCGTGTATGCACTTATATTTAGTGCATTATTGTTATTTGTTTAAACCCTTAGTTAATTATCTAATTGATTACATGGTTGCTAAGTCGAGTCATATCCTTGTACATATTGTTTTGGGACGATTAGGACTAATGGGTAAAGTACTTATGTTATGGAGTAATGGGGAAGAACATCATATATTACCCCCATATGTGCATTAATCTTAAAAGTACTCCAAGCGTTTTGATTATCTTAATTCGAGTCATTAGATTAGTTTATTGTAAAGTATGTAAATATTCAAGAGTAAGGGGAATTTTCATTCCCTATGATGTATTATTTTGGATGGTTGGGTAAGAGTGTATGCAAAAAAAAAAATTAAAAAATTAAAAAAAAAATCAAGAAAAAGAAAAAAAAAAATAGAAAAAGAAAAGAGAAAAAAACATACGGACTACAATCCCGTTTCATTCTATGTTTGTTTTATGTTTTTGTTATTTTTCATTCATTAGCTTAAGTCGAGTCTAGTCTTGGCTTAGCAACAGCACATTGTACATGTAATTGACCAAGATGATTAACTCGCCACCAGTAAAGACTACCTATATCCAACAAAACCGTGTATTCCATATCCCTACACCTAACGTTACAACCCTTTAAAAGACCTCTTTGATAGTTTATCCTAGGTTCTTACGCCATGTGGTTGAGGTTTGATCCTTTCCCAAGCCTATGGTAATCTATTTTGCTATGACAGGTAGTGAGAGATGTTTTGCATTTCCATATTGTGATATTACTTGATTACACCCGAGAGATGTGAGTATCTAAACACTATTTGTGAGGTGCTAGTATATGACCTCCGTGCTTGTCTTTGGTTTTTAGTGGAACGATTATTTGTTGTAATTACTTTTATATTAGTGTTAAATGACCCCTAACTTGTATTTTGATTAGAATAAAAGCGCATTTGCCTGAGGACAAGCAAATCTCAAGTGTAAAGGTATATGATGAGGCGAAAAATGAACCATTTTTAGAGGGTCATTTAAGCCTGGAATTGAATTTATTTGATCAAATATTGCCCTAAATCGTTCCTTTTGTGATTTTAGGTACTTTGGGAGTGAATTCAGGAAAAGGAAGCATTTTGGACGTTTTTGGAGCATAAAAGTGAAGAAAACGGCAAAGACTTGATTTTCCATGCTGAGAACAGTACCTAACGGCGTCAGGAGTAAAATCCATGATGACCCAGTGAAAACCTGATGGCGTCAAGAGAAGGGCGTCAAGAGTTAAAATGGTGACGGCTTGAAGATGTATTACACGTGACGGCGTCAAACCTAGATCTAGGCAGTCCGAGGAGTTTATTGGCGGCGAGATGACGGCGTCAGAAATTTACTCTTGACGCCGTCACCTCACAAAATCTAAATATACTTTTCTATTTTTCATTCATTAAAGGAGGAACTTGTGTGGAGAATACTAGGGTCGAACCTAATAAACCCTAGGTCGTTTGTAACAGTATTTTCGAGGGTTTTTACCCCTTGAAACCTTTCATGTTCAATTAAGATAAGTCCTCTTTCAATTCATTCAATATGTCTATGTGTTGTTTGAATATATCTTATGCTTGTCTTGATTTCAACATGCTAGGCTAGATCTTTCATGTGTTTGCTTAGATGTAATGAAACCTAGATGTTGATTATAGGTTGATTGCTTGTTTATAGTTGTATTGGATGAATGATTTCAATGTTAGACTTAAGAAAACTGGCAGATCTCCATTGTGTAACTTGCTTGAACGTCTTAAGAAACATGAACCGATGTGTACTAGGTTTTTATGGTTGTATTTAATGCATAAGCAAATTCTAGTGATCCCATGTTAGGAGCTTCTTAGCCGGCTCTACATAGGAGTGAAGTAGGCGCTTATAGGATTGGGGAAGTAAGTACGCCACCCCATGAATGGTATTATGGAATACAATCCGTCATCCACACAACTGTAACAAGTAATTAACCTGTAAAAGATATCTAGGGAGTAGTGAAACCTTAGTAAACACAATTCTCCTATATATTGCTCACACCACTAGTATAACTTAGTTTATTTTCATTCTTAGTGTTTTATTTTGATTGCATCTTAGTTATTGGGTTACTTGACTAGCAACTAATTCCGCCCAACTCCTTCAAAACCGAGATTTTTAATTGCTTTCATAAAATATAAAAATACAAAAAGAATTATCCCTCATCTCTAAACCTAGTCTTTAGGTTTTATAATCCTTGCGTCACTATTCCTAAGTTGAACGATCAATCCCCCTGTACTTGGTCACTATACTATACTACAACGATCAGGTACACTGCCTGGTGGGGGTTGTAAGCTTCTCTAGATCCCTTAAGAGGTAAAGCCTGGTGCAATTCCAAAGCATCACTGGTCAAGTCCAAAGAAAGTCTCTCGAGACGGTACATTCTACTTAGACAAGTCCTATTCGGGACACGCTTACATCACTAGTTAGACTAGCTTGAAATTATTACCCGTCCAGGACAAGTCTTTTCGATTACTGAGATTTTAAGCTTCGTCAATTCATTGGTTATGTTTGAGTCGAGCTCTTTTGAGATTCAAGACGATAACATTTTAATCACATTTCTCCCCCTCAAAAATAGCATATCCATGGTATTTTTGATACCAATTGATTAAAACCTTTGTTTTTGGATAGCTTATAGGAGAAACGGATGTTTGTTAATTCCGTACAAGTTTCCTTTAAGCATAATCTTTTTGGAACATCTTTTATTACTCCCCCTCAAAAATAGAACATTTTGAGTAAATATAAGCTTTTAAGGATTTGAGGGAGTAATATCTTGAGCTACATCATGAAAGGTTTTTGAAAACCTTTTTAAACATTTTCCAAAGTTTTGCTCAAAAATTAAGAAGACTTTGATAAGCTTTTTGGAGATAAGTCTTCTTATCTTTTAGGATTGTTGCACAGACATATACAACAGGGTCCTTTCTTTGAAAATCACGGGTTATACACTGTTATGTGTGCATAAGCCATAATGTTTTTAGGATAAGTGCTCAAAGAATATGTAAAACCTTTGTTTTCATTTAAGCACTTTCCTTTCTTTGAAGAACGAGTCCTTAGCTGAAATACTAAGAAGTCATTATGTTGAAGTCCGAGTCCTTAGCAGAAGTACTAAGAAGTCATTATGTTGAAGTCCGAGTCCTTAGCAGAAGTACTAAGAAGTCATTATGTTGAAGTCCGAGTCCTTAGCAGAAGTACTAAGAAGTCATCATGTTTTTGGATTAGACAACAACTTTTGGAACCCATTTAAGCACAACGCCAACGGGTTTACCATATTTTGAAATCCATTTGAAAGTTGTGTCAATCCTAGACAAAGAAGTTGAATTCTAACGAGGACTGAAAACCGGTGTTTCATTTTGAAATAAAGCTCTTGGAATCAACGGTGATTTAAAACTCTTTTGCTTTTGAAACTTGTTTGAGAAACTCGGTGTCTCTCTTGGAGTTTTAAAACTTGAAGAAGAAGTTTTCCATCCATTGTTGAAACTCGATGTTTCATTTCGAAAATTCGTTTTTGAGATGAATGGAAACCTTCCAGAATTAGAATTTTTCAAAGCATAGCCATTCCTTTGTTGTAGCGGAAGCATTTCAGAGTATGAATAATTCAAATGTTTTGAACGGCGTTGTTTTGGTTTCTACACTGGCTTTACCGGAGTAAAACGAGAGTATGGAGTTTGAAAACCTTGATTCTTTTCTTTATGAGCACGGGCATTTGAAATCTTTTGAGGAGTAAATGTTTCAGAAAAATTAGGTCTCTTTGAAAATTTCCTTCCTTTTTGTAAAGAATAGGTTGTAAACTGAGAAACCTTTTTCGAAAACGGTTTGGAAGATTCACCCGTGTAAACCTTCTCCGAAACACTTACTTGTGGTTTAGACTCGTTTGAAACTTGAGATTTTCCTTTTGACCGGTTAAGAACATCAAACTTTGCTTTTAAGGCATTGTATGAAATTCTCAAATCATTATATTCTTTTTGAAGAGAAAGATGATCTAATGATGCCAGTTTTTCTTGCAAAGAAGCATTTTGATTTTCAAGATGTGCAAACTATTTTTCATATTTGTCAGTTTCGATTGAAAAATCATTTTTGGCATCACCAAAATCCTTGGTTTGTTGTGCAATCGTTTTTTCCAATTCAACAATTTTCTTTTGAAGCACATATTTTTCTTTTTCAAAAAGATGATTTTGTGTGATCTGAGTGTCAGATTTGTTTGAATTTTAAATCTGAAGTCTTGACCGCTTGATTGAATCAAACATGTTTTTGTAAGTCTGTTTCAAATGCTCATTTTCTTTTTGTAATGATGCCACAGCATGTTCCAATTCAAGATTTTTTGTTTCGAGTTCGTCAAAACAAACTTGATATTGGTACCATCACAATTTTCTTCAAAAATCTTTTCTTTTTCTTTAAGCACTAATGTCAAAGAGTTTTTAGAAGACATTTTCTCATTCTGCTCTTGCAGTTTTAGTTGGATAGAGATACTTTGTGCTTCGAGTTTTGCAAGATGTTTCTCAAACTGAGCAGTTCTTTTTGACAGTTCTTCTTTGACATCAGTTGCTTCTTTTGAAAGCTCGGTGATTTTCTTTTTGAGACAAAGATTTTAAGATTTCAAAGAAGATGTTTGTTCAAAATGCACATTCTCATACTCATGACTGACACATGCTGACTTGAACGACTCTATTTGATTTGTGAAAAATTCTTTTTGAATGTCCAGAATTAAGCATTTTTCATCAAATTCGTCTTCAAGAGAGTGGACGTACTTTAGATCTTCTCTCATTTCAGTTACAAGATGTTTTTCAAAGTACTCAAAACATAAGTTGATATCTTTCACACGAGGTTCAATTTCCTCTTTCAAAATCTTTTTGACTTCTAACTTAAGGCGTACATCTGATGAAAGAGGATTAGAGAAAACGTTGTTTGTGATGTTTTCTTGCTTAAACCAAATGACCTTTAACATTTGCTCAATGTGATGTTTAAGATTACAAAATTGTTTCCTTGCTTTATTTTGCCATAACTTAGCATCATAGGTAGCAAGTTGAGCTTCTTTGAAAAATCTTTTCACATTTGTGTCTTTTCTTTTGAAAGGTTCTTTTGGTATATCTGTCAATTGTAGACAACCATACAAAAAGCCATGGTACGAGAGTGGGTTTTTTGTTTGTTTAACTTTCAAACGTTTTTCCTCTTCAGATTTTAAAATATCTTGACACTCAAACAAAAGATCATCTGACAATTCTTTTCCCATATCATTAGCGTTATATAAAATAGGTGTCAACTTTTGCACTTTGTTTAAAAAACAAGGTTTTTCATTTTCCACATTAGCATTATTCACAAAACCAATCCCAGATGTTTGTTTGTCAACCTCCTCATCTTTAGTAGGCAGCATGTTGATAGTCTGAGACGTCTGTCCCAATTTTCGAAGTTTGTTTTCAAGATCGTTTGTTCGTTTCAAAAACTCTTAGTTTTCATTCTCAAGTTTTGTGTTTACAATCTCAAAATTTGATGTGGTTTTCTGAAGCTTTGAATTTTCACTTTTTAAATCATTTTTCTCTTTTAAAAGCGCTTGAACCTTTCTGCTGTTAAGAACCATTTGAGCATCCAGATTTTGAATGGAACGTTTTTCACGAAGAACAGCTTCTCTATAACCAACTTCAAGTTCTTCATTTCGTTTTAAAAGTGGTTTGACAGACTCTCCATACATTTCAAACTTTTGAGCATGAGATTTAAGGTTTGAGATTTCAATTTCAAGTTTAGCATTTCTTGTTGTTGCATTTTCAAAACATTTTTCCATTTCCTTAAATCTCTCAATCTCTTTGTTCAATAAGACATTCGTTTGCTTAGCTTCACGATTGTCGTTTTTGCACTTGTCAAGTTCATGTTTGAAATTATTGATTAATGAATCAAAGAAGGCACGATCTTGTTCATAAGAAGACCCATCCTGAGCAGGCTCACCTCTATTAGGATCGATATCTGGAGTAGCAAAAGTGATATTACTATCATTTTGTTCCACCACATATGTGTCACTAATAGACTCAGGATGCGCAGGATGTGTCTGATCATGAGCAAACACATTATCAAAGATATTACCATTATCATGAGCATGTGAATGTTGTACCGTAGCCAATATCTCTGTGTATGATTAAGGTCTGATATGATCATTTTTTGTGTCCCAAACAGCTTCATTCCTTTGTGTACCATCAGTATCTGAATCATAGCTAGGACTGCTGCTTTCAACCTGCTATTCTGAAGATGAATCACTTCCCGTGAAAACCAAACTCTCATCTGATGCATCACCCTCATTGACCGTTTCCTCTTCTGTTTGAAAAGCTTTTTCTGTCTCTCTTTCAATCACCTTTGTTTCCTTTAACTGCATCTCTCTTTCAATTAGCTCTCTTTCTTTTAACTGCATATCTTTTTCAATCTGCTCTCTTTCCTTTAACTGCATATCTTTTTCAATCTGCTCACTGTCCCGTTTCAGCTTCTCAATTTCATTTAACTCAGCTTCCTCAGCATCAAGTATCTTTTCGAGTTCCCCCATGTCATTTATGCATTGAGTTCTGAATGTCGAATAACTTACCCTAAATTTTTGGTAAAATGCATCGATAAACTCTGACTGGTTCATTATCCAAGTGTTAAAGATACTCTGAAATTGAGTTTGGATCACAATAAGAGCTTCCCTGCAGTCACATCTATGAAGTTCTTCTTCATTGAGTAGTTTTTCAAGTTGATTCAAGTTTTGATTGAGTTTTTCTTGGAAATAATGAAATCGGTCTCTGACGTAGTATTCAAATGCTTGATCGAACCTTGACTCATATCCAAATATGTTTATAACCTTCTCAACTTGTGACTTGAATGCTTTAAACTTTTTCTTAAAATATCTCTCTTGTATTTGCACTTTCATTTCCATTGTGTAAACGATGTGTGATAAAGTTGATCTTAGGATCTTTTAAGATAACAAAGGTTGTTGTTTGAAGATTAGATGTTTTTAGCGAAGTTTGAAAAACGAATATGGTTGATTTTAGTGATTTCGAATTTTCCCTCCAAAAATATTTTGAAAATTTTCTCTCCCAAAATTTGAAAATCACTATGAAAAGCAATTCGAAGGTTACCAGAAAAATTTGAGTTATAAAAATTTTGACGCCAAATTTTACCGAAAAAATTTGAATTTTAGCCTCAAAATTTGAATTTCGCATAAAAAGTGAACGTTTAGTCTCCTCTCAAAAATAAATTTTACTCAAATTTTCCCGCCAAAATTTGAATTTTGCATAAAAACTCGGTAAACCTTTGATCTTGTCTAACTCGAAACTGATTCTGTCTGTTACTCGAAAGGTTTGTAACTCGCTATGAATCTTGTAACTCGGTAAGCTTATGTCTTCTAACTCGGTAACAGTTGTTAACTCGGTAAAGCTTTGGTTTGGATTACTAACTTGATAAAACCTTGTAACTCGGAAAATCCTTCTAACTTTGTAGATTACTTCTTACTCGATAGACAAAGCTAACTCGATAATCTAATAAAATTTTGGCAGCGTTTCGTTCAGGTAAACACAAGAGAAATCCTTACTCGATGTACGATAAGGTATAAAGGCTAACTCGCCAAATTGTAACTCGACAAAAATTTCAAACTCGAAAAAGAAAGAACAAATTTTTCTAACTCGAAAAATTTCAAACTCGAAAAAAAATTTCAAACTCGAAAAAAAAATTTAACTCGCAAAAATTTTTCTAACTCGAAATTTTTTTTTATCTAACTCGATAAATATTTTTTCTAACTCGAAAAAATTTTAGTAACTCGACAAAAAAAAATTAACTCGATAATAAAAATTTCTAGCTCGATAATAAAATTTTTAACTCGATAAAAAAGATTTCAAACTCGATAAAACTTTCTTAACTCGATAAGAACGCGAAGAACAGTAACGAAAACCTTAAAAATCCGAATTTTCAACCAAAAAACGATCTAACACAACGTAAGATTATCCCTTGGCTCTTGATACCACTTGTAGGACCGTAGATCTAGCTTTATCACTTATGAATATGATGTTAGAGAGAGAAAGTAGAGAAAGAGAGAGAAAGTAGAGAGAGAGAGGTGGAGAGCACTTTGTGAAATAAAACCTTGTATTAGCATGAACTCCCACCCTTCCTAACAAGCTTAGGAGGGTATTTATACTTTTTACATTAGCCTCCATGGGCTTTCTTTTGGGCCAAGCCATTAAGGCTTTTAATTAACCTTAATAAACTAGCATTTTACTAACTATTACATGAATATATTTAACTAACTATTTGACTCAATAATGATCGTCACTTTTAATCCGCTATATATATATATATATATATATATATATATATATATATATATATGAAAAATAAAAATATAATAAAAGTGGTGTGAACATATGAGCCTTTTGAGTTAAAATTTAAACGATTTTTAAATCCGCCTAAATCTATCAGACTTTAAACTTATCGGAACGAAAATGAGAAATCATTTCTTAAACAAAGTCTAGATACAATAAGACTTGGGAGCAGGAATTTACAAGTAGAATTTATGAGTAGTGTTAGCATCTTAATGACATTTTTTGCTATGATTTCGTTTTTACGCTTAGCATGGGAACTCGTGAAAAATCGGGGACGATGAATTCTATCCGTATGGACACTTTTCTCTGAGCTGTGTTTCTTACTCTGTGACCCTAAATATTATTGAAAAATGATGAAAGTCAAACATCCCGTCACACAATAAGTGTAAAAAGTACATAAATATAAGTGTAAGAAATAAAGCTGAAAAACGGAGCGTTCTCAAGAATAAATGATTTTGTACTCTCTTTTGAACACTTTGCTACTTCTTCAATGTTAGTAAAAAGAGTTATGAAAATTATTTATCTTGTGGGGCGTGAAATGATCCCATTACGTGAGGACACGACAGTACCTTAGTCTGGGGATTTGGTGTGTGCTTATTCACACACCTTTTTTTGACCATATTAAGACCATAAAAAACACAAACTAACCATAATTGCCAAAGATATTATGTTTTTGTGTTTGTGATTGTGCAGGAACGAATATTTCAGAAATTGGCAAAAATCAGACCAAAAAGGACAAAAACGAGCACGAGTTTGAAAAACATGTGAAAAGCCTAAGCCGGGGAAACAAATTACCACTTTTGAGCTCAGATTGTCAAAACACACCTTGTGGAATCACAAAATGTTAAAAATAGTCCTTGAAACAAAAGTTTGTAGAAATGGTCCCTCAAGTTTGGAAAATGACAGAAATGGCCCTTGAGCATTGGATTTGGATGAAAATTCAACAAAGGCCCTTGGGAATTCACAGTTTGTCAAGTTTGGTCCCTGGGAGAAAAGTTTGAAGAAATTACAAGTTTAGTCCCTGAACTTTAAAGATCTGGAAGATTTAGCCCTTGGAAGTTCAGATTTGGAAATTAAACAATAAAGGACCCTGGAAAATCATAAAGTAGCAAAAATTCATCCTTGGATAAATAGTTTGAAGAAATTATAGTTTTAGTCCCTCAAGTTTCTGAAAATGACAAGAATGGTCCCTGTGTAATTCAAATGTGGAAAATTGCAAAGTGGTCCTTGGGAAATTCAAACTTGGCAAGTTTAATCCTTTTAACAACTTTAGGAATTGGCAATCACACCCCTTGAATTTCCAGAAATTACAAACTTTGTCCTTGTGATACTTCTAATACCAAACAGATCCTTCTCTTATCCAAGTCCAAAATAAAACACAAACCCAACACCCTCACCTGGTCCGTTCCATTCCATAAGCCCAACTCACCCCTGAGCCCACATCCCATTTTTATTAGTAAAAAGGGTAGGGTCAACGCAGTCAAACCAACCCCCTTCCCTCCTTCTTCCCCAACTTGGACCTGCAATTATGTCTAATCCACCACCCCTATTGGCACCATCACATCCCATCACCCTCCTCCATTTACAACTAAAAACCATCCACTAATGCCACCCCCTACTACACGCAACCTGCCAATTTGGCTTGATACCAATTTCCCGCCAAAAATACGTGGAGGGCTAGGATCAATTTTAATCATCCAAAGGCTGAGATTAAGGGTGGGATTGAGTCAGAAGACCAATGGGAACCCTAAATTTCTCTATAAAAGGAAGAAGAAGAAGTATAGCAGGAGTAGTAGTTTTAATTTTAAATTAGCTCTTCGTTTTAATTGTTTTTCCAATTCCAGTATAACTCTTAGCTTTTAAAGTGTAATCTTATCATTTGCATTGTATTTGAAACTCATTCCAATTAGCAATTTCAAGTTTTCAGTCTCAAATTCCAAATTTGCAAATTTACTTAGAAATTTCAAGTTATTATAATGTTGTTGAAATTGTTGTTTAGTGTTCCAAAAGCTGCTATAAGCTCATTATAAAGGTTATACAAGTTCATATAAACACTTAGTTCAGTACAACTTAGAAAATCAAAATTACTAAAAAAATCAAGATAAATAGAAAGAAATAAAAAAACAATGAAGTTCATGCAAGAAAGCTGGAGCAAGGGAAATAATGGATTGCCCTTGGGTTAGTTGCTTTGTGGGAAGCACTAGGATATGTTATTTGGTCCTGGTTCTCAGTTTATGCTTGGATGCAAATTTGTAAGCCAAAATTACAATCTTAGCTTTCTACTGTGTAACTGCTTATTCTGTGCTTATTCTTGTTGCTTTGTGCTTATTAGGTGTGTATTAGTAATATTCTAGCTTAAAATTTGGTCTTGGTTCATTAGTTTCCATTTGAGCTCAAAATCTTAGTTTAACTAACATTTTTAGTCTTTTATAGCATCTTAGGTATTTGTGTACAAGCTTGTAGTTCTGTGTTTTTTTATAGCTTATTAGATCATATTAAGTTATTGTGGATCAGTCTCATAAGCTCAAACACTCATTTGTTTAATAAATAAAACATTAGCATTAATAAAGGTGTGTTTGGATTTACTGGATTCTCTATAGTCCAGTGTGAAATTGTTGTTGTTTGTGGTTGAGATAACTCACATTAGGTCTCAGTGGAGTCTTTCAACTATAAAATCTCACTACTTTTCAATAAAAAGTCAAGATCAAGTTGTAATGCCTTGATTTCATTAACTGTTGGATTTTTAGGTGCTCAATCTCATCATACCATTACATTAGTTGTTAAAATAGGATAATTTCACATCATCATATCATATAAAAACAATCTCAGTAACTCAGGACCATTAGAAATCCATAAAAGTCAACTTAGTATTGAAAATCAAGAAAGTCAACAATACAAGGTTTGGCAGAAATCCATTTTTTCCAAGAATTTTCATGGTCTCATTTTTCAAATATAGCGTTTGAGCTTTTTAGAGGTTAAATTTTACCAGCTGAACTTGCGAAATCTTATTTTAGATTATTTTTAGGAATTTTTCTAGTGGCTTATTAGTGAGCTTGTTTAGGGCTGCAGGGCAAACACCTCCCCTACACCAGGTTTTGTGATGAGGCGAAAAATGAACCATTTTTAGGGGGTCATTTTAGCTCGGATTCGAATTTATTTGATCAAATATTTCCCTAAATCGTTCCTTTTATCATTTTAAGTACTTTTGGAGTGAATTCTGGAAAAGGAAACATTTTGGACGTTTTTGGAGCATAAAAGTGAATAAAACGGCAAAGTCTTAATTTTCCTTGCTGGGAACAGTACCTGACGGCGTCAAGAATTTCTTAGTGATGGTGTCAAGAGTAATACAAGAGGTAGAAGTGGATAAAGTTTGTGACGGTCCAGAGAGTTTTGTACTATGGACATGACGACGTCACCATAGGCCGTCATGGTCCAAATATGAGTGACGGCCGAGAGTAATATTACACATGACGGTGTCAAAAGTGGATCTAGGCAATCCGATTTCATTATGGGTGGCGAGTTGACGGCGTCAGAATTTTCTTCTTGACGTCGTCACCCTGTAAAATCTATATATAGTTTTGCAATTTTCATTCATTAGGGTGTAACTTTTAGGGTATAACTTTGGAGATAAACCCTAGTCTGATTTTCACAGCTTTTTCAAGGGTTTTACCCTTTGAAACCTTTCATGTTCAATTGAGATAAGTACTCTTTCAATTCAATCAATATGTCTATGTGTTGCTTGAATATATCTTATACTTGTCTTGAATTTAACATGCTTGGCTAGATGTCTTGTGTGTTTGCTTAGATGTAGTGAAACCTAGATGTTAATTATGGGTTGATTGTTTGTTTATAGTTGTTACGGATGATTGTATTCGATGTTAGCCATAAGAAAACTGGCAGACTTCCATTGGTAACATGCTTGAACGTCTTAAGAAACATGATCAGAGGTGTACTATGATTTTTTGTTGTATTTAATGCGTAGGATGTCACACCCCCATAATCGGGTCCAGCAGAAGCATACATGTAGCTGGGGTGTAACTCAATCGGTATCATAACACAAGTACAAAAATGGTTTTCACTTCAATCATTTAGAATAAAATAGTTAAATCAAATTGTTGAATTTATATCGTTAAAAGTAGTGCGGAAGTAGGCCCTTAAAATAGTTTAAAACGGTCCCCAAATGAATAATCAGAGTCTTCTATAACCATGCCATGCCCTGCCAAAACCTCCAGTAGCGTGCCATTGCTTAATACCTGAAGATACATGCTAAAGTGTCAACACGAGGTTGGTGAGTTCATAGAGTTTGTTTGACAAATAAAATCTATAGAAAATGATCACACAGCAAAGGCATCGTAAATCCACTCAGTTACAAGTCCCGCCATAAGAGACTTGTAACCTGTGTGTTCACAACCCACTGCTAACATATATAGTATGAGTAAAACATGTATAAGTTCATCACAACAGTTAAGCAATTAGTCGTGAGTCTACACTTCATCTCCGAAGACCTCACGTTTATTGTATGTCTCAATGTTCATCCAACAACTTAATCTGGAGCCACTGGCAGTCTCAATGGTCATCCAGCAACTTAATCTAGAGCCACTAGCAGTCTCAATGGTCATCCAGCAACATAATCTGGAGCCACTGGAAAAGATTACTGGGTGCCATTTCCCAAAGTATAAAAGATTACTGGGTGCCATTTCCCAAAGTATAAGTTGCTCAAGAATACACAATCACAGTTTAGTATAATGCAGTTAAGTATAGCACAATCACGTATGTATGAAATCAAGTATAAATGTAATCAAGTATCAAGAAAGTATGTTTTGAGTATTTGTACAAGTAAGTAAGTAGTTGAGCATGTATCTCCCCCCAAAGAGTTAAAACAAGTATAAAAAGAGTAGGGGCTATGACTCACCTGGTGCGATAGCTACGATGACAAAAGTGGATACACAGAAATGAGGTTCGATCTCTAACCGCAACCTAATAAGAATGATAGTGATCTACTTAGATCATGAAAGGATGTAGAGAAAATGCATGCACATGATACCTATACCACTCATAACTTGGAAATAATTTTTATTGTCAAAGTAAAGTATTTTCCATACTTAGGAAAAATAAGTCCAACTAGGCTTATAAAAACTTGTTGTATTATATCGGATATAAAAGGTTAGTGTTATATTCCTTACTTTGGAAAACCTTGAGATAACGTCTAATCGCCGGAAAGATAAACTTATAATCCTTAGTACTTCATTAGTTATGAATATAACTCTTGAATAAGAAATCTAGAAAATATAGCATTTAGTACGTAGTTATATTATTTCTAGTAGTGACTAAATATATATATATAGTTTTGACGATTTGAAAACATGTATAACTTTGTCGTTTTAAGTTCATTTTCCTCGTTCTTTATATCCCCGGAATCGTGGGACAAAATACTAACATATTTTTGATAAGTCGGGATGGCTAGATTTAGTTTTACGCCTCGAAATAGTCGTGACAACTGTTCATCAGCAAAGAATTTTCAGAAAAATAGTTTTCGTCGTTAACTTCGGAAAATTATATCTCCTTCGTTATTAACTCGTTTTAATCCGTTCTATCGCCCACGGCTTCGTTTTTGAAAGTATTTTCTAAATCTTTGGTCAAAAATTACCCATCATCTACTGATTTTCCCACATTTTAAAAATATGGACAGTAGGTATATATATTGTTTCAAAAGTCATTTCTAGTGTTCCAATCTAGTTCCAACTTCAACCAAACCATTTTCAATCACCACAAATCTAGTCTAATCTTACCATACACCTTCTTAGGGTGTCATGGGTTCCTAAACATCATAAATCAAGTGGATCTAACAAGGATCTAACTATAATCTATTTCTAGGGATCAAAAGTTATATATATATATATATATATATATATATATATATATATATATATATATATATATATATATATATATATATATATAAATGAGTGGTATAACTAACATATGCATGTAGATCTTGTATAGAAATCATATGATCATAAAAATAACATGAAGAAATTATGGAAAAGAGTTTGACAACTTACTTAGAAAGATTATAGAGCTTGGATGAGTAAAACCTAAGAAACCTTGAGTTTTTATCACAAAACTCAAACAAGGATCACTAAAGGAACTAGATAATGACTTGATCTTGGAAAAATGATGGATTCTTGATGGAGATCTTGTTTGGGTCGTGGCTAGCGAGGAAGAGAAGAGAAAGAAAGTCTTCTAGTTGATTTGGATGAAAATGAGATGAAAAATGTGTAGTTGTTGGTATATATATTATATTTAGACAATTATTTGATACATTTATGAGTTAGTAACATTTTCAAAGGGTGTAAGATGATTAGCATGGAGGGTGGAAGAAAAGTGTGATTGGTGTAAGATAGTTGGTGCAATTTTAAGTATTAGTATGTATATATTAATAGTTTTAGAGTATACCGGTTACCGAGTTAACTAAAAATAAATTTTAACGGAGTTAACCGGGACATAATAAAGTTATAAAAATTGTAAAAATATGTTGGGTATCAATATTGAGTGTTTGGATGATTATTGTTTAGTTTTTTACGAAAACCGTCGTAATTATATTAATCGTATGATATTAATTAAATAAATTTCCAAAACACCGGGTAAATTAATATTATAACTTTTATATCATTATTATGAGTATAAAAATGTGTTAGGACCATAGTTGGGATTATCGGATCAATTATTCATAATAATAGTTTATAGGATAACGTTTATTAGGTAGATAACCGTACGTATACAGAAATGACGCAACTCACGCATAAATGACAAATTTTCTCCGGGGGTGAATAGTGTTTTATGAATAGTAAAATTTTTGAACGCTTCTCAGAATCACAAACTGACTCCGAAAAAGATGAATAGTAAAATGATGAAAAGTGATCGATGAATAGTAAAAATGAATAGTAATCCGAAAATGCGAATTGTTACATAGGAGAATTCTAATGATCCCATGTTAGGAGCTTCTAACGGCTCGACATAGGAGTGAAGTAGGATCTTATAGAGTTAGGGAATATTGTACACGGCCCTACGACTAGTATTAACGAATACGACCCGTCATCCAAGCAATTGTAACAAACTATCAACCTGTAAAAGATATCTAGGGAGTAGTGAAACCTAAGTAAACACAACTTTCCCTATTATTGTTTACACCACACTAGTTTAATTAGATTTCATTTCATTTTTGTTATTTTATTTTGATTGCATCTTAGTTAATTTGGGTTAGTTGATTAGCAACTAATTCCGCCCACTCTACCAAAACCGAGATTTTACTTGCTTTTATAAAAATATAAAAATACAAAAAGAATCATCCCTCACCTCTAGACCTAGTTTTTAGGTTTTCTAATCCTAGCGACACTATTCCTGAGTTGAACGATCAATCCCCTGGTACTTGTCACTATACTATACTACAACGATCAGGTACACTGCATGGTGGGGGTTGTAAGCTTCTCGAGATCCCTCGAGAGGTAAAGCCTGGTGCGATTCCCACGTATCAAGTTTTTGGCACCGCAGCCCGAGGAATAGTTATTGTCTAGGTTAGAATTTCTTTTTATTAGGTCTACTTGCTAGATTCCTTTCTAGTAAGATTTTTATTTTTATTTCTAGGTTTTCTTTAGTCTATCTTTTTCTTTGTGTGTTTGTTCGTAATTTTCATTGACTATTTCGTTCACCATGATGGAGAACGCAAATCCACCATACTACCGACCACAAAATTCACATACTCCTAATGACATCTTGATGTTTAAACAACATGAAGATAAACTATCTATGATGCATGGGCTTGTTTTAAATATTTACTCCGAAAAGTCCCTCATCATAATTTCGATCTTTGGTCCCAAATTGAAATATTTTACCATCGTGTCGACCACTATACCAAAATGGACATTGACCATGCCGCAGATGGGGACCTTTGGGGATTAAGTGCTGATGAAGCATGGGAAACCATAGAGAATTGTGCCATACTTGCCAAAAAAAAGGACAACCCAACAAATGTTGTTATGGATCAATTGATAGCAAGTTTGAGGGAACATGCAAGAAGTTTGTTTGGGGATAATAAACCTATAGATGAGATAACTGGGTGCATGGAGTGGTTTGATTTCACCACAATACAAGCTGAGCACATTGGTAATCTTGATAAGATGGAGGATAGAGTTCAAAATCTAAGCCCACCAAGTACCCCACAAGTCCTACCATCAATTGAGGCATACACACCGCCCGTGACTTATTCGGATGAAGTAGATGAGACTTTAGGAATCCCAATTGAGTTAGAACCTTTGAACCAAACACAACTAGAGGATATAGGTTTGAATACTTATAATGATAACCTTACTCTTAGTTCTAGGGAAGTTCCTAGTTTTGATGAACCGAAGCCTCAACCAAAACCGTTACCTAATCTTCCATCCTTGGATGAAAATTTAGGAATTGAAATAGGTCCCGATCCACCCATCAAACCATATAGTCCGGGTAATCTTAGGATAAAGGTAGTGGACTCTAAGCCTTGTAGAGAGGAAACCAATATAGGAGTAGAAAATGACCTTACATGCTTATGGGTTTATCACAAGAAACATTATGGGTTTAAACCGGGTTTATTAGGTCAAGATGGATCCCCAACTAGTAATCTCTTGAAGTTGATTGAAAATGATCCCTTTCTAGGAGAAAATCTTAATCCACCCATTAACCCGATTGAATTCGGTAAGGTTATGATGATAGGAGCACACCCCTTTGAGCAAATAAATCATCCACCACTCTTTCTTCACGAGGCATATTTCCACCCTAAGGGTGTGTATCTCTACTTCCACCCGCACTTAATCCTAAGTGTAGGGAAAACCTCCCCTATTTCCGTTAAATAAGGGTAGAGTCAGGCTCGTGACTCGAACAAAAACAAGCGCTTCTTGGGAGGCAACCCATGTTTTGTGTGTTTTAATTGTTTGAATGTTATTTGCTTCCGTATGCATCCTTTATTTTTATTGTTGATAGATCATGTTTCAATCCAAAATTGTGAAAATGCTTTATTTTGTTGTTTAACTTTGTCTTAACTTCATTTAAAGGTATTTTGCAAAAGCTAAGTGTAAGGGGAAACCCAAAATTTGTTTTGAAGAACGAAATTGATCTTGATTCGCCACAATATTAAATGAACATGTGTATTAGTATTTGTTAGAGTCAAATGCTTGTATCGAGTCATAATGATGTTTTGCAGGATTTTTCAGGAAGTAGGACATAAGTTTTTCCAGAAATTTTCCGGAAACTTAACGTAAAGATTTCTGCAGGTCACTTCTGACGGCGTCAGGAATTAATTCCTGACGGCGTCATGTGTAAAATTCTGGAAATTTTGCTAGTTTTGTTTTTCTAACGGAGTCTTAAAGTTTTTGTTAATTCTTTAGTTTTATAAACTCCAGGAAATCTGCAAACATTCATTCTACAAGCATTATATCTTAATTTGCTTTCTAGGACTTGTTAGTATATATAGATTGCCGCCGATTTTATGTGAGGTTGTCTTTTTTTGTTTTCTCAGGTTTAACAGGTTATGTATGACAAGAAGATGATTTATTTTTCTGGAAGGGAAGCTTTGAATGTTCATTTTCTTGGAGGAAGATCTAACCTTGTTACCACACTATCCACACTGAATGAATCAAGGGAGTATTTGCTTTCATTCTTTTACCTATTTCACTTTTACATTCTTTAAATGAACACTGGAGACAATGTTCATCCTAAGTGTAAGGGGAGTGATGAGTGCTCAAACACTCATCATTTTTGGTCTAATCTGAACTGCAAAACATACAAAAACACTCAGAAATGCATCAAAATACTAAAAACATTTCAAAATTGTGTTTTATATGTTTTAGATGCAAAACGAGTAAAAACAAACGGAAAACGTACAAAGTTTGCAAAATTGGCAGTTTCAGTCCCCCAAGTTTCAAAAATTGGCAAAAATAGTCCCTGAGCATTTATTTGGAAAGAAAAGTCACCAAAGGTCCTTTTGAAATCATAAGTTATCATATTTAGTCCTTTGGTGAAAAATCTGAAAAGTTTTGGAAAATTGCAGTTTAGTCCCTGGAGTTTTAGTAATTGATAGATTTGGTCCCTGGTGGGATATGTTTGAAAGAAAAATCATTTTTGGACCTTGGGAAATCAAAAGTTATAAAAATTGGTACGTGGGTGAAAGTTTGGAGAAAAGTTCATTCTGGTCCCTCAAGTTTCAATAAATTACAATTTTAGTCCCTGAAGGACCAAAAGTGAAAATTATATTTTTAAAACCTTGGACTTTTGAAAGATGGCATGTTTTTCCCTTGAAACAAGTTTGAAAAGTTTACAACAACAGCCCTTCAATTTCAGCATAATTACATGATTGGTCCTTATGGTTTTATTTATTAAACAAACAAACCAAACCACCCTTTTGCCCAATCCAAATCTGATCCAGCAACAAAACCCCAAGCCCAACACTAAACCAGCCCACTCCCTTTCCCACCTTTAATATTACCTGGTCATTTGACCAGGTCAACACCCCCAACCCCGTTTACTGTTCACTCACCCTCAACCTCTCCCTAATTACCAAGCTTATGTCTCCCCCCCTCCTCTCCAAAGTCTCACCAACTCACCAACTATCAATAACTCTTCTCACCTACACCTTACCTTCCCCCCCCCCCTCCTCAATTATTTCCCACACCAAACCATTACCTGCCAAAACCCATTTCCCGCCAAAAAGAGTTTAAACCGCTCAGATCAAAAGAAAGCCATCTAAGGGCTGAGAACAAGTGGGAAAGAAAGAGAAGAGCTCCAGGGTCTATAAAATGAAGAAAAAAAGGAAGAATGAGTCAGTAGTTAGCGTAGCATTAAATTAGTGTAGTTTTAGTCAAATCGTCCTTATTGTAATTTCTATTATTAAGTTGTAATTTTTATTCTCAGAAAGTTTTATGAAACCTTGGTAATGTAATTCAATTAGTTGTTAAGTTTTAGAATCAAGTGTTATTACAATTTCAGTTTTATGAATGATTTTTATTAAGAAATCTCATTGTGTTTTTATTACTAAAGTTAGCTGTTGTTTAGGTGTTATTAAGCTCACAGAAGCTTAAGTATAAGCTTTTGAAAGATTTGAAATCAGTTAGTATATTGGAATTCAATATAAGTACAAAAAATTACCAAAAATCAAAAATAAATAGGAAATACAAATTAGTGGGGAAACATAAGCTTGAAAAAGCTTAAACTCCCTCTGGATAAGCTCATTAAGCTGTCTCATAGCTTAGGTGAGCTTATCTCATCAGCTCATAGCCATTTCCACTTTCATTTTGTCCTTCAAGTAAGTCTATATTTTAGTTTTATGCATTTTCCTTTATTCTAGTTTATGTATTGTAGCTTGTAGCTTATTTGTGTTTAGTACTGTTTGTTAGAGTGGTTTAAGTGTTTAGGATTAGCTTTTATGTACTCTAGCTCAATATTACATGCCACAACTCATATTGGTAATCTTTTAAGGAGTGTTTGGGTGTAATGTTATCTGCATGATCCAGTGTGCTCTAGGCTTTGTTTTTTGTTTAAACATGTTTCATTAGGATAATGTAAGTCATGTAAGTCATAAAATCAGCAAGTCCTTTTATAGAAAGTTAAAATTTCATTGCAAAATCCATAACAGTCCACTGAGTGGATCTGTTAGTACCATTTTCACCCATTTGGTTTAAAACCTATGCATTGATCTTAATTTGGTCTCATAACAGATTATTACAACATATTGGGTTAGTTTAGATCATCAGAACTTCAATTTAGTCAAAGTTCTTAAGTTTTTTACAAAAGTCAAATATGCATATCTCAGTTTTTTTCAATATTTGCAAGATTTAATTTGATTTGTGTGTGATGATTTAGGATCTCAAACCTGTTTTATTTTGTTGTCTATCAGCTCATCTATTGATTTCCAACTTCATTTGATTTTTACAAATTTTTCTGTGGGGTCCACTTAGTCTCAAAGTCAACTGCAGGGGGGTGAATCCCCTACATCAGCAGAACAGCCATCCACCACCACCACTTTGGTGGTGGTTGCAGCCCTCATCAGTGGGCCCCAGGGTTTAAATTTTGATTCTTTGAACTCCCTAGGTGGGGGGCTCTCCATTGCAACCAAGTTTGTGCCCCCAATCCCCCTAGTAGGCCCCCTAGACAGTCACAAAGTGTGTCCCAGTTTCTGAGTGCATATAGGTTTCAAAGTGCTTTCTTGTGGCTTATTTGCTTATTTTGTGAACTCCAAGTTCATTTCCATCTTATACATGTTCTAACAACTTATTTGGATCAGTTTTACCCATTGTGGGTCCCACCTAAGCTGATTTGAGCTTTATTTCCATCTTGTTCAACAGAAGTCAACTGTTGACCCAATAAGCACTTCAAGTGCTTATTTTTTATTTTCCTTAAAGTTGTTTTTATAAAAAGTTCATGTGTTGACATAAATAATGCCTAAAAACATTATTAAGTTTTTATCAATATCTCTATGTTTTGATCATTACAAAATATAATCTCAAAGAACTAAAACTTATGACATAAACAAGTATTTGGTGATTAATATTTCTCTTTACATCCAAATCACTTAAGGTATGAATAAACAAAGTGTTTAGTGCAATGTATGATCAAAGGGGTATTTAATTAACTAATACAAAGTTTATTTAATTATATAATCTTATTATATATTTTTGAAAAACACTTTTGGTAATAAGGAAAAATGTTTTAATCATACTAAATATATGATTTCAAATATTTAACCAAAATCAGTTAGTTTTTCACCAAATAAACTTTCCCCACTAAAAGACAAAGTTTATGGCCGTTACAGTTGGGCGGCCCCCTTAATTATAAGGGGCGGTCCCCTTAATTTTAAGGGGGCTGGCCATGCTTTAAGGGGACCGGCCACGCTCCTCTGTCAGAAACTTTTGCCTATAAATACCACCTTAAACCTGGATTTTTTCCCCACCTTTTTGCACTAAAACTTTCTGTTCTAGATCTTCATTTCAATCCTAAAAATCCTTTGATCATTCATTTCGTAAGCCTTTGTTTCCAAGTGATCCAAAGCCTCATTCTTTCAAGTGCAAAGAGAAGAATACTTCTATTAGAAGTATTACAACTTAGTATCATCTTGCTATCTAAGTTGTTTGTTTACATTTCCTTGTATATCTTTCATACTTTGGTGAATAAGGTGTATGTATTAGTTAACTAGATTTAGTTGAAGAATCTAGAATTGTTGTAAGTGTGAAGTGTGACTTGAAGTGAAGAAGAAGGGTTAGATAGTAGTGGTGATAGGAGATTGTAGCAATAGGAGCTTGTAGTGAAGAAATTAAGGATCTCTAGTGGAGAAGACTAGAAGACATTTGTAGATTGAAGGTGTGAAGACATTAGTGGCTTGAAGGTGTCAAGACACTAGTGCATTGAAGTTGCAAAGACATTAGTGGCTTGAAGGTGTCAAGACATTAGTGCATTGAAGGTGTGAAGACATTAGTGGCTTGAAGGTGTCAAGACACTAGTGCATTGAAGTTGCAAAGATATTAGTGACTTGAAGGTGTCAAGACATTAGTACTTTGAAGGTGTGAAGAGAATAGAAGATTGGTGTGAAGAAAATAGTAGATTGGTGTGTAGTGTAGATTGGTGTGTAGATTGGTGTGAAGATTGGTGTGTAAATTGGTGTGTATATTGGTGTGTACGGTTTTCTCCGCCATAAAGGAGGTCTTTGATCTAGTGAAGAAAACTCTCGAGTAGGTGACTCGGGGAGTGGAGTAGGGCAAGGAAGGTGTCCTTGTAGCCGAACCACTATAAATCCTTTGTGTCTCGGTTTGATCTTTCCATCTCTCACTCTTTGATTTATTACTTACTTGCATTTCACACATAGTCATAATTAATAGTATTGTGCATATGATTGATTTCACATAAAGATCAAACTAAAATCCATTCATAAAACTAATCTTACAAAAACCAACCTAGTACATATAATTATATCTATACACTACTATACATATATATGCTCACATAAAATATATGAAATTGTATATTCTTTCCAAACATTATACATAAGCATTGTATATATAAAACCTTTAATAAATCTTGTATTTATACTTTTGTAGTTAAGTGTTTTGAAATTGTACATTATACATAAGTAGTATTTATACAAAATCATAAATTAACTAGTTTATATATTTATGTATTAAAGTGATTTGAAAGTTTCATCTTAGAAACTATCTTTTACAAATAAGCAAAACGAAAAAGACGTAAAATTATTCAACCCCCCCTTCTAGTTTTCCACAATTGGTACCAGAGACACGTCTAACAAGATTTTTAAAATATACTGTATTTTAAAACTTGTAACGATCTATGGAATTCGAAAAATATCTAGAAGGAGAATTTACGCAAAAACCACCATTATTTGAAAATGATCATTTTCTTGAATGGAAAAATAAATTTGAAAATTATGTGAAATCAATAGATCTTGATCTTTGGCATATTATTTCAATTGGTGATCTTAAACTAACTAAAATGGATTTTGAAAATCAATATAATAATCTTCAAATAAAAATTGATAAAAATACTAAAGCTAAATTACTTATTTTCAAAACTCTACCAAATGTTGAATATGAAAGATTATTTCCTTGTAAAACGGCAAATGATATTTGGAAATGCCTTTTAAAGTTTCACCAAGAGAAATGTAAAACCAAAGATGATAAACTTGATATTGCACATGAAATTGTTACTCTAGAAAATTTAATAGATAAATATTTAGTTGAAATAAACACATGTACTACTAGTTCAAATGTGATCATTGAAGGTACTAATAATGAAGAACACATGTGTCAAATCCGAAGAAAGCATGTTAATAAATCATGGTGCAACAAGGACGATAAAGACGATGTAAATACGGAATACGTGAACATCCTAACAAATGTTAATACAAATAGTGATGACAAGGATTACATGCTCCAAGATCCAAGCAATGCTACAAACAAAACATGGAGCGACATGAACAATGGAGTTGATCACCGTATAGCGAGTGAAGAGTGTACAAGTACAAATAAGGTACAATTCAAAACCAAACATTTTTGCTATGATCAATTTACATTAGAATTTTCAAAAATGGAAAATAGCTTCAAACACTTTTGCAACATTGACTCAAAAATTATTTTTAAAAATGAATCTTCAACATCCGCTGAAAATAACTTTGAAAAAGAAATAATTTTAGAAGACAAAATGTCTAGACTTGAAAGTAATATTGAAATTGATCTTGAATGTAAAAATTGTCAAGACTATAAACATGAAATTAAAATGGAAAAGGAAAAAGCTAAAATATTAGCAAAATTCGAAAATAGTTCTAAATCTTTAAAATATCTACTTAACATTTAAAAGTCATTTTATGATAAAACCGGATTAGGATATACGGCAGATGAGTATTTGACAAATACATCAAAACAAATAAAATTTGTTAAACCTAATGGAAAAATTTAGAACTATTATTATTTACATCCATTGATTATTTCTCTAGTCAAGAAAGTTATTGTTTGTTTGCTAAAACAAACAAATAATGAATTCTTGTACTTCTCGACGACATCCTCTTCATATGCATTTAAGTGCATTGGATGTTCGCTACTAATCAACTCGGACCCATGAGAATCTGGGTACCAAGCTCTCTGTCATGTGTAGGTAATTAACGATCAAAGGAACTACTACTTTTTGGATCGCTCTATTCGCTTTCGTTCTTTTGATGACCATTGGTTCCCTCTATTATGTTTCACACTCTACTCATGTGTTACTTTTGACAATATGGCGGTTATCCTTGATTGTCGGCGGTGTGGGTTTCACTTTTGGGTGCATTGACTTTATGGTGTGTTCGTTACTACCTCATGACGAAGGATTCTTGTTCTACCATTCTTAATCTGCACGACTTGTGATGATTGTTGCGACCGATTGTGTCTATGATCAAGACTCCTTGATTCTTAATGCATTGGGACTTTACTTCGCTTCCTCAACTTGCTTTGGGGAAAATCTTTTTGAAGTCTTCTATTGCTCTCATGACCATTCTTAAAGAAAAGCTGGACCTGAGGTAAGTTTTCCTTTCAAAAACTTGCCTCCATTACATTATATTAGAGTATGCTTCAATTAGTATATTAATATGATTTATTTTATAAGTTGCTATGCTTTTAGATCATGAATACCAATATATGCATACATGACATTAGGATAATTAACTCTCTTGTTACTATATCTATTATCATTTATCTTAGCTTTCATCTATATTGATAATCTTCTATGGTTTAAAGTAGAATACTTTCCATTTATGCTATATGATCTTACTAGTTGCATTAATAGATGTGTTATAATTAAGACTTGCTAGTAACTCAATATTACAATGTGTCTTGTATACATGCATACTTTCATATGTCTATATTGTATTCATTGATGATTTTCTTTGTCCCTTCCTATCTCATTGCATTTAGATGTTTAATGTCTACCATATCTCTTCCGTATCTTTAGTTGCCATTTGAAATGATTATATGTGACAATGGGCTTAATCGATTCTCTTGAAGTGTATCTTTCACTTGAAATTTCTTGATTGTCAAAATCAAAACATCATTTTTAAAAACTTCTTTCTTTGAATTAAAACTTTTCGAATATCTATTTTATGCTTTTTCGAACAACATGCTTAATCATAAGCTATCATAACATTATTTTAATCTTTATCAAGATAGAAACATTTTTCTTTTTGAAACAAAACAAATTTTGTTTTATTGGGATACTAACTTGAATGTATTTCAAAACATTAAGCTAAGTATTAGTGAATCAAGTAAACTTCATATCTGGTAATCTTCGATAGGTAAATTTAGGAACTCGATTTCTTCTAAAAAGGAGAATGACTACTGGAGAATCTATTGACTAGAAATTCAATTTAACCTAACGGTTGAATTGCTTCTATGTGAGAAGTTGGGTGTGTGTAACCCGTAAAAACGGTCGTGTTTAGCCTGAATTGAGCACCACTAGTAATAGTCTCATACTCATTCTCCAACTTGATTAAATTGCACTTCCTATATATACCTAACGCTAGTTTATTTGTATGAACTTTGCTTCTCATTAGACTCTTTCATTCTCAGATTTATGGCATTAAGTGAAAACTTACTTTCAAACATTGTTGAATAAAACTAAAAACATTTTGTTTAAAACATTGTTATTATCTTCTCATATATGTCATACACTTATGTGAAAATGACATCTACAATTTAATCAAATCATTTCATGAGAATCATGGTTTGCCCATATGGATCTTGTTTGTAACAAGTCTTGAAGTTCATATAATCATATCTTCCCACGTGTTTATCATAAGCAATCTTCAATTTGTTTGCAATAATCCTATTTACCATTATCTTTATATAGTTGCATACTTAACTAGTTTGCTTTATTGCTTTCTTAGTTACTAAACTTAATTGAAATATTAGGAGATAGCATGATTATGAGGAATTTATTGTTCACTTTTATTATTTCTATGATATTCCCTACATTCATGAATAGTATGCTCTATATTGCCTCAAGAGTTGAACTTACTTGAATCCAAATCCAAAAACACAACCTTTTTGAAAATTTTCTGCCAAAAACCCATTTCTGGCATTCTGGGAATCACCAGATGGGCGGCCCCCTTAAACCATAAGGGCGGCCCCCTTAAATTTAAGGGGACCGGCCTCCATTTAAGGGGACCGGCCATCTGATGGTCGGGGATACTGTTTTCTTTATCACTTTTTGACCCATTTCAACCTATACTTCCCAAAATTCACAAACATATTCTGTCCCATACTATCCCTCAAATTTTTCTTCCTAAACCACATTTCTCATACACTATAAATACTCTCCTACCACCATTAATGCCATCACACCCAAACATGTCATCTTCCAACAACCAAAAACCAAAGATTTCAAGAACCGCAAGGATCTCCGTCAAACCCGTTTGGAGGAGGAAACTTGATTCTTGTCATAACCCTTGTGATGTTGTTTCAAGTCAACCAACAACTCAACCTCAAACCCACTCAAATGAGTCATCCCACAACCTATCTTCCACTAATACCCTCATTAATGCTTCCTCTTTTGATGAGCATGCTCAATCCCAAAACAACAATCCCAACATCTCAATCAACACTTCACATATTGCTCATTCAACAAAGACATCATCCACTCATGAAGAATCTCTTCCACCCATATCATGTTTTCATGATTACCCAAGCTCAAACATGTCTCCACCACCTAGAGTACCACCACCACTTCCTACAACCTCACATGCCACTCCAATGTTGCATGTGCAAACCTTCACCCAAGACAACTATCATGCTCCACCACCATCACCTTCCTCCGAACACTTGAAGTTCGTTGAGGAGCTAAAAGAGGCACATGAGCTTAGTGCTCTTTTAGCATTACATCTTGCTCAACGCAATTTGGATCCACCACAATCAAGCTCACCATCATCACCACATAACAAAAACCAACTTGAGAAGCATGTTAACAATTGCCCTTGTTGCATCTTCCTTCAACAACAAACCATTGCTTTGAATGAGCACTTCACTTGGATTGAGTATCTTCTTACTAGAACTCAACAAACCCCATCACTTGAACAACATCACAACCCTCAACCAACAAACTCCACTCCAAATCCACCACCTCCAAGCTCTACAAACTCACCAACACCCATGGAACCAAGAGTTTACCTCCACTAAACCACCAAGCATTTGATATGCTTATGTTTTCTCATTTTCAAATAAAACTCCTCAACCATTTTGGGATTCAAGAAAGTTTGGTGACACTCCTTGTTGGCACTATAGGATGTTCTATGTTATTTAGAATTCTATTTGTATTGCCTTTGTAACAATGATTATGGGTTGACATAATCATTTCTCTATTATTGAATGGTTTAATATATGTTTCTTATTCCCTTGTGTCATGATTATTACTTGTTAATATTATGCTATATGTATTTGCTTGTGCCATGCTTGTGCTTCTAATATTTTTCTTGCAAGAATTACTTTCTCGAAACCTTGGTGCCCTCAAACGAGGGGGAGCATACATCAAGGGGGAGTTCTCTACCCGTTTAAACTTCTTTCACGAAGATTATTCGGCCTAACCTTTTTGATTTTACAAAAAGGGGGAGAAGAGAAATGGTAAACTTTATAATACTTGTCTAATAACAAGTTTTAAATCTTTTGAGTTTAAGGTTTTGTAATAATCAAAAAGGGGGAGATTGTTGACATAAATAATGCCTAAAAACATTATTAAGTTTTTATCAATATCTCTATGTTTTGATCATTACAAAATATAATCTCAAAGAACTAAAACTTATGACATAAACAAGTATTTGGTGATTAATATTTCTCTTTACATCCAAATCACTTAAGGTATGAATAAACAAAGTGTTTAGTGCAATGTATGATCAAAGGCGTATTTAATTAACTAATACAAAGTTTATTTAATTATATAATCTTATTATATATTTTTGAAAAACACTTTTGGTAATAAGGAAAAATGTTTTAATCATACTAAATATATGATTTCAAATATTTAACCAAAATCAGTTAGTTTTTCACCAAATAAACTTTCTCCACTAAAAGACAAAGTTTCTGGCCGTTACAGTTGGGCGGCCCCCTTAATTATAAGGGGCGGTCCCCTTAATTTTAAGGGGGCCGGCCATGCTTTAAGGGGACCGGCCACGCTCCTCTGTCAGAAACTTTTGCCTATAAATACCACCTTAAACCTGGATTTTTTCCCCACCTTTTTGCACTAAAACTTTCTGTTCTAGATCTTCATTTCAATCCTAAAAATCCTTTGATCATTCATTTCATAAGCCTTTGTTTCCAAGTGATCCAAAGCCTCATTCTTTCAAGTGCAAAGAGAAGAATACTTCTATTAGAAGTATTACAACTTAGTATCATCTTGCTATCTAAGTTGTTTGTTTACATTTCCTTGTATATCTTTCATACTTTGGTGAATAAGGTGTATGTATTAGTTAACTAGATTTAGTTGAAGAATCTAGAATTGTTGTAAGTGTGAAGTGTGACTTGAAGTGAAGAAGAAGGGTTAGATAGTAGTGGTGATAGGAGATTGTAGCAATAGGAGCTTGTAGTGAAGAAATTAAGGATCTCTAGTGGAGAAGACTAGAAGACATTTGTAGATTGAAGGTGTGAAGACATTAGTGGCTTGAAGGTGTCAAGACACTAGTGCATTGAAGTTGCAAAGACATTAGTGGCTTGAAGGTGTCAAGACATTAGTGCATTGAAGGTGTGAAGACATTAGTGGCTTGAAGGTGTCAAGACACTAGTGCATTGAAGTTGCAAAGATATTAGTGACTTGAAGGTGTCAAGACATTAGTACTTTGAAGGTGTGAAGAGAATAGAAGATTGGTGTGAAGAAAATAGTAGATTGGTGTGAAGATTGGTGTGTAGATTGGTGTGTAGATTGGTGTGTAGATTGGTGTGTAAATTGGTGTGTATATTGGTGTGTACGGTTTTCTCCGCCATAAAGGAGGTCTTTGATCTAGTGAAGAAAACTCTCGAGTAGGTGACTCGGGGAGTGGAGTAGGGCAAGGAAGGTGTCCTTGTAGCCGAACCACTATAAATCCTTTGTGTCTCGGTTTGATCTTTTCATCTCTCACTCTTTGATTTATTACTTACTTGCATTTCACACATAGTCATAATTAATAGTATTGTGCATATGATTGATTTCACATAAAGATCAAACTAAAATCCATTCATAAAACTAATCTTACAAAAACCAACCTAGTACATATAGTTATATCTATACACTACTATACATATATATGCTCACATAAAATATATGAAATTGTATATTCTTTCCAAACATTATACATAAGCATTGTATATATAAAACCTTTAATAAATCTTGTATTTATACTTTTGTAGTTAAGTGTTTTGAAATTGTACATTATACATAAGTAGTATTTATACAAAATCATAAATTAACTAGTTTATATATTTATGTATTAAAGTGATTTGAAAGTTTCATCTTAGAAACTATCTTTTACAAATAAGCAAAACGAAAAAGACGTAAAACTATTCAACCCCCCCTTCTAGTTTTCCACATCATGTTTTTAGTTTTAAAATAGTTTTCGAAAAAAAAAAAAAAAAAAAAAAAAAAAAAAACATAGTAATTTTAAGTGATAGTTTCTATTTAATCTTATTTAAATTTTATTTTTCATTTTTAGATTTTTATTAAATACTTAGCTTTTTTATATTTTTCTTAAATTCCTCTTATATTAAAGTATTTATAATAATTTTATCAGATTTTTATTGTATAATTTAGTATTAATTAGAATTAATATTAGTTTTATTAATAATTAATTAATAATTAAGTTTTAAATAGCATAATTAGTTTTTATTAAGTAAGACATAGTTTTTATATTTTTCCTAGCTTTTATATAACATAAAATAATTTTAGGAATTTTTTCATAATTTTTATTGTTCAGTTGCTATTTTTTATAGTTTAAAATAGTTTAATTAGGTAATTAATATTTAATTAGTAATTAATTAATATAAAATTCACAAAAAGACAAAAACACTTATTTTTAGTTATTTTATAATTTTAGAAATTTTATTTTCATTTTTCTAGTGTTTAAATAATATTATATTGTATTTAAGTATTTTAAATATTAATAATTAGTTTTAATTAGTATTTAATTAATATTAAATAATTAATTAGTGTTAAAATTTATTTTCTTTTTCTAAAAATTTTCTTTTATCTTATAGTTTGTTAAAAAGTCATTTTCACCCCCTGGTGTTTTCAGATTTCAGTTTTCACTTTTTATTTTGTACGTTTACGTTTTATTTAAACGTGAACGTACGCGTTTTTAGTTTTAAACGTTTCTGGGTTTTCCAACTTTCCTGTCTTATTCATATAGCTTGTTTAAGCTTTTTCTTTGTATATTCCTTAGCTTAATCACACACAAACCCTTTTCCTGTCCAAATTCACCAGATCACGAAACCGTTTTGATTACAATCCACACCTCGTCGGGACATAACGACCCGGGGAAACACTATATTCCGCGGGGCATTGACTCTAGGCAGTTTGACCATCTTGACCACATCCGTGGTTGACTTTGGTTGACGGTTTAGCATCAATCAATTTTTGGCGCCGCTGCCGGGGTGGTGTGCGCGCTATTCTAAACGGTTTTGCGTATTAGTGAATCGGGATATACATCCATTGTATATTTACCACCCTTGTTCATATTATCTTCTTATTTTTAGATAAAAACAAAACCGTTCCCGAAAACATTTTAAACTCCGTTTACAACGAATACAAAAAAAAAAAAAAAAAAAAAAAAAAAAAAAAAAAAAAGATAAAAAAAAACAAAAACATTTTATTTATCATTTGTACAAAATGTTTATCCAAAAAGCCAAAAACATTCATCTTTACCCTCCTACCCTTTTTATTCTCATTTCCTCACCCTCTATACACATTTGATTCTTTCTATGTCTCATCCACACTTTCTGTTTTGCCAATGGTGTGGTAATCCTCATAATGGTGGCAATTGCCCCAGTTGTGGCATGGTAGAGTCAGGAAACGGGTCTGTCTATAACCAGAATCCGTATTACTACCATGACACGACTGATTCATTCCATCAGTTACCACACCGTCAGTCTCAGCAGTTTTACTGTTGTGAGTATTGTGGTGGTCCACACTACAGTTCTGATTGTCAATCGGGAAACACGCTTGTCTATGAGCTGTTTCATGATAACGATTATGACTCTAGCACACACAACCCACAGCCACATCAGTTTTACTGTTGTGATTACTGTGGAGGTCCGCACTTCAACTCCGATTGTCAAACAGGGAACCCATTTCCTTGTAACACTTTTGACACATCGTATCATGACGAACCTCCATCTCCACCAATTCCTCAAAGTCTTCTCCTTGATCTTTTGGATTTAGTGAAAGATTTGAGAGGAATCACACATACCCCAGATAATCCAAAACAAAAATCGATGGAAGAATTGTTAGCTGACGAAGAGGCTGCTAAAATAAATTCCCAAGATGCTTATGAAAACTCTATTAGGGAATCAATAGCAAAAGAAAAAGCAGCCAGATCTAGCTCTCGATTTTGTTTCATTCCTGATGACAGTGATAATGAGGATACACTTGATATCCTTGAATTTTATAAAGATTCATCAAGTTCATCAGATGAGATTCCATCAGTTGAGATTCCATCTCTACCCACTCTTATCACACCCGAGATTCACACTCACTCTCTGAGCATGGGGGACGAGCATCTTGACACTGTTCCTGAAAAGGAATCGGACGAATTCATAAAGTCTAGTGTTGAGAACCTTGTCCCAATCCCGAGAGAGTCACAGGGAACTTTTGATCATATGTGTGATATTCCTCCTCCTCTATTCTTCCCATCTAATCATGATGTGATGTTCTCCGATTCTACTGATGACAATTCGTTATCTTGTGAGGACATCGTTTATATGGAAGAATTACCTTCTGAGCTAGTCAGCTTAGAAGAAGAGAATGACGAGATTGACACTGAAATCAAGGATGAAGCACTTCGTGCAACATTATTGAATGTTGATCTCCTCATTTCTAAAATCGAGGCTTTCAAAATGAAACCTATTTCATCTCCTATCCCCATAAAGGATAATGACATTGTCTCCGACGATCCTATTCCGGAGTTTGAAGCCTTTACCTTTGATCATATGGGAGAGAAGATTAGTGGCAGTACCACTTCTCATTCTCAAATTTCTCTCGCCAAATATGATTTATTCACCTTTGAGGAGTTCTCCAGTGAACTCACTCATATCATATCTCCATCGGAGTATGATAACTTTCACTTTGATCTAGACAAAGTTGATCTTTGTTTTCCTGAGGGAAATATTCTCAACCTTGAGAATTTGATTGATATCAAAATCCCAACCCTCTCACCCATAATTTGTCTAGATCATATGAGCTTTACTGATGAGATTCATGATACACCAATCATGAATTCTCTTTCTGATGATGATGAATCAATCTTGATTGTCATCAAGATCTTCCTCCCATTCTTCACCTACAGGGTGACTTCTCCTGTTCTTCACTCCTTTGGGAATGAAGATACCATATTTGATCCCGGCATTTTCATGTATCATTATCTTGAGCCGGTTATTTATCTCATCGGTGTGGAACTTTCATGTGCTTCAAATGTTTGTCCAAACATCTTGAAGGAAAGTCCGATTGAGATTGTTTCTTCCACATCATGCTTCCCCAAGGACAAATGAATTCGGGGTCGAGTCAAGCTAGCGACTCGGTAAACAAAAACAGTAGCATGCTTATAGGGTTTTCACCCTAAGTGTGGGGGAGTCCCCCATGCTATGATTTCAAAAAGTGAAAATACAAAATGGTGTTTTCCACGCTTAGCTTGTAATGTTGCCCTTTTACGTTCAAAGAGTCGGCATAATAGCTGGGACTTTGAATATTGAGGACAATATTCATGCTAAGTGTGGGGGGTATTTCGCTATTCTAGCGAATTTTATCACATTTTACTATCTAATACCCCCGTTTTAGCCAAAATTTCAAAAATTTTAAAAATTTTTCACTGGTGCTTCAAAATTTTTGTGGTAATCAGTCCGCCTTGTCTAACCGACAAAAGGGATTGGCTAGTCCAGGAGAAAACGGCTCTTGGTAAAGACATCTCAAATCCGTTTACGGCTTGCAATTTGCCCAAAATTGTATGGTTCCTCAACTCCCCATCATCCTCAAAAGCTAATGAGTTGGCTAGCCCGCAAGATTATGACTTGTGGTAAAGGCAGTGGAAAATCCATAATTGGTAATCAGCTCACCAAGATGTTGACTATTCCATCAAGAGCTGGCCAGTCCATAAGCAAACGGCTTTTGGTAAAGACTAATCAAATCCATTGACAGCTGGTGGTTTGCTCGAAATCACACGGTTATCAGGTGTACCACAGTTCTCACACCTGGCTACTCCAGAAGTGATGGCTTTTGGTAAAGAGTTTAAAATCCATCAAGTTTTCAAAACAGTTATTGCTAGGGACTAGCAACAGTTGAGTGTGGGGGATTGATGAGTGCTCAAACACTCATCATTTTTGGTCTAATCTGAACTGCAAAACATACAAAAACACTCAGAAATGCATCAAAATACTAAAAACATTTCAAATTTGTGTTTTATATGTTTTAGATGCAAAACGAGTAAAAACAAATGGAAAACGTACAAAGTTTGAAAAATTGGCAGTTTCAGTCCCCCAAGTTTCAAAAATTGGCAAAAATAGTCCCTGAGAATTTATTTGGAAAGAAAAGTCACCAAAGGTCCTTTTGAAATCATAAGTTATCATATTTAGTCCTTTGGTGAAAAATCTGAAAAGTTTTGCAAAATTGCAGTTTAGTCCCTGGAGTTTCAGTAATTTGACAGATTTGGTCCCTGGTGGGACATGTTTGAAAGAAAAATTATTTTTGGACCTTGGGAAATCAAAAGTTATAAAAATTGGACCATGGGTGAAAGTTTGGAGAAAAGTTCATTCTGGTCCCTCAAGTTTCAATAAATTACAGTTTTAGTCCCTGAAGGACCAAAAGTGAAAATTATATTTTTAAAACCTTGGACTTTTGAAAGATGGCATGTTTTACCCTTGAAACAAGTTTGAAAAGTTTACAACAACAGCCCTTCAATTTCAGCATAATTACATGATTGGTCCTTATGGTTTTATTTAGTAAACAAACTAAACAAACAAACCAAACCACCCTTTTGTCCAATCCAAATCTGATCCAGCAACAAAACCCCAAGCCCAACACTAAACCAGCCCACTCCCTTTCCCACCTTTAATATTACCTGGTCATTTGACCAGGTCAACACCCCCAACCCCGTTTACTGTTCACTCACCCTCAACCTCTCCCTAATTACCAGGCTTATGTCTCCCCCCTCCTCTCCAAAGTCTCACCAACTCACCAACTATCAATAACTATTCTCACCTACACCTTACCTTCCCCCCCCCCCTCCTCAATTAATTCCCACACCAAACCATTACCTGCCAAAACCCATTTCCCGCCAAAAAGAGTTTAAACGGCTCAGATCAAAAGAAAGCCATCAAAGGGCTGAGAACAAGTGGGAAAGAAATAGAAGAGCTCCAGGGTCTATAAAATGAAGAAAAAAAGGAAGAATGAGTCAGTAGTTAGCGTAGCATTAAATTAGTGTAGTTTTAGTCAAATCGTCCTTATTGTAATTTCTATTATTAAGTTGTAATTTTTATTCTCAGAAAGTTTTATGAAACCTTGGTAATGTAATTCAATTAGTTGTCTCATAGCTTGAAAAAGCTTAAACTCCCTCTGGATAAGCTCATTAAGCTGTCTCATAGCTTAGGTAAGCTTGTCTCATCAGCTCATAGCCATTTCCACTTTCATTTTGTCCTTCAAGTAAGTCTATATTTTAGTTTTATGCATTTTCCTTTATTCTAGTTTATGTATTGTAGCTTGTAGCTTATTTGTGTTTAGTACTGTTTGTTAGAGTGGTTTAAGTGTTTAGGATTAGCTTTTATGTACTCTAGCTCAATATTACATGCCACAACTCATATTGGTAATCTGTTAAGGAGTGTTTGGGTGTAATGTTATCTGCATGATCCAGTGTGCTCTAGGCTTTGTTTTTTGTTTAAACATGTTTCATTAAGATAATGTAAGTCACGTAAGTCTTAAAATCAGCAAGTCCTTTTATAGAAAGTCAAAATTTCATTGCAAAATCCATAACAGTCCACTGAGTGGATCTGTTAGTACCATTTTCACCCATTTGGTTTAAAACCTATGCATTGATCTTAATTTGGTCTCATAACAGATTAGTACAACATATTTGGTTAGTTTAGATCATCAGAACTTCAATTTAGTCAAAGTTCTTAAGTTTTTTACAAAAGTCAAATATGCATATCTCAGTTTTTTTCAATATTGGCAAGATTTAATTTGATTTGTGTGTGATGATTTAGGATCTCAAACCTGTTTTATTTTGTTTTCTATCAGCTCATCTAGTGATTTCCAACTTCATTTGATTTTTACAAATTTTTCTGTGGGGTCCACTTAGTCTCAAAGTCAACTGCAGGGGGGGTGAATCCCCTGCATCAGCAGAACAACCATCCACCACCACCACTTTGGTGGTGGTTGCAGCCCTCATCAGTGGGCCCCAGGGTTTAAATTTTGATTCTTTGAACTCCCTAGGTGGGGGGCTCTCCATTGCAACCAAGTTTGTGCCCCCAATCCCCCAAGTAGGCCCCCTAGACAGTCACAAAGTGTGTCCCAGTTTCTAAGTGCATATAGGTTTCAAAGTGCTTTCTTGTGGCTTATTTGCTTATTTTGTAAACTCCAAGTTCCTTTTCCAGCTTATACATGTTCTAACAACTTATTTGGATCAGTTTTACCCATTGTGGGTCCCACCTAAGCTGATTTGAGCTTTATTTCCATCTTGGTCAACAGAAGTCAACTGTTGACCCAATAAGCACTTCAAGTGCTTATTTTTGATTTTCCTTAAAGTTGTTTTTATAAAAAGTTCATGTTTTTAGTTTTAAAATAGTTTTCTAAAATAAAAATCAAAAAAAAAAACAAAGTAATTTTAAGTGATAGTTTCTATTTAATCTTATTTAAATTTTATTTTTCATTTTTAGATTTTTATTAAGTACTTAGCTTTTTTATATTTTTCTTAAATTCCTCTTATATTAAAGTATTTATAATAATTTTATCAGATTTTTATTGTATAATTTAGTATTAATTAGAATTAATATTAGTTTTATTAACAATTAATTAATAATTAAGTTTTAAATAGCATAATTAGTTTTTATTAAGTAAGACATACTTTTTATATTTTTCCTAGCTTTTATATAACATAAAATAATTTTAGGAATTTTTTCATAATTTTTACTGTTCAGTTGCTATTTTTTATAGTTTAAAATAGTTTAATTAGGTAATTAATATTTAATTAGTAATTAATTAATATAAAATTCACAAAAAGACAAAAATACTTATTTTTAGTTATTTTATAATTTTAGAAATTTTATTTTCATTTTTCTAGTGTTTAAATAATATTATATTGTATTTAAGTATTTTAAATATTAATAATTAGTTTTAATTAGTATTTAATTAATATTAAATAATTAATTAGTGTTAAAATTTATTTTCTTTTTCTAAAAATTTTCTTTTATCTTATAGTTTGTAAAAAAGTCATTTTCACCCCCTGGCTGTTTTCAGATTTCAGTTTTCACTTTTTATTTTGTACGTTTACGTTTTATTTAAACGTGAACGTACGCGTTTTTAGTTTTAAACGTTTCTGGGTTTTCCAACTTTCCTGTCTTACTCATATAGCTTGTTTAAGCTATTTCTTCATATATTCCTTGGCTTAATCACACACAAACCCTTTTCCTGTCCAAATTCACCCGATCACGAAACCGTTTTGATTACAATCCACACCTCATCGGGACATAACGACCCGGGGAAACACTATATTCCGCGGAGCATTGACTCTAGACAGTTTGACCATCTTGACCACATCCGTGGTTGACTTTGGTTGACGGTTTAGCATCAATCAGGGAGGGTAAATGATGATACCTTATAGGATACAATTGCACTTGAGTTTGTTTGTTTGATGGTAGGTGTGTAATAGAATTAAGAGAAATACTTGTTAGTGTAATTTTAGCGCCAAATTTAAATTTTTTTACAACATTTAGGAGTTAAACTTTAGCGTTAGCAAGCGTCTCATGGATAGGAGTCGTATGACTAGCACAAAACCGTACCATTCAGAAACATTTTCCACCCAAATGTGTGAGGTTCGCCTTTAGATTTGATAGGAAAAGCATTTACTATTAGTGCTTATGAGTGTACCGGTATCATTTAGATTCTAGAACTTGCGTTAGTGATGCATCCCGAGACCGCTAGTGAGACTACATTCGTGTAGTAGGATTTACTACATGATAAGAGGCATTAGGATCACCCTTGTGTTAAACCCGTATCATAATTACTTGACCATTTAAGTCATATTACTTGGCTAGTAAAGTCAATTAATTTTTCCCACACCTTAGCGTTGTACTCATTTTTAGTACAAGAAACCCCTAGTACACCCCTCCGAGCCTATCTTTTCGTTTCTAACTTTAAGCATCTTACTTAAAGGAAGAATTTGTTGCAACCCACTTAAATGTACACCTAAATCGCCTTAGCCTTCCATGTATGCACTCATCCTTAGTGTATTATTGTTACATGTTTAAACCCTTAGTTAATTATCTAATTGATTACATGGTTGCTAAGTCAAGTCATATCTTGTACATATTGTTTTGGGAAGAGTGGGACTCATGGGTAAAGTACTAATGTTATGGCGTAATGGGGAAGAACATCTTATGTTACCCCCATATGTGCGTTAATCTTAAAAGTACTCCAAGTGTTTTGATTATCTTGATTCGAGTCATTAGAGTAGTTTATTGTAAAGTATGTAAAAATTCAAGTGTAAGGGGAATGTACATTACCTATGATGTATTATTTTGGATGGTAGGGCAAGAGTGTATGCAAATAAAAAAAATAAAATAAAATAAAATAAAATAAAAATAAGAAAAGAGAAAAAACATACGGACTACCATCCCGTTTCATTTTATGTTTGTTTTAAGTTTTTGTCATTTTTCATTTATTAGCTTAAGTCGAGTCTAGTCTTGGCTTAGCAACGCCATATTGTACATGTAATTAACCAAGATGATTAACTCGCCACAAATAAATATTGCCTATATCCATCAAAACTGTGTATTCCATATCCCTACACCTAACGTTATAACCCTTTAAAAGACCTCTTTGATTGTTTTTCCTAGGTGCTTACGCCAAGTGGTTGAGGTTTGATCCTTTCCCAAGCCTATGGTAATCTATTTTGCTATGACAGGTAGTGAGAGATGTTTTCCATTTCCATATTGTGATATACACTTTATAACACCCGAGAGATGTGAGTATCTAAACACTATTTGTGAGGTGCTAGTGTATGACCTCCGTGCTTGTTTTTGGTCTTTAGTAGAACGATTATTTGTTGTAATTACTTTTATATTAGTGTTAAATGACCCCTAACTTGTATTTTGATTAGAATAAAAGCGCATTTGCTTAAGGACAAGCAAATCTCAAGTGTAAGGGTATTTAATGAGGCGAAAAATGAACCATTTTTAGGGGGTCATTTTAGCCCGGATTCGAATTTATTTGATCAAATATTGCCCTAAATCGTTCCTTTTGTCATTTTAGGTACTTTTGGAGTGAATTCTTGAAAAAGAAGCATTTTGGACGTTTTTGGAGCATAAAAATGAAGAAAACGTCAAAGTCTTAATTTTCCTTGCTGGGAACAGTACCTGACGGCGTCAAGAATTTCTTAGTGACGGCGTCAAGAGTAATACAAGAGGTGGAAGTGGATAAAGTCTGTGACAGTCCTGAGAGTTTTGTACTATGGACATGACGGCGTCACCATAGGCCGTTATGGTCCAAATATGAGTGAGGGCCCAAAGTAATATTACACATGACGGCGTCAAAAGTGGATCTAGGCAATCCGATTTCATTATGGGCGGCGAGTTGACGGCGTCAGAATTTTCTTCTTGACGTCGTCACCCTGTAAAATCTATATATAGGTTTGCAATTTTTATTCATTAGGGTGTAACTTTTAGGGTATAACTTTGGAGATAAACCCTAGTATGATTTTCAAAGCTTTTTCAAGGGTTTTTACCCTTTAAAACCTTTCATGTTCAATTGAGATAAGTACTCTTTCAATTCAATCAATATGTCTATGTGTTGCTTGAATATATCTTACACTTGTCTTGAATTTAACATGTTTGGCTAGATCTCTTATGTGTTTGCTTAGATGTAGTGAAACCTAGATGTTAATTATGGGTTGATTGTTTGTTTATAGTTGTTACAGATGATTGTATTCGATGTTGCAAACTTCCATTGGTAACATGCTTGAATGTCTTAAGAAACATGATCAGAGGTGTATTTAATGCGTAGGAGAATTCTAATGATCCCATGTTAGGAGCTTCTAACGGCTCGACATAGGAGTGAAGTACGATCCTATAGAGTTAGGGAATATTGCACACGGCCCTACGACTAGCATTAAGGAATACGACCCGTCATCCATGCAATTGTAACAAATTATCAACCTGTAAAAGATATCTAGGGAGTAATGAAACCTAAGTAAACACAACTTTCCCTATTATTGTTTACACCACACTAGTTTAATTAGATTTCATTTCATTTTTGTTATTTTATTTTGATTGCATCTTAGTTAATTTGGGTTAGTTGATTTGCAACTAATTTCGCCCAATCTTCCAAAACCGAGATTTTACTTGCTTTTATAAAAATATATAAATCCAAAAAGAATCATCCCTCACCTCTAGACCTAGTTTTTAGGCTTTCTAATCCTAGCGACACTATTCCTGAGTTAAACGATCAATCCCCCGGTACTTGTCACTATACTATACTACAACAATCAGGTACACTGCCTGGTGGGGGTTGTAAGCTTCTCGAGATCCCTCGAGAGTTAAAGCCTGTTTCGATTCCCACGTATCATGTTGGCCCCATTTTCATAAGCTTGCCCTGAGCTTGTTTATAGACCCCAGCCCCAACCCTTGGCGTTTTAGAAAGCTTAATAAGCCATTTCATTAGTTCAGGGCTTATTTTGGCTTTAAGACCCCTTGCCCATAGCTTATTGTGCCCCTCAAGTTACCCTGACCAAACCAAAACCCTGAGTAACTTAGATTGACAAACCCAACTTCACAAGCCCATCCTTGGCTTATTAGTGGACCCCAGTGTTTGCTTCTTAGGTTATTGGAAAGCCCTTCTGCCCATCTTGTTAGATCAAGCTTCAAATTGGACCCCTGATCACCGCTGTAGGTCCCACGTAGGGCTGCAATTAACCCATTTTGGCCTATTTGGTCTGTGTGGTTTTGGTATTGCTTATTTTGACTTTTCACCTTATTCAGAGTGCTTATTCAGTAGTTTTAGCTTAATTTGTATGTATCTCATGTGGATATAGCTTATCTTTTCATGTATAGCTTGTTAGTGGCTTATTTCACCCAAAAATCCATCAAATCCCTTAATAAGCAATCTGTTAAACTAAATAGCCTGCACACAATTTATTTTTAAGCTTCAAAAAAGTTGGTTTCACAAAAATAGCTTATTTTCAGTATTAAAATAGTTGTGTAAAAGAAAAACAAGGAAAAACCAAAACTAAAATAAGTGGTAGCTTCTATGTAAGCCAATTGGCTTATTTTTCTGCTTTTTCAAAAAACAATTTTCAATTTTATATTTTTCTTAAGTTCCTAATATATTAAAATAGTTTTAGAAAAAATTTCATAATTTTCTGATTAGATTTAGTATTTATAATAATTATTTTAAGTTTAATTAGTCTTAATTAAAAAACTAAAAATGAATTTCCTTTCTGCTTAATTTCAATCTCTAGTACTTTTTTATATTTCTCCCAGCTTTTATAATTAATAAAGTATTTTTAGAAAAAAATTCATAATTTTACTGTTCATTTAGTATTTTTCATAATTAAATTAGTTTAAATAGGTTTTAATTAATAAATAAGTAAATAATTATTAAAATAACTTAATTATAATTTTTATAAACTTTTTATAATTTTTTAGGTTTCTTGTAATGGTTAATTAGTTTTATAAAAAAATTCATAATTATCTAAGTCACTTTAGTATTTTTCTTAATTTAAATTAGTTTTAAATAATAATTAAATAGTTTTTAATTAATATTAAATAATAAAATAATCAAAAAAATAATTTTCTTTTTTATAAAATTCTCTTTTAATACAAAGTTTATTTTTTATAAAATTCTCTTTTTCTCTGTACGCAAATGCGTTTGATTTATGTTTTAAGTTTAATTACGTATCTGTTTCCTGTAATTGTTAATACTATTAACTTAGCTTAATTTAATCATTTCCAGTAGTATAAATCAATCCAAATCATATTTTGGTTACTTTCCAAATCGTTGAATCCTTCAAACGTTTTCCATAATACAATTTCAATCTCGTCAGGACATAACGATCCAGGAAAACACTGTGCTTACACCGGATCATAAATTGATCACTCTCTCCCTTACTGTTTGACCTGTTGACCATTCCTGGTTAATCTGTGAGGTTGGTTTTGGAGGAGTCAGCTTACGCAATCGATTCGTCAATGTATGTGACTCTTTTTCCTTTGAAGAAGAAAACCCTAATTGAATAAATACATTATACACCTATAACTGATTTTTAATAGGATTATTGAATCAAATTTGCATGTGGCTACATGCTTTATACATATTTAATTATTATGTTGTGTATATGTTTATTTAGTTGTATTATTTTTTATTATACTACTTGTTTTTGTTTATTTTTTATGTGAGCATGTATATAAACGAAAAAGGGTAATTTTTGAATAGAAAAATAATATGGACTAAATAAATGGTGAAATTTGTTTTGGTTTTAAGAGTCAAAATTTCAAGGTTTTATTGATTGATGTTTTTGTACATAATGGTTAACTAGGCTCGACCGAAATTGACAAACTGTGTGGTGGGTTCTAGTAGAGAGGGATTTTCTAAGAGATTCGCTCCTACCGGCTCTCTACGCCCGCTTGTGCGTCAACTAGACATACCGAACAACCATTACATGTACACTGTCATCTTAAGGGTGAATTGCCACAATTCCAGAACGATTATCCGAAACACTAAGCTTTAGGGCTTATGCAAAAGTACGATATAGTGGACGATAATTGTTGGTAATTCTTTAATTGGTGAACCCAATACCTCAATCAAAACTTTGTTATTTTGTTCTTAGTGAATTGGCACAAAAAATTGTTTTGTAAAATCAATGTTATGAAATTGTATGCATGCTTCTTCATACATTATTTTGGTTACGCACATCAAAATTAATACCCTTATAAAATTAAGTCGAATGCCATCTAATTAAGAACACTTGAAGTTGTAGTTTACGTCATGTGAGAGCTTGGCTAGATTGCAATGGAGAGGTAAATTTCATAATTTCGTTGCTAGCAGATCAACCGATGTAATAGAATTATGAGTTTGCAGTTTTTAAGTTAGACGACTTAAATTGAGTTGGAAGTGAGAGCTTGGACTGAAGGCATTAGATAGGGATGAAACATGCTTACATTGCAAAAGGTTTTGTGAATGTAAATCCCATAATGATCTAGCAATTGCAATATGATATTGGCAATTATTGTTCGACAATTACCTTGTTGAATACTATCATTACTAGCAGATCAACTAATGTAATGGTACTATGTCACTTTGGATCCTAGCTTTAAGAAAATACTATGGTTTATATGAATATTTACCAATGGGTATTTTATTTTCTTAAAGATTTAATTATCGAAAATACTGAAATTGAATTTTGTAATTCATTTTAATGTATTAATGCAACGTTCAAACCGTAAACGCACTTTCGTTTTTGGTAAATTGATCTCGTTCTGATTTCAAACAAATGTTTGATTAAGAATAATTTACTTAAAAGACAAAATAAATCTCCTTTCTATGAAAGAAGAGTGAGACACAATTCAATTTCTTTTCATGAATGAAAAAGGATAATAGGAATATTAGATATGTCTAAATTCTAATATAACTCATAGCAAATTTTAATAATTAACAAAATTGCGCATTTTTCCATAGGGATTTCATCACCCTTATTCGGTGATTAAATTCTTAGTAACAAATATGATATTTGGTTAACAGAAAATTATGTATGACATTTTATGAGTTATTAAAATTAGGAGCTAGACTAATTACCGCAAAATGGTAAAAGATAAACTAGTTTATTCATCTAGTTGTTTTGGCTATTTAAAAGGTGCTACATACATTGTAGGATGGTAGACCTGTTAAGGAAGAAATTGCACGCCCAATTTTTCAAGTTAATAGCATTTGATGGATAGTCCATTATTTACAAAGTAGAATACACACTTTAGTGCATAAGTAATTATTACGTATGGACATTTAAAGGTGTAGGAAAGTTAAAAGCACAATATTTGTTTTCACTGGATATGAAACACTTACAATGTTGTCAAATTCAGTGGGAGTATTGTGTACTTATTATTGAGTAAAGGATTATTGTAATGATCTTTAGTTCAGTGGGAATTACAAGTTTTGACATCTTGGTAGCTAAAGATATTACATTTTAAGTGTAGACACTCATACTTTTAAGGATAGTCTTGTATGTTTCCTTACTAGACATTGTTGTTTTACATCTACTTGTTATGGTAAGATCTATGACATAATAATATTGATCACATAAATAAATGCATGGCGTGTTGTTTATGTGCTATATGAGGTTGTTACATGCACAAGTGGGAGAAATCTTTAATGTGTGCAAGAAACAACTCATAAAGATATGATTTAATGGATTCTCTTGACTGCAAGGTAAGAGAATAACGTTCTAATATGGATTATACTAATCTAATTCAAGAAACACTTGGTACTGCAATTTATGTTATGTGAGAACTTAGCTAGATTGCAACAACAAGGTAAATTTCATATTTTCATTAATAGCAGATCAACTGATGTAATGAAACTATGAGATTTTGCAGTTTCTAAATTAGATGCCTATTAGAACATGTGTCAATATGATATCAAGAATACTTTTAAGTTGTATATTTATGAATTCTTGGAATGACATAAATTAATAAGGTAATCTAATGCTACTTTAATCTGAATATTTATGTGTTCTTGGAATGACCCTATCAATCACCGATGATCACCCACCCTCTCAATCACCGGTGATCACCCTCTCACCCTCCCTCTCAACCACCGACGATCAACCTTTCACCTACTCTCTCAACCACCAGCGATCACCCTCTCACCACTCCTCAATCACCGGCGATCACACCCTCTCAATCACCAGCAACAATGGGAGACAGTGAATGGAGGGAGGTTACCAGGAAAAAAATCATTCGGTGTTTCATCGACTCAAATTCCCCCAAGGTAAGACTTCTACTGTGGATAATTTGGCAAAGATTTCGCTAACTATGTATGTCTAAAATTTTCCTTCCCACCTAACGGTGCGTGAACTTTGTAACATTTGCGGGAAGATGGGGACTCTTGTCGATGTTTATATTGCAAAACATAAGAATAAATTGGGTCAAATGTTCGCTTTTTGTCGTTACATCAAGGTGTCTAATTCATATACCTTAATTGATTCTTTGTCCAAAGTTTGGATTGGGAAGCTGCGCTTGTATGCTAATTTGCCTAGATTTGACAGGAAGAAAGTTGTGAAACCTTCCTTTTCAGGTGCCAAAGTTAATAATTCGGCCAATATTAATTCCTAAAATTGTAAGGCTACATCCTATGTTAATGCAGTTAAGGCTTCTCTTAATGGTGGAAGTATGGTCTCTAAAGCCGACCAAGAAGAAAGTAGGGGAAATATCCCTACGATTACATTAAAACATGACCAAACAAACGAATTTCCTTTGGCGATTCTTGGATGTTACAAAGATTTTCGTTCCATTGGGAATTCACGTTTAATATGTAGGACTGAAGGTTTTTTGGAAGTGGAGTTTAAATACTTGGGAGGTTTATGGGTATTATTCGAATTTTTATTAACAAAGGCTAGAGACAAGTTTCTTAAGAATAAAGGTGTAATGTCGTGGTTTTCTTCTCTGAAACCATGGCATGATGATTTTGTAGTAGATGAACGTCTTATATGGCTGGAGATTGAAGGACTTCCTCTTCAAGCATGGAACAATGATACATTTACTCAAATATGTAGTAAATGGGGTGAGGTGATTTTTATAGATGAGTCTGATGGCTGCAACAGACTTAGTAAACGTTTATGTATTAAATCCTCCCATGCTTTGTTAGTGTTCGCTACTATAATGGTAACTCTGAAGAATTTTACCTATGTTATACGGGTTAGAGACCTTTGTAGTTGGATGCCCAACTTTTTAGGAAATGATTTAGGGAGTGAAGGTGAGGGTTCCATGGGAAGATACAATCAATTTGATGATAAATTTTCGGTGGAAAACGATGAGGAATCAGTGGATAACATCCTTGATAACTTGGATGAAGATCAAGTTAATGAAGAAAATAAACAGGTTCCTGAACAGGTGCATGATCAGGAGATTGAGGCTGAAAACATTGGTAAAGTTCCTAATAATTTTGGAGTTGACAATGCACATGAACAGGTGTATGCATGTGAGATTCAGGCAACCACTTATAAAGGATTGCATGATGTTGAACCAATTAGGAGTGATCCATTCGGACTGCACAGTCTTATTAATCGGAAATGCAGTAAGGTTCCCCAACCAATCCGTTCTGAAACTCTGGAATTCCCACTAGGATTCACGCCAATCCAACAGGTTGAACACCAGGTGTCTGAATCTTCTCATAACAAACATTCTGATGGCGATTCATGTAAACTTTATGGATTTTCTATGATTGAAAGATTGAAGGAAACTATTAAGGTTGGAATGGCTTTGGGTCTTATAATGGAGGGCTGTGAAACCACCCTTGCTTCTTTGGTTGCTGGTTATGGAGAGAGCATAGTGAATAAATGAATTCCATGTCTATAAATGTCCAAGGTTTTGGAGACCTTAATAAAAGGATATGGGTGAATGATTTATGTAATAGATACAAGGTTAATTTCTTAGCTCTTCAGGAGACAAAAATGCTTCAAGTTGATTTATGGATGCTTCGTCAGGTTTGGGGTAATTCTCATTTTGATTTTGCATCCACTTCGGCTAGAGGTATGTTGGGTGGTATTATCTGTTTATGGAATAGTTTAATTTTTAAAAAATCTGGAATTTATGTAATGATAATTATGTGATTATCAAAGGCCTATGGATTCCTAAAAATGTTGAAATTATGTAGATTGTTGTATACGCTCCTCAGAATATCTCTAGTAAGTTGGTCTTATGGTCAACTTTGGCTAATTTCATTGTCAATTGGGATGGCATTTTGGTGGCGATAGGAGATTTTAACGAAGTCCGTGAAGCTGGAGAAAGATTTGGTTCTATCTTTAATGAAAGACAAGCTGAGATCTTTAATGAATTCATTACAAATGCTTCCCTTATCGACATCCCGTTGGGTGGTTTTAAATTTACTTGGACTGATAAGTGGGGATCTAAGATGAGCAAGCTTGATCGGTTCTTGGTTTCTGAAAGCTGTTGTGAGGCTTTTCCCCATATTACTGGTGTTGTCTTGGAGAAAGGTATTCCAGATCATCGTCCTATTCTTCTTAAAGAATCGGAGGTACATTATGGCCCTACTCCTTTTCGCTTTTTTCATTCGTAGCTAGAAATGGAGGGATTTCACAATTTGGTTGTTCACACTTGGAAAAATGATGGTATTGTTGAGACAAATGGGATGATTCATTTCAAGAAAAAATTACAGAATCTAAAATGTGTGATTCGAGAATGGATTACAACAAAAAAAAAAAGCTGAAGCAAACAAACTTAAAAAAGAGCATCTATTGCGGCTCTCTTCTATTGATACAAAAATTGATCAAGGCTGTGCAAGGGACGATGATTTTTTAAACCGCAAAGACTCTATAATTTATCTAGGAAATTTAGATCGTTTGGAAGCTAAGGACATTGCTCAAAAAGCCAAGATCAAACGGGCTATTGAGGGTGATGAAAACACTCACTTTTTTCATGGTACTCTAAAGAAAAAAAGAAGACATTGATGCGTGGGAATTGCACCAGGCTTTACCTCTCGAGGGATCTCGATAAGCTTACAACCCCCACCAGGCAGTGTACCTGATCGTTGTAGTATAATATAGTGACAAGTACCGGGGGATTGATCGTTCAACTCAGGAATAGTGTCGCTAGGATTAGAAAGCCTGAAAACTAGGTCTAGAGGTGAGGTATGATTCTTTTTGTATTTTTATATTTTTATGAAAGCAAGTAAAATCTCGGGTTTTGAAAGAGTGGGCGGAATTAGTTGCTAGTCAACAACTAAGATGCAAAATGTAAATAAAGCTAATTAAACTAGTGGTGTGAACAGTAATTGGGAGAATTGTGTTTACTTAGATTTCACTACTCCCTAGATATCTTTTACAGGTTAATTGTTTGTTACAGTTGCATGGATGACGGGTTATATTCCTTAATACCAATCGTGGGGTGGCGTACGTACTTCCCCAACTCTATAAGCTCCTACTTCACTCCTATGTCGAGCCTGCAAGAAGCTCCTAACATGGGATCACTAGAATTCGCTCATGCATTAAATACAACCATAAAAACCTAGTACGCATTGGTTCATGTTTCTTAAGACGTTCAAGCAAGTTACACAATGGAGATCTGCCAGTTTTCTTAAGCCTAACATCGAAATCATTCATCCATTACAACTGTGATCGGGTGAATTTGGATGAAAAGGGGTTTGAGATTGATTACGCTAAGGAATCTTACAAGGAAATAGCTTAAACAAGCTATATGAATAAGACGGGAAGCTAGGAAAAACCAGAAAAGATTTAAACCTAAAAACGCGTACGTTACGTTTAAATAAAACGTAAACGTACGAAATAAAAAGTGAAAACGGAAATCTGAAAACACCCATGGGGTGAAAATGACTTTTTTACAAATTACAAGATAACCAAAAAATTTTAGAAAAAGAAAATTACTTTTTACACTAATTAATTATTTAATATTAATGAATTACTAATTTTTACTAATTTTTAATATTTAAACAACTTAAATATAATACAATATTAATTAAATACTAAAAAGGTGAAAATAAAATTCCTAAAATTATAAAATAACTAAAAATAAGTTTTAAAAATAAAAATAAGTGTTTTTGTCTTTTTATGAATTTTCTATTAATTAATTACTAATTAAACATTAATTATCTAATTAAACTATTTTAAATTATAAAAAATACTAAATGATCAGTAAAAATTCTAATAAAATTTCTAAAAATGTTTTATAACATATAAAAGCTATAAAAAATATAAAAACTAGGTTTTGCTTAATAAAAACTAATAATGCTATTTTAAACTAATTATTAATTAATTATAAATAAAACTAAGATTAAATCTAATAAATACTTAATGACAAAATAAAAATTTGAAAAAATTATAATAAATACTTTAATATATGAGGGATTTAAGAAAAATATAAAAAAGCTAAGTACTTAACAAAAATTTAAAAATGAAAATTAAAATTAAATTACATTAAATAGAAACTATCACTTAATATTAAATTTGTTTTTCTTGATTTTTCTTTTACAAACCTATTTAATACTTAAAAACAAACACTTTTTGTAAAAACAAACTTTTTGGAAATAAAAAATAAGCTGATTATGAAAGAAAAAAACAAACAGTTGACTTTGTTTGACCAAGGTGAGAAATAAGCTAAAATTGCATTAGGTGGGACCCACAATGGATGATTCAGACTCAAATGAGTAATATGAACTAGATTAAGCCATAATAAGCACAATAGGATCACAAAATAAGCAAATAAGCCACAAAATAAGCACTTAGAACTTGTAGGCTGCACAGAAATGGGACAGAAAAGATGGGTTGATTCAGGTGGGTCCCAGTGGGTTCAAGGTCAAAGCAAAGGTTAATCCATGATCCCTACTAGGAGGGGGTTGAAAGGAGCAAGGTGGATCGGCTGTGCACCACAATGGTGGCCAGAAAACCACCACCAAGTAGTGGTGGTGGTGGTGGTGGTGTATCTGCTGAGACAGAGTAGTTTGCAGCCCTGCAGCTCACTTTGGAGAGCTGTGGGGCCCACCACAAAATTCACAAAAATAAAAGGGATGTGGGATATCAAAGATGAGGTGTTGGACTATAACCACAACAAGTTTCAGAGGCTAGATCATCACATAAAAATCAAATAAATTTCTTGAAGTTTTGCAAAAATCTGAATTGTGCAAGTTTTGACTTTTGAAGAAAACTTTAAACTTTGACTTTTGTGAATTATGATTGAGATCTAATGACTTAATAAGTTGTAATAAGCTATAATAAACCTAAATTAAACAAGCTTAGCAACTATTGAACTGATTTGATGAGATTTGATTCCTAAAAAACTAACAGTTAAACCACTAATTAAGATTAAAAGAGTTTTGACTATTTTAAACTATGACTACTGGTTTTTCTTAGTGAAACATAACTACCAACACAAATGAGACATGAGACTACCAAAAACAATAACACAAGCTCACTGTACCATAGTGAGCACACATGTTCCAAACACTACTTTTAGCAACTCAAAATTAGATTTTCAAACAACCTTACTAATTAAGACCATGAAACAGGAAGATGAGCTTATACTAACATGAAATAAACATAAATAAACAACAATAAACAACAAACAACTAAGAATAACAGATTATGCTAAAAAATATGAGACTGAGCTTACAAATTCTTCCAACTGGGAACATGAGAACAAGGACCATTATCTAACCTAAAAGCTTCCCAAAAAGCTCCTAAACCATGGCCATCCTGATTCACACATGCTCCTTGCTTTCATAACCTTGAACACTGATTTTTATTTAATTTCTATTTTTTACTGATTTTATGATTTTTAAGTAAAACTGATTATAGGTCCACTAAATGATACAAAAGCTTCAACAAGCTTATATGAGACTGAGATAAGATTATAGAAACAAGAAACAGTAAAAGTTAACAAGATTTGAAACAAAGTGTCAAATTCAATCAAAACTTGCAAATTTGGAATTCAAACTGAGAAACTAAAATTGAGACTGGAAATAACTTTCATTAACTTAAGAAAAATGATACAACATTAATTTAAGACTGAAATTAAAGGTTCATAACATGAAAATTAAATTTACACTACGAAGGGTCTAAAAACTAGTGACCACTATATTCTTCTCTTTTTCTTGATCTTTATAGCTCCTGGAGGTCAAATGGTCAAATCCCACTTCTATTTTAGCCGTTGGATGGGCTTCTATCATCTCAACCGTTTAAAAACCTTTTGGCGGGAAATGGGGAAAAGACAGTTGTGAGTGTTTCTGGTGGTAATAAATGAGGAGGGGGGAAGGAGTGGGTGTAGGTGAGTATTAATGGATGTTAGGTGAATGTTTTGTGGAGAATTGGTGGCGAGGGGGGGGACACAGAGCATGAAACCAGGGAGAGTGGAAGGTGAACAGTGCGAGGGGTTGGGGGTGTTGACTAAGGTCAAAGACGGGGGAGTATTAGTTTTGGTGTGGGCCGGATTTGTATTGGGCTTGGGTGTTTGCTGGATCAGATTTGGTTTTGGGTTTGTTACTTGGGTGGTATTAATATTAAGGGTCCATTTGGTATATAAGTTTAATCACAAGGACCATTTTTGTAATTTTCATAAACTTGAGGGCTGCAAAATGAAACTTTCCCAAGGTAACCATAAGGACCTATTTTGACAACATTTGAGAATTACAAGTTCAAAGATTTATATTTTCCAAAATTAAAATACCTGGGGACCAAAATTGCAAATTTCCAAACTCCGGGGACTAAACTTGTAATTTTCTCAAAATTTTCATCCAGGGTTTAAAAGTGATTTTTTTTACTTCCCAAGGACCAAAATTGATTTTTCATTCAAAATTATCCCACCAGGGACTTTTTCTGCCAATATTTGAAACTCCAAGGACCAAAAGTGTAAATTTCCAAAACTTTCCAATTTTTCACGAAAGGACTAAATATGACAACTTATGATTGTAAAAGGACCTTTGGTGATAATTTTCCATATTTTGAATGACCAGGGACTAATTTTGTAATTTTATGAAAGTTGGGGGACTAAAACTGCCAATTTTGCAAACTTTATACGTTTTTCATTTGTTTTTGCTCATTTTGCATCTAAAACATATAAAACACAATTTTGAAGTATTTTTAGTATTTTGATGCATTTCTGAGTGTTTTTGTATGTTTTGCAGTTCAGATTAGACCAAAAATGATGAGTGTTTGAGCACTCATCAATCCCCCACACTAAACTATTGCTAGTCCCTAGCAATATTGTTTTGAAAACTTGATGGATTTGAAAAACTCTTTACCAAAAGCCATCACTTCTGGAGTAGCCAGGTGTAAGAACTGTGGCACACCTGATAACCGTGTGATTTTGAGTAAACCACCAGCTGTCAACGGATTTGAGTAGTCTTTACCAAAAGCCGTTTGCTTCTGGACTAGCCAGCTCTTGATGGAATAGTCAGCATCTTGGTGAGCTGATTACCAATTATGGATTTTCCACTGCTTTTACCACAAGCCATAATCTTGCAGGCTAGCCAACTCATTTGTTTTTGGGGAGTTGAGGAACCATACAATTTTGGGCAAATTGCAAGCCGTAAACGGATTTGAGATGTCTTTACCAAGAGCCATTTGCTCCTGGACTAGCCAATCATTTTTGTCGTTTAAACAAGGCGGACTGATTACCACTAAAAATTTTGAACTTTAGTGAAAAATTTTGGTCAAAAACGGAGGTATAAGATAGTAAAATGTGATAAAATTCGCTAGAATAGCGAATACCCCCCCCCCCCCCCACACTTAGCATGAATATTGTCCTCAATATTCAAAGTCCCGGCTATTATGCCGACATTTTGAACGTAAAAGGGCAACATTACAAGCTAAACGTGGAAAACACCATTTTGTTTTTCACTCTTGTAACCATTGTGGGGGACTCCCCCACACTTAGGGTGAAAACCCTATAAGCATGCTACTGTTTTTGTTTACCGAGTCGCTAGCTTGACTCGACCCCAAATTCATTAGTCCCTGGGGAAGCATGATGTGGAAAAGACAATCTCCATCGGACTTTCATTCAAGATGTTTGGATAAACATTTGAAGCACGTGAAAGTTCCACACCGATGAGATATAATCCCGGCTGTAAATAGTATAAACTATAAGCGGTGATGCCGGGGTCAAAAATAATGTCCTCATTCCCGAAGGAGTGAAGAACAGGAGATGTCACCCTGTAGGCGAAGAAAAGGAAGAAAACCATGATGAAAATCATGATTTGATTTTCTTCCTCGAGATCAGGCTCCGTAGCCTGAGTTTGGATTTCAAAGGTTAAGCTCGTAAACAACCTGGGAGGGTGGGTGGGAATTTGCAAATTCTCATGATTGAGTGCATCTCCCCCCGGGCCATCAAACTCCGGAGGAGTCATGATATGATGAGTGAGTTCACCGGAGAACTCCTCATAAAGAGAATTTTTCACAAGATGTGAATTTGTGAATTCATGTTCCGGAATAGACTCATCACAATCCTCATTCTGAATATTAAAGAGTGGATTATCAGAAATCAAAGTGAATTCAGATTCGAATTCAAATAGAGGATTGGTGAGAGTAGTATTGAATGTTTCGGGAACAAAGTGAATATTATTCTCTGTTGGACTGCTGGGATCAGAAGTGAGTGACGGATCATGATATAGGAGACTTTCAATTTCTCCCATATCGGCTTGGAAATCAAGGAGACCATCATCACTTTCCAATGAAAGTGGATTTATGTGAGCAAGTTCATCAGCGAACTCCTCAAGAAGATGATCAGCATCAGAATGTGGAACTGACGCCTCAACATACTCGATGTCTCCATAAGATGTACAATCATCGCTAAAATCTGAGAAAGTCTCAAATTGATCTTTAGGACACTCAATAGGGGAAGGAATATCACACATATCATCCAAAGTTCCCTGTGACTCTCTCGGGATTAGGACAAGGATCTCAACACTAGACTTTATTAATTCGTCCGATTCCTTATTAGGAACAGTGCTAAGATGCTCATCCCCCATGTTTAGAGAGTGAGTGTGAACTTCGGGTGTGATAATAGACTGAGGGAGTTGAGAAGGACTAGCAGACATGGGTTTTATAAATTTCATTTGTTCTTCTGCTAGTAATTCTATCATAGTCTTTTCTCCCTGATTTTCCGAGGAAGGAATCACAACAGATGAACTTGATGGACCATTACAAAATTGAGAAATATCAAGGGTAACATCATCATCATCATCGTCGAGAAGAGCAGCATTGCGAAATATGGCACGTGTTTTAGCTGCTTGTTCTAAGACAAGTAATTCCTCCTTGCTCAATTCGTTTCTAGCATCTCGTTCTTCAGCAAGTAATTCTGCCATGGATTTCTCACGAGAGTTTTGAAACGATGTAGTAGCCAACTCCTCCTTAAGTTCTTTCAATATATCAAGAGCCTCTAGTAAAAGGTCTTGCTCAGTGTCATGAGGAGTTGCTTGGTTCATTTGGTACTGTGGAGGTAGGTTTGAAAACGAATAGTCGTAATTGTTACAAGGAAATGGATTCCTTGTTTGACAATCCGAACTGAAGTGTAGACCTCCACAGTAATCACAACAGTAAAACTGATGTGGCTGTGGGTTGTATGTGCTAGAGTCATAATCGTTATCAGAAAACTGCTCATAGACAAGCGTGTTTCCCGATTGACAATCAGAACTGTAGTGTGAACCACCACAGTACTCACAACAGTAAAACTGCTGAGACTGATGGTGTGGTAGCTGGTGGAATAAATCAATCGTGTCATGGTAGGAATAGGGATTTTGGTTATAGACAGACCCGTTTCCTGACTCTACCATGCTACAACCGGGGCAATTACCACCATTATAAGAACTACCACACCACTGGCAAACCAGAAGGTGTGGATGAGACATAGAAAGAATCAAAAGGTTAGGGAGGGGTAGGGATGAAGAATCAAATATGTGAGAGGGTAAAGGAGAATGTTTTTGGGTTTTTGATTAAACATTTTGTACAAAGGATAAAGAAAATGTTTTTGTGTTTTTGTGTTCGTTGAAAACTGAGTTTAAAATGTTTCGTGAACGGTTTTGTTTTGAGAATAAGAAAATATGAACAAAAGATGGATAAATGTACAATGGAACGAATTCCAAAGACACTAATCAGAAAAACCGTTTAGATACGCACACAACCTCCCCGGCAGCGGCGCCAAAAATTGATTGGCTCCAAATGGTCAACCTAAACTGACCAGGGATGGTCAGCAAGATGGTCAAACAGCTCAGAGTCAATGCTCCGTGGAAGTATAGGGTTTCCCCGGGTCGTTATGTCCCGACGAGGTGTGAATGGCTAACAAACGGTTCTGTGATCGGGTGAATTTGGATGAAAAGGGGTTTGAGATTGATTATGCTAAGGAATCTTACAAGGAAATAGCTTAAACAAGCTATATGAATAAGACGGGAAGCTAGGAAAAACCAGAAAAGATTTAAACCTAAAAACGCGTACGTTACGTTTAAATAAAACGTAAACGTACGAAATAAAAAGTGAAAACGGAAATCTGAAAACACCCAGGGGGTGAAAATGACTATTTTACAAATTACAAGATAACCAAAAATTTTTAGAAAAAGAAAATTACTTTTTACACTAATTAATTATTTAATATTAATTAATTACTAATTTTTACTAATTTTTAATATTTAAACAACTTAAATATAATACAATATTAATTAAATACTAAAAAGGTGAAAATAAAATTCCTAAAATTATAAAATAACTAAAAATAAGTTTTAAAAATAAAAATAAGTGTTTTTGTCTTTTTATGAATTTTCTATTAATTAATTACTAATTAAACATTAATTATCTAATTAAACTATTTTAAATTATAAAAAATACTAAATGAACAGTAAAAATACTAATAAAATTTCTAAAAATGTTTTATAACATATAAAAGCTATAAAAAAATATAAAAACTAGGTTTTGCTTAATAAAAACTAATTATGCTATTTTAAACTAATTATTAATTAATTATAAATAAAATTAAGATTAAATCTAATAAATACTTAATGACAAAATAAAAATCTGAAAAAATTGTTATAAATACTTTAATATATGAGGAATTTAAGAAAAATATAAAAAAGCTAAGTACTTAACAAAAATTTAAAAATAAAAATTAAAATTAAATTACATTAAATAGAAACTATCACTTAATATTAAATTTGTTTTTCTTGATTTTTCTTTTACAAACCTATTTAATACTTAAAAACAAACATTTTTTGTAAAAACAAACTTTTTGGAAATCAAAAATAAGCTGATTATGAAAGAAAAAAACAAACAGTTGACTTTGTTTGACCAAGTTGAGAAATAAGCTAAAATTGCATTAGGTGGGACCCACAATGGATGATTCAGACTCAAATGAGTTATATGAACTAGATTAAGCCATAATAAGCACAAGAGGATCACAAAATAAGCAAATAAGCCACAAAATAAGCACTTAGAACTTGTAGGCTGCACAGAAATGGGACAGAAAAGATGGGTTGATTCAGGTGGGTCCCAGTGGGTTCAAGGTCAAAGCAAAGGTCAATCTATGATCCCTACTATGAGGGGGGTTGAAAGGAGTAAGGTGGATGGGTTGTGGACCATAATGGTGGCCAGAAAACCACCACCAAGTGGTGGTGGTGGTGGTGTATCTGCTGAGACAGAGTAGTTTGCAGCCCTGCAGCTCACTTTGGAGAGCTGTGGGGCCCACCACAAAATTCACAAAAATAAAAGGGATGTGGGATATCAAAGATGAGGTGTTGGACTATAAGCACAACAAGTTTCAGAGGCTAGATCATCACATAAAAATCAAATAAATTCCTTGAAGTTTTGCAAAAATCTGAATTGTGCAAGTTTTGACTTTTGAAGAAAACTTTAAACTTTGACTTTTGTGAATTATGATTGAGATCTAATGACTTAATAAGTTGTAATAAGCTATAATAAACCTAAATTAAACAAGCTTAGCAACTATTGAACTGATTTGATGAGATTTGATTCCTAAAAAACTAACAGTTAAACCATTAATTAAGATTAAAAGAGTTTTGACTATTTTAAACTATGACTACTGGTTTTTCTTACTGAAACATAACTACCAACACAAATGAGACATGAGACTACCAAAAACAATAACACAAGCTCACTGTACCATAGTGAGCACACCTGTTCCAAACACTACTTTTAGCAACTCAAAATAAGATTTTCAAACAACCTTACTGATTAAGACCATGAAACAGGAAGATGAGCTTATGCTAACATGAAATAAACATAAATAAACATAAATAAACAACAATAAACAACAAACAACTAAGAATAACAGATTATGCTAAAAAATATGAGACTGAGCTTACAAATTCTTCCAACTGGGAACATGAGAACAAGGATCATTATCTAACCTAAAAGCTTCCCAAAAAGCTCCTAAACCATGGCCATCCAGATTCACACATGCTCCTTGCTTTCATAACCTTGAACACTGATTTTTATTTAATTTCTATTTTTTACTGATTTTATGATTTTTAAGTAAAACTGATTATAGGTCCACTAAATGATACAAAAGCTTCAACAAGCTTATATGAGACTGAGATAAGATTATAGAAACAAGAAACAGTAAAAATTAACAAGATTTGAAACAAAGTGTCAAATTCAATCAAAACTTGCAAATTTGGAATTCAAACTGAGAAACTAAAATTGAGACTGGAAATAACTTTCATTAACTTAAAAAAAATGATACAACATTAATTTAAGACTGAAATTAAAGGTTCATAACATGAAAATTAAATTTACACTACGAAGGGTCTAAAAACTAGTGACCACTATATTCTTCTCTTTTTCTTGATCTTTATAGCTCCTGGAGGTCAAATGGTCAAATCCCACTTCTATTTTAGCCGTTGGATGGGCTTCTATCATCTCAACCGTTTAAAAACCTTTTGGCAGGAAATGGGGAAAAGGCAGTTGTGAGTGTTTCTGGTGGTAATAAATGAGGAGGGGGGAAGGAGTGGGTGTAAGTGAGTATTAATGGATGTTAGGTGAATGTTTTGTGGAGAATTGGTGGCGGGGGGGGGGGGGGCACAGAGCATGAAACCAGGGAGAGTGGAAGGTGAACAGTGCGAGGGGTTGGGGGTGTTGACTAAGGTCAAAGACGGGGGAGTATTAGTTTTGGTGTGGGCCGGATTTGTATTGGGCTTGGGTGTTTGCTGGATCAGATTTGGTTTTGGGTTTGTTACTTGGGTGGTATTAATATTAAGGGTCCATTTGGTATATAAGTTTAATCACAAGGACCATTTTTGTAATTTTCATAAACTTGAGGGCTGCAAAATGAAACTTTCCCAAGGTAACCATAAGGACCTATTTTGACAACATTTGAGAATTACAAGTTCAAAGATTTATATTTTCCAAAATTAAAATACCCGGGGACCAAAATTGCAAATTTCCAAACTCCGGGGACAAAACTTGTAATTTTCTCAAAATTTTCATCCAGGGATTAAAAGTGATTTTTTTTTACTTCCCAAGGACCAAAATTGATTTTTCATTCAAAATTATCCCACCAGGGACCTTTTCTGCCAATATTTGAAACTCCAAGGACCAAAAGTGTAAATTTCCAAAACTTTCCAATTTTTCAGGTACTGTTCCCAGCAAGGAAAATTAAGACTTTGCCGTTTTCTTCACTTTTATGCTCCAAAAACGTCCAAAATGCTTCCTTTTCCAGAATTCACTCCAAAAGTACCTAAAATCACAAAAGGAACGATTTACGGTAATATTTGATCAAATAAATTCCAATTCCGGCTTAAATGACCCCCTAAAAACGGATCATTTTTCGCCTCATCATATACCCTTACACTTGAGATTTGCTTGTCCTCAAGCAAATGCGCTTTTATTCTAGTCAAAATACAAGTTAGGGGTCATTTAACAATAATATAAAAGTAATTACAACAAATAATCGTTCCACTAAAGACCAAAGACAAGCACGGAGGTCATACACTAGCACCTCACAAATAGTGTTTAGATACTCACATCTCTCGGGTGTAATAAAGTATATATCACAATATGGAAATGGAAAACATCTCTCACTACCTGTCATAGCAAAATAGATTACCATAGGCTTGGGAAAGGATCAAACCTCCACCACATGGTGTAAGCACCTAGGATAAACTATCAAAGAGGTCTTATAAAGGGTTATAACGTTAGGTGTAGGGATATGGAATACACGGTTTTGTTGGATATAGGCAGTCTTTACTGGTGGCGAGTTAATAATCTTGGTTAATTACATGTACAGTATGGCATTGCTAAGCCAAGACTAGACTCGACTTAAGCTAATAAATCCAAAATAACAAAAACATAAAATAAACACAGAATGAAACGGGATGGTAGTCCGTATGTTTTTTCTCCTTTTTTATTTTATTTTATTTTATTTATTTTTTTGCATACACTTTTACCCAACCATCCAAAATAATACATCATAGAGAATGAACATTCCCCTTACACTTGAATTTTTACATACTTTACAATAAACTAATCTAATGACTCGAATTAAGATAATCAAAACACTTGGAGTACTTTTAAGATTAACGCACATATAGGGGTAATAAAATGATGTTCTTCCCCATTACTCCATAACAATAAGTACTTTACCCATGAGTCCCAATCATCCCAAAATAATATGTACAAGGATATGACTCGACTTAGCAACTATGTAATCAATAAGATAATTAACAAAGGGTTTAAACAAATAACAATAATGCACTAAAGATAAGTGCATACACGAAAGGCTAAGGCGATTTAGGTGTACATTTAAGTGGGTTGTAACAAATTCTTCCTTTAAGTAAGATGCTTAAAGTTAGAAACGAAAAGATAGGCTCGGAGGGGTGTACTAGGGGTTTCGTGTACTAAAAATGAGTACAACGCTAATGGTGTGGAAAAAATTAATTGACTTTACTAGCCAAGTAATATGACTTAAATGGTCAAGTAATTATGATACGGGTTTAACACAAGGGTGATCCTAATGCCTCTTATCATGTAATAAATCCTACTACACGAATGTAGTCTCACTAGCGGTCTCGGGATGCATCATTAACGGAAGTTCTAGAATCTAAATGCTACCGGTACACTCATAAGCACTAATAGTGAATGCTTTTCCTATCAAATCTAAAGGCGAACCTCACATATTTGGGTGGAAAATTTTTCTGAATGGTACGGTTTTGTGCTAGTCATACAACTCCTATCCATGAGACGCTTGCTAAGGCTAAAGTTTCACTCCTAAATGTTGTAAAAAAAATTAAATTTGGCGCTAAAATTACACTAACAAGTATTTCTCATAGTTTTATTACACACCTACCATCAAACAAACAAACTCAAGTGAAAGTTTATCTATAAGGTATCATCATTTACCCTCCCCTTACACTTAGGATGAACATTGTCCCCAATGTTCAATTAAAGATTGTAAAAGTGAAATAGGTAAAAGAATGAAATCAAATACTCCCCTGATTCGCTCGGTGTGGATAGTGTGGTAACAAGGTTATATCTTCCTTCAAGAAAATGAACAATCAAATCTTCCCTACCAGAATATAAATCATCTTCTTGTAATATATAACCTGTTAAACCTGAGAAAACAAACAAGGCAACCTCGCATAAAATCGACAGCAATCTATATATGCTAACAAATCCTAGAAAACAATGTAAGATATAATGCTTGTGGAATGAATGTTTACAGATTTCCTGGAGATTATAAAACTAAAGATTCGACAAAAACTTTAAGACTCCGTTAGAAAAACAAAACTGGCAAAATTTCCAGATTTTTACACGTGACGCCGTTAGGAATTTCTTCCTGACGCTGTCAGAAGTAACCTACAGAAATCTTTTTGTTAAGTTTCCAGAAAATTTCTGGAAAAACTTTGTCCTACTTCCTGGAAAATCCTTCAAAACATCATTATGACTCGATACAAGCATTTGACTCTAACAAATACGAATATACATGTCCATTTAATATTGTGGAGAATCATGATCGGTTTTGTTTCTTAAAAACATATTTGGGGTTTCCCCTTACACTTATCTTTTGCGAAATACCTTTGGATGAAGTTAAGACTAAGCCAAACGACAAAATAAAGTATTTTCACCATTTTATTTTGAAACATGATCTACCAACAATAAAAATAAAGCATGCATACGGAAACAAATAACAATCAAACGAAATAGAAATCACACAAAGCATGGGTTGCCTCCGAAGAAGCTCTTTTCTTTATTTACGAGTCTTGTAGCTAGACTCAAGGTCATGGGTTATCAGGTGACCTCATCCTTGGTCTCATCCACCGATTGTAAATGTTCCTTATAGAGACCAAACACCTTATTCTTAATTGCTCCTATGATCCTATTGGAAAATTCTTTATCAACTCTATATTTTGGTCCTAAAGTCAAGAAATCCTTATAGAAAAGGCTCTTCTTTTCCCACACATAGTCCATGTCCTTTTTCTTATCCTCTTCACTGATTTCCTCGAAAGCACCAATGTTATCCATGTCAAATCGAGGCACAAAACGAAATTCTTTCATTCTATTAGACATCTTATAAGTGATCCTATCTGTGTCACTAGCAAATCGGATTGTCCCTTCTATCTCATCATATTCTAACTTGGACTCCTCAACAAATGGTTTACCAAACACAACATGGGATAAGCGACAATCAATAACATTAGCAAGATCTTCAACAACGATAAAGTCAGTGATATAAGTAAAATTCCCAACAAAGGCATGTAAACCTTTAATTCTCCCAACAAAGTTACAAACTCCACCGGGGTATTTGGGATCTCTTTTAGGTCCAAGTCTTGTTTTCACTATATCATTATAGACACTTGAGGAAATAATGTTGATTGGGGATTTAAAATCAATGTAAGCATTGTCAATATGTTTATACCCAATCATACATGGTATCTTAGCGTTCTTAGGATCGCCTCTCTTTATCTTAGGTTCGATTCTAGTAAAAAGAGGTCGAGGATTATCAACAAGATTATTATAGTACGCAATCTCCTCCTTACTGGGGTATAGATTAAAATAATCATCTAGCTTTGGATCAATCTCCCTTTCTTCAAGTTCCTCAACAACATCCTCAAAATCTTTAGTTCCTAGGTCCTCATTTGAATACAAGGTGGTCGCTAGGTCACTAAATGCATGGTCGAGCTCAACATTAATCAACCTATTAATCTCCCTAAGTTCCCTAATCTCATTCTCAATTTGTTCACGTAACAAAGCCACTTCTCTAGGGGAAAGGGGTGGATTCGCGTTTTCCAAAATGGTCCACGGAATAGTCAATGAATTTATTTTACTAACAAAGGCACGAAGAAAAAGATAGACTAAAGAAAACCTAAAAATAAAAATAAAATCTTACTAGAAAGGAATGTAGCAAATAGACCTAATAAAAAGAAATCCTAACCTAGACAATAACTATTCCCCGGGCTGCGGTGCCAAAAACTTGATGCGTGGGAATTGCACCAAGCTTTACCTCTCGAGGGATCTCGAGAAACTTACAACCCCCACCAGGCAGTGTACCTGATCGTTGTAGTATAGTATAGTGACAAGTACCGGGGGATTGATCGTTCAACTCAGGAATAGTGTCGCTAGGATTAGAAAGCCTAAAAACTAGGTCTAGAGGTGAGGGGTGATTCTTTTTGTATTTTTATATATTTATGAAAGCAAGTAAAATCTCGGGTTTTGGAAGAGTGGGCGGAATTAGTTGCTAGTCAACAACTAAGATGCAAAATGTAAATAAAGCTAATTAAACTAGTGGTGTGAACAATAATTGGGAGAATTGTATTTACTTAGATTTCACTACTCCCTAGATATATTTTACAGGTTAATTGTTTGTTACAGTTGCGTGGATGACGGGTTATATTCCTTAATACCAATCGTGGGGTGGCGTACGTACTTCCCTAACTCTATAAGCTCCTACTTCACTCCTATGTCGAGCCTGCAAGAAGCTCCTAACATGGGATCACTAGAATTCACTCATGCATTAAATACAACCATAAAAACCTAGTACGCATTGGTTCATGTTTCTTAAGACGTTCAAGCAAGTTACACATTGGAGATCTGCCAGTTTTCTTAAGCCTAACATCGAAATCATTCATCCATTACAACTATAAGCAAGCAATCAACCTATAATGAACATCTAGGTTTCATTACATCTAACAAACACACAAAAGATCTAGCCTAGCATGTTAAAATCAAGACAAGCGTAAGATATATTCAAACAACACATAGACATATTGAATGAATTGAAAGGATATTTATCTCAACTGAACATGAAAGGTTTCAAGGGGTGAAACCCTTGAAAATACTGTAAAAGTCGTGCTAGGGTTTATTGAGTTCGACCCTAAAATTCTCCTCTCTTTAGAATGAAAATTACAAAGAGTATATATAGATTTCCTAAGGTGTCGGCATCAAAAAGAAACTTCTGACGCCGTCTACCCGCCGCCCATAATATTCTTGGACTGCCTAGATCCAGATCTGACGTCGTCATGTGTAATGTTGCTCTCGGCCGTCACCACTTTTACTCTTGACGGCCTTGCTTTGACGCCGTCACGTTTTCATTGGGCCGTCACCATTTTTACTCTTGACGCCGTCATCAAATTGCTCTTGACGCCGTCAGGTACTGTTCCCAGCAAGGAAAGTTAAGACTTTGCCGTTTTCTTCACTTTTATGCTCCAAAACCGTCTGAAATGCTTCCTTTTCCAGAATTCACTCCAAAAGTACCTAAAATCACAAAAGGAACGATTTAGGGTAATATTTGATCAAATAAATTCCAATTCCGGCTTAAATGACTCCCTAAAAACGGATCATTTTTCGCCTAATCAGACATCTAGCTGTTAAAAGCATCCTTAAGAACGGGGAGTGGATTGAAGACCCTGAAAATGTTAAAGCTGAATTCCTGGAACATTTTCGTGCTCGTTTTCAACAGTCCGCTGGGATTTCTCCCTCGTTTAATGCTGATTCTTTTAACCACCATGCTTCATGTCAAAGTGAATACTTGGAACAACCATTTTCTCGTGAAGAAATTAAACGGGCTTGTGGGATTGTGGCGGTGATCGTGCGCCGGGTCCAAATGGATTCACCTTCAAATTCTTTACAGCTTTCTGGGACCTTTTAGAGGCGGATGTATTCCGTTTTGTTCAAGAATTCTTCCATACAGGTAAATTTCCTAAAGGCTGTAATGCCTCGTTTATTGCTTTGATTCCAAAGGTCTCTAATGCTATCTTGGTTACGGATTTTCGTCCAATTAGCCTTATAGGGTGTCAATATAAAATAATTGGAAAAATCTTAGCTAGCAGACTTAGCACGGTGATTGGAAAGTGCATTAGTCCGGAGCAATCGGCCTTTATTAAGGGTAGAAATATTCTTGATGGTCCTCTCATCCTAAATGAAGTCATGGCATGGTACCGTCAACCCAAGAAAAAACTTATGGTTTTCAAAGTCGATTTTGAGAAAGCTTTTGATTCTTTGAGATGGGATTTTTTGGATTTGATTATTGAAAAACTCGGGTTTGGTCTTAAGTGGCGATCTTGGATTTTTGGATTCCTTAGTTCCGCCCATTCTTCTATTTTGGTTAATGGGTCTCATACAGCCGAGTTTGTGATTTCTCGAGGCTTAAGACAAGGAGATCCCTTATCTCCTTTTCTTTTTATTTTGGCTATGGAAGGTGATGAGGCGAAAAATAAACCATTTTTTGGGGGTCATTTTAGCCCGGATTCGAATTTATTTGATCCAATATTGCCCTAAATCGTTCCTTTTGTCATTTTAGGTACTTTTGGAGTGAATTCTGGAAAAGAAAGCATTTTGGACGTTTTTGGAGCATAAAAGTGAAGAAAACGGCAAAGTCTTAATTTTCCGTGCTGGGAATAGTACCTGACGGCGTCAAGAGTCTTCAAGTGACGGCGTCAAGAGTAATACAAGAGGTAGAAGTGGATAAAGTCCGTGACGATCCAGAAGAGTTTTACACTAGGAACATGACGGCGTCACCATAGGCCGTCATGGTCCAAATAAGAGTGACGGCCCAGAGTAGAATTGTACATGACGGTGTCAAAAGTGGATCTAGGCAATCCGATTTCATTATGGGTGGCGAGTTGACGGCGTCAGAATTTTCTTCTTGATGTCGTCACCCTGTAAAATCTATATATAGTTTTGAAAATTTCATTCATTAGAGAGGAACAAGTAGGGTATAACTTTGGAGAGAAACCCTAGTTCGAATATTACAGCTTTTTTAAGGGTTTTTACCCTTTGAAACCTTTCATGTTCAATTGAGATAAGTACTCTTTCAATTCATTCAATGTGTCTATGTGTTGTTTGAATATATCTTACACTTGTCTTGGATTTAACATGCTTGGCTAGATCTCTTGTGTGTTTGCTTAGATGTAGTGAAACATAGATGTTAATTATGGGTTGATTGTTTGTTTATAGTTGTTACGGATGATTGTATTCGATGTTAGGCTTAAGAAAACTGGCAGACTTCCATTGGTGACATGCTTGAACATCTTAAGAAACATGATCAGAGGTGTACTATGATTTTTGGTTGTATTTAATGCATAGGAGAATTCTAATGATCCCATGTTAGGAGCTTCTAACGGCTAGACATAGGAGTGAAGTAGGATCCTATAGAGTTTGGGAATATTGTACACGGCCCTACGACTAGTATTAAGGAATACGACCCGTCATCTATGCAATTGTAACAAACTATCAACCTGTAAAAAGATATCTAGGGAGTAATGAAACCTAAGTAAACACAACTCTCCCTATTATTGTTCACACCACTAGTTTAATTAGATTTCATTTCATTTTTGTTATTTTATTTTGATTGCATCTTAGTTATTGGGCTAGTTGATTAGCAACTAATTCCGCCCACTCTTCCAAAAACCAAGATTTTACTTGCTTTATAAAAATATAAAAATACAAAAAGAATCATCCCTCACCTCTAGACCTAGTTTTTAGGCTTTCTAATCCTAGCGACACTATTCCTGAGTTGAACGATCAATCCCCCGATACTTGTCACTATACTATACTACAACGATCAGGTACACTGCCTGGTGGGGGTTGTAAGCTTCTAGAGATCCCTCGAGAGGTAAACCCTGGTGCGATTCCCACGTATCAGAAGGATTGCATGTGCGCACGTGTAAAGCTGAGGAGTTGGGTCTATATAAAGGTGCTTCATTCGGACGTGCTAACATGAACATTTCTCATCTCATTTACGTTGATGACGTCATTTTCTTTGGTGATTGGTCTTACACAAACGTGCACAACTTGTTATGTGTGCTTCATTTTTTTATCTTATCTCAGGGCTCAAAATAAATGTTCGTAAAAGTAACGTCCTTGGCATTTCTGTTTCTGATAATGAGGTTTCTGATATAGCGACCATTGTTGGTTGTGGGGCGGCTAAATTTCCTTTGAAGTACCTTGGCATTCCAGTTGGATGTAGTATGACTAAGTGTTCTAACTGGAATTCGATCATCCAGAAGTTCATTTCTAAATTATCTTTATGGAAAGCTCATTTACTTTCTACTGGCGGCCGTCTTACTCTCATTAAGTCGGTGCTAGGTAGCCTTCCCACTTACTATATGTTGATTTACATGTTGCCGGTGCATGTTCAAAAGAAACTTGAATCGTTGCGCAACAATTTCTTTATTGGTGTTGATCAAGATGAGAAGAAAATGACATGTGTTAAATTGAAAAAGTGCCTAGCGAGTAAGAAGTTGGGAGGCCTTGGTATTGGTAGCATTTTCGGGCTTAATATTGGTCTTTTGTTCAAATGGTTATGGAGGTTTTTCACTCGGCCTACTGATCTTTTGGCTTGCGTTATTAAGAGCATCTATGGGTTGCATTGGGGCGTTCATGATGGTGCAGCTTGTAGATCTAATCTAAGCACATGGGGTGCTATTTTATCCTCGATTAGGCGCTTAAAGCAGAAAGGCATTGATCTTCTCTCCATGTGTACTCACAAGATTGGTAATGGTGTATTTACCCATTTTTGGGAGGATTCTTGGTGTGGGAATCAGCCTCTCAGATTTATTTTCCCACGCATATATATGCTCAATACTGACAGAGAGTGTTCTATTGCAAATAGACTTTCTATTCTCATTTCATGTTCTGCTCTTAGACGTTTTCCAAGACATGGGGCGGAATTGGCCCAACTTACTGCCTTGCATGCTATGATTGGTGATGTTGTGCTATTGGACGATCCTGATTCTTGGAACTGGTCTCTTAATGCCTCTATTGGGTTTTCAGTTGCGAGTGTGCGTTCCTTGGTGGATGATCATACCTTAGACGTGGATATGTACGCTACTAAATGGAACCGTTGCATTCCTATTAAAGTTAATGTTTTTCTATCGAGAATGATGCTTAATAAAATCCCTTCCAGGGTAAATCTTGATAGGAAGGGCATTGATGTTGGTTTGGTTCTATGTCCCATTTGTCAAGATGATGTTGAAACGGTTAACCATATTTTCTTTTCTTGCAATATGGCAAAGGATTTGTGGGCTTTGTTGGCTAGATGGTGGAATTTGGACATTGTAGTTTTTGATAACATTTTAGAGTGGTTCGAGTGGCTTCCTTCTCTTCATATCTTGAATATGGTGAGGTTGGTTCTCGAAGGGGTAGGGGGACTCTCATTTGGTTTATTTGGCGCTTTCGGAATCTTTTGGTCTTTTCGAACCCTCCTCCTAAGAAAGCGTTGCTTTGGGATCTTATTGTTTCCCAATCATTCTTGTGGATTTCTTCTAGAAATCCTATGTTTAATTTTAGTAGGGTTGGTTGGTTGTAAAACCCTGTAGCTAGCTTTGCTTCTTTGTAATTTCTTTTTCTAGCTTTTGCTAGTTTTTATAATATATCGCCGTTCAAAAAAAATGTTGTTTATATTATTGTGAAGTAATAAATTAACTTGAAAATACTATTGAAACCAAAAGATGGTGTTCATAATTACTTTAGTTAAACATATTTTTGTTTCATTGTAAAGATATAAACATAAAGTCTTTTAATTGTTACAAGACTTATAATAAAGTAAGACGTTATCTTGTTATGTTTTTTAATTAAGACATTTACATGAAGTTATTAATTTGTTAAATGACTTATAACAGATTGTAGGATTATAACAGTTTATGTTTTCTTGTAAAGACATTAACATAAAGTAACTTTGTCAAAAGTAGTTGTGTTATAAAGCATGTAATTGGCGTGAAAAATATTATTATACCATTAAAATGACTTAGTTGGTAAATAGACAAGCCAAGAGGAATATGGTTATCTTAAATATTGTTAGATTGTCTTACAATATTAATACTAATGAAATACCAAATGTTTATGGTATGTTCAGTTAGAAAAATCAAACTCTTGTTATATCGTTTGATTAAAGATAACTATGACATCTCTTCTTCTAAAAGTTATCAAGCTTAGAAAATTGAGTATGAATTCAATATACTCAATTAGACTCCAACCTAGAAGATTAATAAGACACCATAATATGATGGAATGTGATGAATCACATTAAGTCTTAAATTGAAGTTCTGAATTTGTTCAACTTCTTATGAAGAGGTGATGAGTGCTCAAATACTCATCATTTTTGGTCAAATCTGAACTGCAAAACATACAAAAACACTCAGAAAGTCATCAAAATACTTAAATTATCCCAGGGATTGTGTTTTATGTGTTTTAAATGCAAAATAAGTAAAAACAAATGAAAAATGATCAAAATTTGCAATATTGGCAGTTTCAGTCCCCCAAGTTTCAAAACTTGTCAAAATTAGTCCCTGAGCACTTATTTTGAAAGAAAAGTCAACCTAAGTCCTTCAAAAATCGAAAGTTATCAAAAATGGACTTTGGGAGAAAAGTTTTGAAAATTTACATGTTTGGTCCCTGGAGTTTGAAAAATGACATAAATGGTCCCCGGGAATTTCTAAAGTTGAAAAATGGCATTTATGACCCATAGGCATTCAAAGCTTGGCAATTTTAGTCCTTAGGAAGAGTTTGGAAGAATGCCACAACACACCCTCAATTTTTAGAAAATACAAATATGGTCCTTGTGTTTTTTATATACAACCAAATGGACCTTAATCTTAAATAAACAAACAAACCAACCAACACCCTAATCCAGCCCACAGCCTAGCCTACCAAACAACCAGGCCCAAACATCTCACCCTCTAATATTATACCCGGTCAAACCCCAAGTCAAACCTCGACCCCCGGTTACTGTTCACCTTCCTTCCCCCTAATCCCACCATTAACACCCTAATTACCAGGGTATTCTGTCCCCTGCTCCCCCATTTTCTTCACCAAACACTCAACCTCACACTCTCATGTCCCCTCCTCCATTAATGCACCAACCAACTTCACCTAAACCACTACCCTGCCTTTACCATATTTCCTGCCAAAATGCAGTTGAAGGTTAGGATCACTCAAAACCCATCCAATGGTTCACAAAGAAAGTGGGAAAAGCAAAGAAACCCACATGGGTCTATAAAAGTCAAGAAAAGAAGTGAAGGATGTAGTAGTTAGTGTAATTTAGTTTTTAGTTTAGTTAAATTAATGTCGGATTAATTGTAACTTTTAAATTCAGTAAAACTTTAGTTTGTAATCTCTTTTCCCAAGTTAATTTAAGCTTATGAGTTCTTAATTTAAGCTTTTGTTCTCCTTTTCTGTTTATGCATTTTTTTTCTCAAAAATCTCTATATCACTTAATGTTGGAAACTGTTGTTGTTTAGAGTTTACATAAGCTTAATTATACTCAAGTATAAGCTTTCTAAAGCTTAGAAAGCATTAGCATTCAGTTTGATAAGAAAAGCAAAAATAATCAAAAATCAAGAAAAATAGTTAATAAATAAAAAATCAAGCCAGAAAATAGGATGAGGAATGATAAAGGAAGGATTTGGTTTGGAAGTTCTTTAAGGAGTTTTGGTTTGTGATTCAGTGTTCTGGTTACCCTGATAACACATTTTCAGCTGTGAATCATATGTAAGTGATATAACTGATTTTTGCATAATATTATTATTGTTGTTATCTGAGATAAGGTAGTGATCATTTAGTTTCTAACTAGTGTATGTAATTAGTTTGTGGCTTAAAAATCAGATTTGGTAGTATTACACCCCTAGTTGTAGTGTTAACAGTTCACATAGGGGGTGTTTGGTTTAACTAAGTTCTATGGGTATTTGTTGTTTAAAGTCCTTGTTCTCTATTTCATTAGTTTATATTAGAGTGACATTAGTTCTCTAAGGCATTAAATTGGTTGCTCAAACACAAAAAAGTCAAAATCCTAGTTTTGGTATCCTCATAGTCAACTGTGAGGGTTTTGGGACCTCAAATCCATCACATTAGCTTATAAGTTGTAGGTTTAGCCTAATTTAGCTTTATTACAGTTCATTATAACTTGTTTGATCATTAAATTAAGGTCCAAAGCTCAATTAAGTCAAATACCAAGTTTTCATTCAAAAGTCAAATTTCACTTTGGTAGAAAAACCATTTTTTCAAGGATTTATTTAGAATTTTGTGGTTAGATCTAGGTCTTGATCTTTTCAGGACTTGTAGTCCCCTACCTCATCTATTGAATCCCATCTTCCTATGATTTTTGTGAATGTTTCTGTGGGGTCCACACCTGCTCAAAGACACCTGCAGGGCAAGGTAATGCCCTGCTACACAGACCTTAGTCCAACACCCTATCTTTCATGGCCACCTGGCTTCCCTAGTGGGCCCCACCTCCTGAGCTTTGGCTTACTGGAAAGCCTATAAGCCCTACTTGTAGTTTCTGGGCTTATTCTTGGCTTATTGGCTTATTAGATAGGGCTGCAAGGGTCTTCAACCTTGTCTCATTTCTGTGTGAGCTATGGTATAAGCCAAGTGCTTTTTGGCCTTCCCCAGCTTATTTCTTGTGCTTAATCCTTTCTTTTTGTTTATTTCTAGTTTTCCTAGCTTGTTGTAGCTTATTTAACCTCTTTTGCTCAGATGGTGGCTTATTCTCAGCTTTTCCTTAGCTAGTTTGACCAAAAGTCAACTGCCAAGGAAATAAGCACTCACAAGTGCTTATTTCTGAGATTCAAGCATTGTTCCTTTTTTAAAAGTTTGTTATTTTAGTTTATAAGTAGATTTGAAAAAGAAAAAGCTAGAGAAAACCAATTTTAAATCAAGTGATAGCTTCTATTTAAGAAGTTTGAGCTTATTAGCTTATTTCTCAGCTTTTTCCTTAAGCACTTTTCCATTTTATATTTTTCTTATATTTCTGCACTTATAATAGATTTTTAGAAAAAGTTTCAGATTTTTCTTTGTTTATTTAGTATTTATTATAATTTAAATTAGTTTTAAGTAATTAATAAATAGTAATTAATTAGTAATAATTATTCAAAAAGTTTTAAAAATATATTTTCTGTTTTAAAATTAGTTTTATATTACTTTAGATTTTTATAAGTTTTAATTTTATTTTTCTAAGCTTATTTTACATTTTCTTATTATTTAGTGTATTTTTAAATAGTTTAAATTAGTTTTTAATTAATAATAATTATTAAAAAAGTAGGAAAATTATATTTTCAGTTTTAAAATTAGTTTTATAATATTGTAGATTTTTCCAAATTTATTTTTCATATTTTTAGTATAATTTCGTAATTAGTTATAATTTAGGTTAATTTAAATAATTAATAAGTAATTAGAAAATAGTATTTAATTAATATTAATTAATATAGTAGTGTAAAAATTAATTTTAATTTTCTAAAAATTTTATTTTATTATTAGGATTGTAAAAATGTGATTTTCATCTTTGTAAGTATTTTATTTCACCAAAACTCGCGCTTTATTCTATACGTTCACGTAACTTTAATCTGAACGTACACGTTTTTAGGTTTAAAACGTTTCTGGTTTTTCTAAATCTCCAGTTTTGTTCATATAACTTATTTAAGTTGTTTCCTTTTAAAATTCCTTAGTGTAATCAATCACAACCCTTTCTTGTCCAAATTCACCCGATCACAGATTCGTTTGAATACAATCCACACCTCGTCGGGACATAACGACCCGGGGAAACCCTATATTCCACAGAGCATTGAGCCTAAGGAGTTTGACTTTGTTGACCACATCCGTGGTTGACTTTAGTTGACTGCTTTTGCCTAAATCAAAATTTGGCGCCGCTGCCGGGGAGGTGTGCGCGCTATTCTAAACGGTTTTGCGTATTAGTGAATCGGGATATACACTCATTGTATATTTACCCACCCTTGTTCATATTATCTTCTTATTTTCATATAAAAACAAAACTGTTCCTGAAAACATTTTAAAATCAATTTTCAACGAACACAAAAACACAAAAACATTTTCTTTCTTATTTGTACAAAATGTCTTTCCAAAAATCCAAAAATATTCTCCTTTACCCTCTCACATCTTTGATTCTTCATTCCTTAACCTCCCAAACCTTTTGATTCTTTCTATGTCTCACCCACACCTTCTGATTTTCCACTGGTGTGGTAGTTCTTATAATGGTGGTAATTACCCCGGTTGTGGCATGGTAGAGTCAGGAAACGGGTCTGTCTATAACCAAGATCCCTATTCTTACCATGACATGACTGATTTATTCCATCAGCTACAACACCATGAGACTCAGCAGTTTTACTGTTGTGAGTACTGTGGTGGTTCACACTACAGCTCTGATTGTCGATCGGGAAACACGCTTGTCTATGAGCAGTTTCCTGATAACAATTATGACTCTAGCACATACCACCCACAGCCGCATCAGTTTTACTGTTGTGAGTACTGTGGAGGTCCACACTCTAGCTCAGATTGTCAAACAAGGAATCCATTTCCTTGTAACAATTACGACTATTCGTTTTCAGACCCACCTCCACAGTACCAAATGATCCAAGCAACTCCTCATGATACTGATCAAGACCTTTTACTAAAGGCTCTTGATATATTGAAAGAACTTAAGGAGGAGTTGGTTACTACATCGTTTCAAGACTCTCGTGAGAAATCTATGGCAGAATTACTTGCTGAGGAACGAGATGCTAGAAACGAATTGAGCATGGAAGAATTGCTAGTCTTAGAACAAGCAGCTATAACACGTGCCAAATTTCGTAAAGCTGCTCTTCTAGACTGTGATGACGATAGTGATAATGAAGACACCCTTGATATCCTTCAATTTTATAAGGGTTCGTCAAATTCATCATTTGTGATTCCTCCCATTGAAAAACAGGGAGAAAATAATGAGACGGAGAAATTACTAGCAGAAGATCAAATGGAACTCGTACAATCCATGAATGCTAGCTCCTCTCCACTCCCTCAGTCTATTGATATCACACCCGAAGTTCACACTCACTCTCTTAACATGGGGGATGAGCATCTTAGCACTGTTCCTGATAAGGAATCGGACGAATTCATAAAGTCTATTGTTGAGAACCTTGTCCCAATCCCAAGAGAGTCACAGGGAAATTTTGATCATATGTGTGATTTACCTTCCCTTCTTGAGTGTTCAAACGATCATTTTGAGACTTAGATTTTAATGATGATTGTACATCTCATGGAGACATTGAGTATATTGAGGCATCACTCCCACAGTTTGATGTTGATCCTCTTCTTGAGGAGTTCGCCGATGAACTTACTCACATCAATCCACTTTCATTAGAAAGTGATGATGGTCTCCTCGATTTCGAAGCCGATCTGGGAGAAATTGAAAGTCTCCTATATCATGATCCACCACTCACTTCTTATCCTAACAGTCTAATAGAGAATGATAATCACTTTGTTCCCGAATCATTCAAAACTACTCTCACCAATCCTCTTTTTGAATTCGATTCTGAATTCACTTTGATTTCTGATAATCCATTCTTTGATATTCAGAATGAGGATCGTGATGAGTCTATTCCGGAACATGAGTTCACAGATTCAAATCTTGTGAATGATTCTCTTCATAAGGAGTTCTCCGGTGAACTCACTCATCATATCATGACTCCTCCAGAGTATGATAGCCCGGGGGGAGATACACTCAATCATGAGGATTTTCAAATTCCCACCCACCCTCCCGGGATGTTTTTGAGCTTAACCCTAGAAATCCAAATTCAGGCTAATGAGCCTGCTCTCGAGGAAGAAAATCTAATCATGATTTTCATCATGGTTTTCTTCCTTTTCTTCACCTATAAGGTGACTTCTTCTCTTCTTCACTCCTTCGGGAATGAAGATACCATCTTTGATCCCAGCATTTTTATTTACCATTATCTTGAGCCGGGTACTTATCTCATCGGTGTCAAACTTTCACGTGCTTTAAATGTTTATCCAAACATCTTGAATGAAAGTCCGATGGAGATTGTTTCTTCCACATCATGCTTCCCCATGAACCAATGAATTCGGGGTCGAGTCAAGCTAGAGACTCGGTAAACAAAAATAGTAGCATGCATATAGGGTTTTCACCCTAAGTATGGGGGAGTTCCCCTACTGTGGTTACCAATGAAGTGAAAAACAAATGGTGTTTCCACATTTAGCTTGTAATATTGCCCTTTTACGTTCAAAGAGTCGGCATAATAGCCGGAACTTTGAATATTGAGGACAATATTCATTCTAAGTGTGTGGGGGGGATATTCTAGCGAATTTTATCACATTTTACCATCTAGTACCCCCTTTTGGCCAAAATTTCAAAATTTTAAAAAAAAATTCACTTGTGCTTCAAAATTTTTGTGGTTATCAGTCCACCATGTCTGAACGACAAAAGGATTGGCTAATCCAGGAGCAAACGGCTCTTGGTAATGATATATCAAATCCGTTTATGGCTTGCAATTTGCCCAAAATTGTATGGTACCTCAACTCGCCATATCCAAAAAAGTTAATGAGTTGGCTAGCCCGCAAGATTATGGCTTGTGGTAAAGGCAGTGGAAAAACCATAATTGGTAATCAGCTCACCAAGATGTTGACTATTCCATCAAGAGTTGGCTAGTCTAGAAGCAAACGGCTTTTGGTAAAGACAAATCAAATCCGTTGACAGCTGGTGGTTTGCTCAAAATCACATGGTTATCAAGTGGACCATAGTTCTTACTTGAACGGATACATTTGGCTACTCCAGAAGTAATGGCTTTTGGTAAAGAGATTAAAATCCATTAAGTTTTCAAAATAGTTTGTTGCTAGGGACTAGCAATATTTTAGTGTGGGGGATTGATGAGTGCTCAAATACTCATCATTTTTGGTCAAATCTGAACTGCAAAACATACAAAAACACTCAGAAATTCATCAAAATACTTAAATTATCCCAAGGATTGTGTTTTATGTGTTTTAAATGCAAAATAAGCAAAAACAAATGAAAAATGATCAAAATTTGCAATATTGGCAGTTTCAGTCCCCCAAGTTTCAAAACTTGTCAAAATTAGTCCCTGAGCATTTATTTTGAAAGAAAAGTCTACCCAAGTCCTTCAAAAATCAAAAGTTATCAAAAATGGACTTTGGGTGAAAAGTTTTGAAAATTTACATGTTTGGTACCTGGAGTTTGAAAATTCACATAAATGGTCCCCGGGAATTTCAAAAGTTGAAAAATGGCATTTATGACCCATGGGCATTCAAAGCTTGGCAATTTTAGTCCTTAGGAAGAGTTTGGAAGAATGCCACAACACACCCTCAATTTTTAGAAAATACAAATATGGTCCTTCTGTTTTTTATATACAACCAAATGGACCTTAATCTTAAATAAACAAACAAACCAATCAACACCCTAATCCAGCCCACACCCTAGCCCACCAAACAACCAGGCCCAAACATCCCACCCTCTAATATTATACGCGGTCAAACCTCAAGTCAAACCTCCACCCCCGGTTACTGTTCACCCTCCTTCCCCCCTAATCTCACCATTAACATCCTAATTACCAGGGTATTCTGTCCCCTGCTCCCCCATTTTCTTCACCAAACACTCAACCTCACCCTCTCATGTCCCCTCCTCCATTAATGCACCAACCAAATTCAGCTAAACCACTTATAGGTGCAAAAAAATCGGTTTTTTTCGGTTTTCAGTTTTTTAATAACCATTTATAAAAAAACCGGTTTTTCGAATAACCAGTTTCGGTTCGGTTTCGGTTTTTCGGAATCGGTTTTCTTCGGTTATAAATGTTCGGAATCGGTTTTTTCGGTTACCAATTTTCGGAATCGGTTTTTTTCGGTTTTTTACCGGTTTGTTTTTTTCGGTTAAAAATATTCAGATTCGGATTTTTTATCGGTTATCGTGAGAAGTATTGCTAGTTGACAAGAATGGCCCCCTTCCTTTTATTTATAATTCCCACCCTCAATCCTAACATTTTCATTTTAACCCTTCCTATTTAAATATATAAACCATTTATTTTATTAAAAATTCATTTCACCCACTAATAAACACACACCACTCTCTCTCTAAAATTCTCTTCTCCCCCTTCTCTCTATAATCCGGCCGACCACCGGCCGCCGCCGTCTTCTCCGGCGAGATTCCGGCCACTTTTATTTTATTACACCAAAAGATAGATCGGGACATGCTCGTTCCGAAAGTACAAGCCGATTTAATCAAAACCACCACGAACCCCTCTAAACACCACTAGCCGCCGCCCCTAGCACCACCATCAACAACACTACGATTCACCACCTCCCTTCTCATTTTTTTCTTTTTCTTTTCTTGCTCGGTAAAACATCCAAACGCACCCTATTTGTTATAAAATTTTTACATTTTTATTTATTTTATTTATATATACCGAAAATATATATTTTATAAGGGTGTATATATATATATAAAATAATAAATAAATAAAAAATAAATAAAACCGGTTAAAACTGGTTTTATTTAAAAACCGGGTAAAACCGGTTATGGAACCGGTAAAAAACCGATTGGGCCTAAAAACCCATAACCGGCCCAACCGGTTCAGTTAAAAAAAACCGGATCGGTTTTTTTATAACCGGTTTTGTAAAAAACCGGGTCCGGTTTAACCGCCGGTTTAACCGGGTATCGATTTGCACCTCTAAAACCACTACCCTGCCTTTACCATATTTCCCGCCAAAATGCATTTGAAGGTCAGGATCACTCAAAACCCATCCAATGGTTCACAGAGAAAGTGGGAAAAGCAAAGAAACCCACATGGGTCTATAAAAGTCAAAAAAAGAAGTGAAGGATGTAGTAGTTAGTGTAATTTAGTTTTTAGTTTAGTTAAATTAATGTCGGATTAATTGTAACTTTTAAATTCAGTAAAACTTTAGTTTGTAATCTCTTTTCCCAAGTTAATTTAAGCTTATGAGTTGTAAATTTAAGCTTTTGTTCTCCTTTTCAGTTTATGCATTTTTTTTTCTCAAAAATCTCTATATCACTTAATGTTAGAAACTGTCGTTGTTTAGAGTTTACATAAGCTTAATTATACTCAAGTATAAGCTTTCTAAAGCTTAGAAAGCATTAGCATTCAGTTTGATAAGAAAAGCAAAAATAATCAAAAATCAAGAAAAATAGTTAATAAATAAAAAATCAATCCAGAAAATGGGATGAGGAATGATAAAGGAAGGATCTGGTTTGGAAGTTCTTTAAGGAGTTTTGGTTTGTGATTCAGTGCACATTTTTAGTTGTGAATCATATGTAAGTGATATAACTGATTTTTGCATAATATTATTATTGTTGTTATCTGAGATAATGTAGTGATCATTTAATTTCTAACTAGTGTATGTAATTAGTTTATGGCTTAAAAATCAGATTTGGTAGTTTTACACCCCTAGTTGTAGTGTTAACAGTTCACATAGGGGGTGTTTGGTTTAACTAAGTTCTGTGGGTATTTGTTGTTTAAAGTCCTTGTTCCCTATTTCATTAGTTTATATTAGAGTCACATTAGTTCTCTAAGGCATTAAATTGGTTGCTCAAACACAAAAAAGTCAAAATCCTAGTTTTGGTACCCTCACAGTCAACTGTGAGGGTTTTGGGACCTCAAATCCATCACATTAGCTTATAAGCTGTAGGTTTAGCCTAATTTAGCTTTATTACAGTTCATTATAACTTGTTTGATCATTAAATTAAGGTCCAAAGCTCAATTAAGTCAAATACCAAGTTTTCATTCAAAAGTTAAATTTCACTTTAGTAGAAAAACCATTTTTTCAAGGATTTATTTAGAATTTTGTGGTTAGATCTAGGTCTTGATCTTTTCAGGACTTGTAGTCCCCCACCTCATCTATTGAATCCCATCTTCCTATTATTTTTATGAATTTTTTGTGGGGTCCACACCTGCTCAAAGACACCTGCAGGGCAAGGTAATGCCCTGCTACACAGACCTCAGTCCAACACCCTATCTTTCATGGCCTCCACTGGCTTCCCTAGTGGGCCCCACCTCCTGAGCTTTGGCTTATTAGAAAGCCTATAAGCCCTATTTGTAGTTTCTAGGCTTATTCTTGGCTTATTGGCTTATTAGATAGCGTTGCAAGGGTCATCAACCTTGTCCCATTTCTGTGTGAGCTGTGGTATAAGCTAAGTGCTTTTTGGCCTTCCCCAGCTTATTTCTTGTGCTTAATCCTTTCTTTTTGTTTATTTCTAGTTGAACCTAAGGAGTTTGACTTTGTTGACCACATCCGTGGTTGACTTTAGTTGACTGCTTTTGCCTAAATCAAGAGGTTATTAGCAAAGTAAATCAGGAACTATCAATATGTATTTGTAATATCCTAAAAGAGAACATTGTATTGTTTCTCTATTTGCTAAGTATTTAAAGATAGTCTTTAAATTACTAAAAGCAAGTGGGAGTTTTGATCTTTAAAAGATAAAATTACAAGATACATAATCTTCTAAAATACACTAGTAAATATCGTGATGAGGTTTGACAATAAAATGTTAAATCTCAAAATGATGGAATTCTCATTCATAGAATAGAAAAATATCTCAGATATTTGATTAATATGCTGAGGGCTATGATTTACAGGATTATTGTAAACCTGATAATCATTATGATACATTATCAAATATGAAATTGGGTAAAGTACACATTGTTGGGAATTATACTAACAGTTACCATGGCTAGTGAAGACATTACAACTGCTGAAGAATGTACTTGCAGTGGAAACTCATTACCACTGCAAGAACATATATTACCACTGCTGTTTAGATAACTGTTAGGAAATGTGTTTAGATAAATATAGAATAGATCTTGTGTATATCTTATTCTATTAGCATTATACTTATCTTATAGAAGAGGACTCCTTGTGCTATAAAAGGAGATCCTAGGTTAAAGGTTAGATATACGTTTTCTAGAGCTTCAAGGTGTAACCCTAGTGATACAAAGATCACTCGCATTATTATCATTAATAATATTGGAGCTAACCGTTTGTCACATACATTGTTCTCATTCATTAACAACTGTTTCATTCACTCACAATCAAACTTCTAAGTGTTACTAAGTAAATTCTGCATAGTTAGTGATATAACTCAAAATATCAATCTAACACAGATGAAGGTGTTTAGATCCATCAAGTGGTATCAGAGCCAGGCTTTGATACTTTGATTTAGAAGACTCTAGTTCACTCAGAAGAATCAATGGAGACAGAAACTAGTCAATCAAACATTGCTGCTAAGCTTCCAAAGCTTAAGTTGAATGACTTTGAGATGTGGAGGCTTATGATCGAACAATTCTTTATGGTGCAAGACTATACACTTTGGGAGATCATTATGCTTGGTAATTCCTTTAAACCAAGTTCTATCTCACAGATGGTTGGTGGCAAGGAAGTAATAAAGGTTAACACTGGACCTGTTACTAATGATGAAAGACTTCAGATGAAGAATGATCCGAAGGCCAGAGGTTTGTTGCTGATGACACTTCCCAGAGATCAAGTTCTAGCATTCAGCAAGTACAAGACTGCAAAGACTCTTTTTGAGGAGATCTGTAATGTTTTTGGTGGTAATGATTCCACCAAGAAGACTCAAAAGACCCTGCTGAAATAGACTTATGAAAACTTCGGTTCAACAAGTAATGAATCTATTGATAACATCTTCACAAGGCTACAAAAGATTGTTACTCAACTCACTGTTTTTGGAATTGAGGTGGAAAGTGAAGACCTCAATCTAAAGTTCTTAAGAAGCTTACCCTCTGATTTTGGAACCAATTTTGCAGTGTGGGAAGATAAGCCAGATTTGGAGACCATGAAACTCAATGATTTGTACAATAACTTCAAGGTTATTGAACAAATATTGAAGAAAGCTGGCAAATTAAGCACAGGTTTAGGAAGTGTAGCACTCATATCATCATCTCTTGATGATAGTTCAGATGAAGAAAGTGACAGTGATAATGACAGTGCTAACATAGTTGTTTCCACTGGTAGTGGAAATGTTTCCACTGGTAGCTCAAAGAGACAGATTGTAGGACTTAGTGATTCTACCTTTTATGCCTTTATATCAAGTCAAGTGGGTGGTTCAATTCTCAATCATGAGGATTTGGATCAAATTTATGAAGATGATATGGAGGAGATGGACATTAAATGGCAGGTGGCATTACTAAGCTTAAGAACAAAGAAGTTTTGGAAGAAGACTGGAAGAAAGATTAACATCAGTGGCAATGAGACAATAGGTTTTGACAAAAAGAAGGTGGAGTGCTATAATTGTCACAAGAAGGGGCACTTTGCCAGGGAGTGCAGGAAACAAAGGAAATCTGACAGCAGGTCAACTTGGTATAAGCAGGACAAGAAAAAAGAACCTACAACTGATGAGCCAAAGGGGCTATTGGTTATTGATGGAGTGAGCTTTGATTGGAGCTTTATGACTAAGGATGAAGATGATGATTCAGAGTCTGCAATGGTTGCTACTGAGCTTGCACTAATGGCTTTTTCTGACTCTGAGGTACAAATTAATAATGCTTGCTCTAAAACTTGTAAGGCCTTAAAAGAGTATGAGAAAATTAAAGCACAATATGATGAACAATTGCTAGAGTTAAATCATACTAATTATAACTTAGCAAATCATAAAAGAGGCTAGGTGTTTTAGAAACTCAATTAGAGCATTATAGGGCAAATGAATCTAAGTTCAATGATCATATTGCAGTATTAAGAAGAGACTTAGATTATCAGGTTGCTGTAAACAAGGTTCTTAGGGAAGAACTAGAAAAGGTTAAAATGGCTCGTGAGAATATAAAGATAACTTGCAATACACTGGATCACCAATCCAAGTGTATTGAAAAAATTTGGGAAGCCCAAGTTGTGAACAAAGCCAAATCAGGAGTTAGATACAAATCAGTTCCATCACCTCCTGGCATTGACTTAGCTCACACAGGATTAGAAGAATTCCAGGAACCACCTGTGACCTATGGACCAAAATTTGTTAAACCAGCTGTTATTGAAAAGGTTCAGGTTGAGGTTGATACATTTGATAGTGCTAGTGACTCATCTCTTAAAGATGAAAGTTTGAATGTTAAGTCTAAACCTAGTGTTCCTGAGAATGTAAAAGTGGAGGTTAAAAAGAGTATTCCTGATGTTGTCAAAGAGAAGCCTAGGTCACAACCTAATTTCACTAGGCCCACTACTAGATATGCAGAGATGTACAGAAGTAGGTCACCAACTCCTAGGGGTAATATGAGGAGTTGGAATCATGTTAAATCTAGGCAATTTGGTAGTGACTTTGTGTTCAACAACAAACCCTGTCATATCTGTGGTAGCTTTGACCATTTGTCTTATAACTGTACCTACCACTTGGGTAGAAGGGAAGTGTTTGGGAATACTAGGGTGAATGGCCACAATGCTAATAACTTAACTCACCCAAATCCACTTAGCAAGATGATTCCTAGGTCTGTTTTGCTTAACTCTGGCATTAAACCAATTTCCACTGCTAGACCAGCAGTTGCCACTGCCAGAAATAAAAACAGAGTTTACCCTAAGCCCCCTGTTACTACTTTTGTTAAATCTACTCAAACAGGGAAAAAGACCAATTTTGAAAAGAAAGTTTACAATAATCACAAGTGTGTACCCAAAATTTCAAAACCAGCAGTTTCCACTGCTAAGCCAGCAGTTACCACTGCAAGGCTAAAGGTTTCCACTGGTAGGACTGTGAACAATAAAAGGGTAAATATGGGAAATGCTGTTAAGGCCTCAGCACGTTGGGAATGGAAACCAAAAGGAACAATCACCTCAAACAATCCCAATGGTGTATCAATGACCTTTGATAGATATAATTATATTGATACACGAGGCAGATCCAAGTCATTTGTGGCTTGGGTCCCCAAAAGGAACTAATTCCTTTATTTTGTGTGCAGGAACATTCAAAAACTACAAATGATCAAGGATACTCAGACAGTGGATGTTCCAGGCACATGAATGGCAATAAGTCCTATCTTTCAGACTTTCAACCTTTTGATGGACAATTTGTCAGCTTTGGAGGAGGAATTGGTGGCAGAGTTTCTGGAAAAGGAACAATCAAGGCTGGAAACATAGATTTTGAGAATGTGCACTATGTGAAAGAACCCAAGTACAATCTTTTCAGTGTGTCACAGATGTGTGCAAGAAGCATAGAGTTCTATTCACAGAAGATGAATGCTATATCTTATCTAAGGATTATAAGCTCCCTGATGAAAGTGAAATTTTGCTTACAATCCCTAGAAAAGGAAATCTATATAGCATTGACATGAAGAACATAGTGGCTAATAATGATGTTACTTGCTTGCTTGCAAAAGCCACTTTAGATGAATCCATGCTTTGGCACAGAAGACTTGGTAATGTTAACTTCAAGACCATCAACAAGATTGTGAAAGATGGACTTGTCAGAGGTTTACTTGAGAAAAGATTTGAAAATGACCAAACTTGTGTTGCCTGTCTCAAAGGAAAGCAACATAGAGCTTCATGCAAGACCAAAGCATTCAATTCTATTGATCATCCACTCTTTATGCTGCATATGGACTTGTTTGGTCCTACATCTGTGAGCAGCATCAATTTAAAGAAGTATTGTCTTGTTGTGACTGATGATTTTAGTAGATTCACATGGGTTTTCTTTTTAAGAACCAAGGATGAAACCACTGGCATCCTTAAGACTTTCATCACTGAAATTGAAAATCAAGTTGAAAAGAAGATCAAGATTATCAGGTGTGACAATGGGACAGAGTTAAAGAACAAAGTTATGGATGATTTCTGCAGAGACAAAGGTATTAAGAGAGAATTTAGTGTTGCAAGAACTTCTCAACAAAATGGAGTTGCTGAAAGAAGAAACAGAACACTAATTGAGGCTGCTAGAACCATGTTAGCTGACTCAAAGCTTCCAGTGACTTTTTGGGCTGAAGCAGTTAACACTGCTTGTTACATATAGAATAGAGTTTTAGTGGTCAAAACAAAGAACAAGACCCCTTATGAGTTATTCAGAGGAAGACCTCCTACTTTGGAGTTTATGAGGCCATTTGGGTGTCATGTTACTATTCTCAATACCATTGATCATCTGGGTAAATTTGAAGAAAAGTCTGATGAAGGCTTCTTTATTGGATATTCCATGGTTAGCAAGGCTTTCAGAGTATACAACTTAAGAAACAAGAAGATTGAAGAGAACTTGCATGTTGAGTTTCTTGAAAATAAAGCTAACATGGCAGGTTCAGGACCAGATTGGCTATTTGATCTTGAAACATTAACCAATACAATGAATTATGTACCTCTTACTTCAAGTACAGGAGACAAAGATCTTGAAGATTCTGAATAATTCATTGACGAAGATGAAGCTTGCAAAGATGATGAAGATCAAATTGTTATGCCACTTTGGGACTTTGTTGATAATTCTGAAAAGACAAGTGATGCAGATGGTGTGAATTTTGATGAATTGAACAAAGAAATTCCTACTAGCAGTGCTAACTCAATTCCCACTACTACACCAGAAGTTTCCACTGACAGCCCAAATGTGGAACATACATCTCAGGAATCACCAAGTGATGATGTAGAGATCACAAACATGCCTACAACATATGATATTCCTAGCACATCACAGACTTTAATTCACAAAGTGCATCCACTTGATAATGTTATTGGTGAACTTTAATCAGGTGTGAAGACTAGAAGACAGACAAAGAAGGATGATATTCATGGGTTCATTAGTGAAGTGTATGAGTCCAAGAAGCATAAAAGGAAGAATGAGTGTTTGTTTTTCTGTTTTCTCTCATAAGTGGAGCCTAAGAATGTTTATATGGCTCTATAAGAATCTAGCTGGGTTAAAGCAATGCAAGAGGAGTTGTTGCAGTTTAAACTTCAAAAGGTTTGGGTTCTTTGTGACTTGCCTGATGGTATGAAGGTCATTGGTACTAAATGGGTTTTCATAAACAAGAAAGATGAAAGAGGTATTGTAATCAGGAACAAAGCTAGATTGGTTGCTTAAGGATACACTTAGGAGGAGGGCAATGACTATGAGGAAGTTTTTGCTCCTGTTGCAAGGATTGAGGCTATTAGACTGTTTCTAGCCTATACATCATTTATGGGCTTTACTGTCTATCAAATGGATGTTAAGAGTGCTTTTATGTATGGTACAATTGATGAGGAGGTTTATGTCTCTCAACCTCCAGGCTTTGAATATCCTCAACACCCAAACAAAGTGTATAAAGTGGTTAAGGCTCTTTATGGCTTACATCAGGCTCCAAGGAAATGGTATGAAACCTTAGATACTTATTTACTGAATAATGGGTTTCATAGAGGCAAGATTGATCAAACTTTGTTCATCAAGAAAGACAAGGGTGATATTCTACTTGTGCAAGTATATGTTGATGACATTATCTTTGGGTCTACTAAACAAGAGATGTGCAAAGAGTTTGAGAAGCTGATGAAAGATGAATTTCAAATGAGTTCTATGGGAGAACTTACATTCTTTTTGGGGCTGCAAGTACAACAGAGTAAAGAAGGCATCTTTATCAGTCAAGACAAATATGTGACTGAGATTATTAGGAAGTTCAAATTTACTGATGTAAAACCTTCAAATACCCCTGCTGACAAGACCACTCATCTATTGTTGAAGAATGCTAGTGGTGCTACTGTTGATGTGCACACTTACAGGTCTATGATTGGTTCTTTGATGTATCTTACTTCATCAAGGCCAGATATTATGTTTGCTGTATGTGCTTGTGCAAGATTTCAAGTGACTCCAAAGACATCACATATGACAGCAGTGGAAAAGATTTTTAGGGACTTGAAGACATATCCTAATCTAGGATTATGGTATCCAAGAGAATCCCCAAGGGAATTGATCACATACTCAGATAGTGATTATGCTGGTGCAAGTTTGGATAGAAGATCAACCACAGGTGGGTGTCAATTTCTTGGATGTAGATTGGTGTCATGGCAGTGAAAGAAGCAAACTATGGTTGCTACTTCAACCACTGAAGCAGAATATGTAGCAGCTGCTAGTTGTTGTACTCAGATCCTATGGCTTCAGAATCAATTATTGGATTATGGGTACAATTTCATGAACACCATTATCTATATAGACAATAGTAGTACCATATGCATTATTAAAAATCATGTGCAACACACTAAAACTAAACATATTGAAATTAGACATCATTTTATTAGAGATTGTTTTGAGAAAAAGCTTATTAATGTTGTCAAAATCCATACTGATGACAATTATGCTGATTTATTAACAAAAAGGCTTGATATGGGTAGATTTCAATACTTGGTAACAGGTATTGGAATGCTAAATCCATAAATCTTTGATGTCTAATACTTTTCAGTGTTGCAGGATAGTTTTTAGGTACTAGTATTGTTTGTATATGTATGTATGGTTTTCTACTAACTTGAATGCAGAGTTATCAAAAGCACAGTGGAAATAATCATACAACAGTGGAACGATTGGTGATAAAAGCATAAAGAAAAAGTACTTTTATTGATGCATAAAGAAAGTACATAACAACCATCAAGAACATATTGTCACCAGAACAGAAAAACATCACAAAACATAACACAACAACCTACCATCTACTCCATAGGTTTCTTCCCCTTGCCCTCATAATCATGCTTGCCTTTGGAAGCTCTCTTTCGCTTGTCATCAAAAGAAAGTTGCTTCCTTGGACAAGCAAGTCCCAGAACTTTCTTGGGAGGTCTTGATGCTTGTGCAGGCTTCTCAACAGCAGGCCACTTCATGTTACTTATGGAAGATTTCAATGTTGTGGTGAGGGCCTTTGGAATTTCTTTGGAAAGGTTGAAGGTTGGATCATTATCATCATCAGAGGAAGAACTGGTATAGAACTCCAAGGATGGAGCAGGAGAAGCTTCAGTCTTTTTGGATGTCATGTTGGATGCTGTGGATGTGGTAGCACTTAGAGGAAAGTAATCACTCCACCCTGTAGAAAGTTCCTCTGAGTTTATGCAATAGATGACTTCTTCATCAGATGAGTCATCTGAGGATATGTAGACAATTGGGAACCAGCTCATTGTGTTAGTAAAGGGTTTGTGTTATTGAAGATGTTTGTTAATGAAAGATAAAGGTTTTTGTGCCCCCTTTTATAAGCAAAGTCATGGTCGAATTCTAATTAATGAAGAATATTTACTCTTACCTGTTTTGGTAGGTTGGAGGAGTAAATTTGGTTATTATCGGGTTGACTTTTGGAAGATATTTTTGTGAAAGTTACTTTGGGTTAAATTTTTTATAGGTTAAGTTGTATAGCATACAAACCCATATTGTTGGCATCATTGGAGTTACAAGGTATGTATCATAGACACACAACATATGGTTATTGATTCACCATGTCTAATCCACATAAGAATCAACTAGTCCAGAGCAAACGGCTCCTGGTAAATACTTATCAAATCCGTTTATAGTTGATAGTTTACCAAAAACTATATGGTTATCAACTCACCATACTCTAAGTGATCAAGAGTTGGCTAGTCCATAGCAAACGGCTCATGGTAAAGACATATCAAATCCGTTGATAACTGGTAGTTTTCTAAAAACTATGATAAGAGCAGCTAATTTTCATGTTTTACTTACCACTGCTCTTTGATATGTTGTGAAAATTTTACCACTGCTAGTTCATTAGTTACCACTGCAAGAGTAATTTTTCCACTGATGAACTAGTCGTTACAACTGTTGTGTCAGTAATCTATTTTTTACTAGCCGTTGTAAATATAACCGTCTTTCCTTATTAATAGGGTAAATCTTTTGTGAATTATCTTCTTACCTATTATAATTTATTCTTTTCCAAAGATAATTCTTTCTAAAGATAATTCACATTGCACAACCTCCTCAAACCCTATTAGTATAAATTGATCATCATACGGCTTGATTTTTATCTTGATTACTAACACTTTTATTCTCTTTTCACAAATATCATGGCGATTCTAAAATTTGTCGAGGAGCACGACCAAGTGGCCTACTTACAAAAGTCAAACGAGAAGAGTGGCCTTGTTTTTCATCAGATTGTGGATTTTCTAAATACAACTCATATAAGGTATGCCTTAACTATTAATCCCATAATCTATGTCTCTCATATCAAACAGTTCTAGAACACTGTGGAGTCCATAACTCTTGAACAGGGAGACACACATGAATCTGTGGAAGCTCTAAGAGCCACAGTAGATGGGGTAACTATTGATGTTACTGAGTCATCCTTGAGGAGAATTCTCCAATTGGATGATCTTAATGGTATCATCACATTACCCAATTCATAAATTTTCACAAACATTGCTTTAATGGGTATGATACATCTGAACAAAAAGTAACTTTTAGAAAAGGATATTTTTGTCCCCATTGGAGATTTTTAATTCACACTCTTTTACATTGCCTAAGTCCTAAGAAAACATCTTATGAACAATTTGCATCAACCATGGCTTATCCTTTGGTTTGTTTGGCAACTGATAGGACTTTCAATTTTTCAAAGTTTATCTTCAATAATATGAAAGGCAATGTAAAGAGTCCATATAAATTTTTGATGTATCCAAGGTTTGTGCAAGCAGTGTTAAATGAGTTTCAACTGCAACCTCACAATAGAATTTATGCAACCTCCTGTCTTAAGACAAAAGTTTTTCAAAACATGAGTAAGGCTTCAGATCTTTGGAATGGGGAGGTTCATCCACTTTTTCCTCAAATGCTTGCTAAAATTTCACAAGTACAGGGTGAAGATGCAACCATCCCAGTTGTATCCCATAACACACCCAATATTGTTGTTCCACCAATTCACCATACCCCTGTTGTAACTCACACTTATGAGAGAAGGCATAAACAGCCAACTTCTCTCATCTCAACATTGCATGTTGCTGAACCTTTTGGTTTAGGGACAAGTAGTGGTGGTTCAAGGCTTAATCCTAGTCCCACTAAGGAAGAGCCTGAATCAATGCCCCATGATTCACCACTCCCAACAGGTAACACAGTTAGAAGTGTTGAGGGCAGTGTGCAACTACCTGAATTGATGGACATATGTACAAAATTAGTCAAGCAGGTTCAAGCTATCTGGCATAGACCAAAGTACAACATGCCACAGAGCTGCATCAATTGAAGGCAGAGATTCAAAGAGTGCAGAATGAAGTTGAGAGTCTCAAGAAGAAAAGACCTGCTACAGTTGTGTTCTCTTCATCATCTTCACCTCAAGATGAGTCTTCTGCAGGTTCTAGTAAAGATTTGGGAGATTCTTCCAAACGGGGGAGGAAAAATGATGCAGAGTTTAAGGGGAGGAGAATTAATTTTGACAAGGAATTTGCTGAGTTAACTGATTATGATAATGAACAAGCAAAGGAAGATGCAGCTGAGACTAAGGGGAGGAAGTTAGATTTTGAAGATATGGATGCCGATGCTGATTTTCACTTTGATGATACAGTTGGAACTGCTCAACCAATTTCCACTGATGTAGAACAAGTTCCCACTGATCACAATATTCCCACTGCAAGTGAAAACATTCCCACTGATAGTCAAAATGTTACCACTGTAGAGGAAGAAGCTGCCAGAATAACAACAGTCAAAGAATTGTGACTGATTCAGAACAAGAGCAAACAAGAAAGATTTCTAAGAAAGATCAACCTCAGATTGATTTTGATGCAAGATTGGCAGAGCAAGAACAACAGCAGAGAATGAAAAGAAGAGAAAGCTAGACGAAGATGAAGTTGCTAGTTTTATGGAAGCAAAGAGGTTGGATAAAATTGAAGCAGTAATGGCAGAACCACTTTCAGTTGTTCCACCAACTGTCATACATGAGAAACCTCCTATGTTCACTTATGTGCCTACAGAAGAAGAGATTGAATACATGATTAATAATGATCAAATAATCAGAAAGAAGGCTATTGAACTTATTACAAATACAACCTTGAATAAAGAACAAAGGTCTGCTCAACTAAAAGATTTCATTCAAATGAAGAATCAGCAGGCTCTTGATGAAATCATTGGGGATGTAAGAAAAGGTCAAAAGAAGCCAAGAAAACTTACAAAGGCACATATCATTGCTGAGATGAAGACTTTTTGCTGTCATGTTGGCAATATGAAGATGGCTCAGTTCAAAGGAATGTCACATGATCAGATTGAAGGTATTTACTACAAGATTAAAAGACAGGATAGTAAGTTCATTCCAATGGATCAAGAACCTGTAGTAATGAAGACAAAAAGGTCTGGAGTGAGTCTTGAATCAAAAGATGCAAAGAAATTGAAGACTCAGGAGTCATCTCAAGCAGAAGAGGGTCCTAGCAAGTTGACAGAAGAACACGTTACAAATATGATGTTCATAGAGACTGATGTACTTAATATTGAACCTCTACAAACAAAATATCCAGTTGTTGGTTGGGAAATCTATTCTGATGATTTTGGAGTTGCTTGGAAGATTGTCAGAACTGGAAGTGTCACAAGTATTTGCAGAGATTTTGAAGACATTGTTAGATCTTGTGATAGAGAAGACTTGGATACTTTGTGGAGGATTGTTCAAGATCAGTTCAAGAAGGATGAACTTGTTGATGTAAAGGCTAAGGAGTTATGGGTTCACTTCAGAAGATTATATGAATCTAACCCAAGTGACAAACATTGGAGATTTGAAGCTCACAACATGAATACCTTGTGGAAGTTTTATGACTCAAGTGATGTACATCATCTTTCTACTCAAGATAGAGTTGATGTGTTTATGCTTGCAGAGAAAGAATATCCATTGAGAACTGGAGTATTGACAGTGATGATGTCAGTGAAGCTTAGATGTTGGGAAAGAAGTGAAGTCATAGAAGATTTGCTGCAAAGGATTTATGATCAAAGTGTGAGAGCTGATAAAGAGTTAAGGAGAAGAAGATAAGTGTTTGGAAGAATTCCCATATCCTCATGTTTGCTAATTACTTGAAGAAACTTATTGATTTGTTTATTAATCATAAGTTTAGGGGAGGATTGTTGGGAATTATACTAACAGTTACCACGACTAGTGAAGACATTACAACTGCTGAAGAATGTACTTGCAGTGGAAACTCATTACCACTGCAAGAACATATATTACCACTGCTATTTAGATAACTGTTAGGAAACGTGTTTAGATAAATATATAATAGATCTTGTGTATATTTTATTCTATTAGCATTATACTTATCTTGTAGAAGAGGACTCCTTGTGCTATAAAAGGAGATCCTAGGTTAAAGGTTAGATATACGTTTTCTAGAGCTTCAAGGTGTAACCCTAGTGATACAAAGATCACTCGTATTATTATCATTAATAATATTGGAGCTAACCGTTTGTTACATACATTGTTCTCATTCATTAACAACTGTTTCATTCACTCACAATCAAACTTCTAAGTGTTACTAAGTAAATTCCGCATACTTAGTGATATAACTCAAAGTATCAATCTAACACAGATCAAGGTGTTTAGATCCATCACACATGATATGAATGATTAAGATGTTGTCCATAAAGATAATCAATTTTAGAAACTTGGTTTATCTTAATAGTTAGACTAGAAAATGAAGATGAGTTTCTTCAAAGAGAATGTAACCCTTGTGGTTTAAATCTTTGTATAGAAATCATATTAACAATATTGTGCACGTATTTAATGCATGTCTTATGACAAGATTATTAATCACACTTAAGCAATTAATTGTGATTGAATATTCTATTTTAAACACATTAAATATATAAAGATTATGATTGTCATATCTAGTTTCATTAATATGAAATTGTATGGAATATCAAAACTCTTTCTTGAGTGATTACTTGAGCGAGGACGATAAGTAATCAAAAATAGTTTATGAATTCAAATAAATCTTTGGAAGTGTACAAAGTGCAATAATCCATGGATGGATAAATGCATGCATCTAGAAGATTATTTTATGTTTAATTATCCATGTTTTGATTTATAATTAAAATAAGATAATTTCTAAATATTCCGGAAAGCTAGTGGGAGTATTATGTTTAATTTCCTAAATCATATATGTTGTAAAACATATAAAAAGTCATATTCCATATAAGTAAAATGCTTAGTCTTAGATTTGAATGAAACTTTACTTGAAAGATTTAGAAAATAAAACATACAACCTTGGAATAAAAGTTTATTATTTAATAAACATGTAAGGTAAATGAATCTAATATAACATGATATATCATTTAGAAAGTCTAAATGGATATGTATAACATGAATAAAATCTAAGTATGACTCAAAGATTTTTCATGAATATCATGTTTTGTTGTATCATGCTTGATTACAAGATGATTTGGCAATATTAATATCTAATTAAAAAGTTATTAGATAACCTGTGTAATATTTCAAAAGAATATGTTTGATTATAGAATCACATCCTTAGTCTGGAACAGCTACCAAATTCTATAAATGAACAATTGGTCAATTGTTGTGCAAATTGTCATAGCAAACAAACTTGAAAGTTTGAAGGGCATCAAACATTACACAATAGATATTAATGTTTACGGGAAGTTTTTAAGAGCATATTGTTGTTTGCATACAATGATGCTAATAGAATTGAGATGACACTCAATACGAGTCATGGTAAGGATTTCATCCTTTGTCATGTGTACTAGTTATGCTTACTAAGAGCATAGTTGCATTAGACACTAAGAGAATAAGAATACTTTAAACTTTAAAATATTTGGGAATTTGATTATCATAAATTGGTGGTTAAGTATGACACTCACTTTATGAATATTATGTGGCAATATCAAATTATTTGAATGCACATATACAAGAACTTCACTAGTTGAATTCTTAAATAAGTATTCTCAAAATTCTGATAGATCAAAGTTGGATGATTTATGTTTTGTCAACAAGTATGAATGTCATTACTTGAGATATAATTCATCAACTAGAGTTATCATGCATTGATCTATTTAGTATTTGGATAATGGATGTTAAACAATTATCTTATATTATATAAAGCTTAAGTAGCCTTATAAATGTAAAGGGGTCATAATAAATGTCTCAAGAATTGATTCTATCATATAAAGCCTTCAACATTGATTCCAAGCAACTCAAACATCTCAATTAGTATGTGTACATTGATTTCAAGCAACTCAAACATCTCAATTAATAGTGGTTAGTCTTTTTACATTCCCGTCCATGAGTTACAAATATTTTATCAACTATGTAATGTGTCAAAAACCACACACAACAAACCACAACTTCCTCCACACTGCGTGCACATTGGGCTACAACTTATTATGATGGTAAAGTAAGCATCATATCGTCTTACTTATTTAGCATATTGATTTATATTGTTTTATGTAAATTTCACGTGTATTTTGTGTATGTAACAATGTAGGACATAAAGATGGTGCTTAGGAGGTTTGGTAGTAACATCATCTTCTCTAATGGTTTAAGATATCCTACACATCGTTGTCTTATCAATTAAGTGGAGCATGCACGAACATTTTCAATTTGATCGAAAATGCAATATATTGATTTACTGTATTTAAGTTACTAACGATCAACTATATCTAATTATTTTTTGCAGCGCGTTAAGAAGCATTAAAGAAAGAGATCGAGAAGTCACAAAATTTGTATCAAGAAGAAAACATGCAAAAGGCCAATGAACAACAACGACAAAGACAAGAAAAACAACAACAACAAGAACAACGCCACGGCCACCAGTGGAATGAATACTTAGCATTCATATTAATAGTATGTTACAAATTAAACATGCAATATTTTACTTCATGTAATACCGATAAACGGGCTAATACTATTGATTTGTTAGCAAGTAAGTTTATTAAAAATAATGTGACGAGCATTCAATTTTTAGTCAATAATTATTACTACACTTTGTTGGTTCATTTTAATATTTTGTTCTTAATGTAGTTTTTTATCTTGCGGTGTGTTAATGTCACTTTCTTAATTAAACATCTTGAAATATTGTGTGCCTTTGATATTTGATATGACTGATTATGTCGATGTTACATATTGAAAATGGAAGTATATAATAAAAACATCTTCACACTATCATCTTAATAATGAGAATCTTCTAAATCGAAGAAGTATATAAAGGAGAAGAAAATTGTGTTTAGTTAAATGTCGAGTCTATTGATTGATTGGAGCGGGTTAATGATTCAGACTTAGGTCATTGGATCTGATTTTTTATTATACGAGTTATAATTTATACTCTTGAGTACACTAATTACTTTAATGTTTTAGGTTTTTATAGTTTTGTTAGAAAGGAAATATGTTTTATAGTTCGCTTTTAATAATATCATTTATTTGAACCACGAAGTCTGTCTTTCACAAAAAATGAGAGTTTCAAACATGAACCAAAAATTAGTCCCGGACATTATGAAAAAAACAATTAGATCCAACATGTGTGCATTGCATGGGTCCTGAGACAATCCAAACCTGTGTGCATCGCACGAGGAATATAAAAGGTCTCCCACATTAATGTCATCGCTTCATATTTAAAATAATTTATGTAACGTATACATATTAAAAAATTACATGTGAAGAGACTCTTTTCAATGTAACATCTTGAAAAAAGTCTCTTCACATAAACTCTTTTAATGTCAATAAACTATTGTTTTATATTTGGGTCTCACCATCATACTAACAACCCGACAATTTACACAATCATTTTCGCACGGGTCCTAAGGCAGCCCAAGTTGTTTATGATGAAAATTAGTGGCAAACATAGTTTTTGACTCGACCACAATTAAAACTGACAGAAATAAAGGCACCAACATTTTTCATGCCATGCTAACAAAAGTTGTGGTAACATCACAGCGTAGGAACTTATTGATCAACAGAAGTTATGGTAACATCACAACTTAGAACTTATTTTCAATAAACTATTTTAAATGTGTGTCATGCTTAGAAAAGGTGTGATACCATCATAATTTAAATATATAATGATGAAAATAAGTGTCGAAGCTTACATGTCAATAAACTATTTTAAGTGTGTGCCATGCTTAGAAAAGGTGTGATACAATCACAACTTAGATATATAATGACGAAAATAAGTGCCGAAGATTACATATTAGTTTTATATCAAAATATAGGGATGTTACAATTTTGAAAATAAATACAAAATCTAAACTTTATAAATAACTACTAATATGTCATAAAAAGTTTTAATATAAAATTTATTGATCAATTAAGGCCATACTTACAAAAGTCTAATAACGAAAAAAATTACTGCACATTCACTATGACAGTTAGATCATAAAAAATAATATAAGTTGGCTTTAGTTTTATATCAAAATATATGGATGTTACAATTTTGAGAATAAATACAAATCTAAACTTTATAAATAACTGTTAATATGTCATAAAAAGTTTAAATATAATGTTACAATCTTGAGAATAGATACAAAATATAAACTTTATAAATAACTACTAATATGTCATAAAAAGTTTAAATGTAAAATTTACCGATCAACTAAGTCCATACTTACAAAAGTCTAATAACGAAAAAAATTACTGCACATTACACTATGACCAATTAGATAGAGCCTGTGTGCAACGCACGTGTCTGAATTACTCGTTATAATTAAATACATGGTATGTTTAATTTATAATATATTGTATCATGTTTTTCCATGTTTAATCCATGAATAAATGTTATTCTAAATTGTCCGTTGTCGGTTAATAATATGGGAATATTATTAAATTAAGACAAATCTGGATGTTGGTATAATATAATTTAAGTATATTGATGCGTGGACATGCCAAATTCAGATGATATTCAAAGATATCGAATATAGGACTTATCCCAACTACATGATGTTACTTTATGGATATTGTCATTAAGTAAATCATAAGAAGTTATCCTCATACTTGAGATGCAAGATAAGTGTCATGAATGTAGTACATTTTTGTGGAACAACTTAACGCTATACGTAACTGGTAGTCATAAGGGTTGTTTTCGGAAGTGTTACAAAGTTTGTGGGTTTTGCTTGTAGTCAAGATAGAATTTGTTCCTTCAAATTTAATTTTGAAGTTTAATACTGCTGGGCCCCTCGTAGGGTTGTCAAGATGTTTGCATGGTCGTGCCCAAGATCTTCCCTGAATATGTTCAGAATATTTGGTAATCTTACTCAATCACAAACAACGGGAAACAGAATGGTTAATTAAGGAATGACTTTGATCCATATCCTAATTAACGTGGTTGATGCGTAGGGATTGAACTAAGCTTTACCTCTCGAGGGATCTGGAGAAGCTTACAACCCCCACCAGGCAGTGTACATGATCGATGTAGTATAGTATAATGACAAGTATCGGGGGATTGATCGTTCATCTAGGAATAGTGTCGCTAGGATTAGAAAACCTAAAGACTAGGTCTAGAGATGAGGGATGATTCTTTTTGTATTTTTATATTTTTATAAAAGCAATTAAAATCTCGGGTTTTGGAAGAGTGGGCGGAATTAGTTGCTAGTAAACTAACCCAATAACTAAAGATGCAATCAAAATAAATGCTAGAAATGAAAATAAACTAAATTAAACTAGTGGTGTGAGCAATATATGGGAGAATTGTGTTTACTTAGATTTCACTACTCCCTAGATATCTTTTACATGTTAATTACTTGTTATAGTTGTGTGGATGAAGGATTGTATTCCTTAATACCATTCATGGGATGGCGTACTTACTTCCCCAATCCTATAAGCGCCTACTTCACTCCTATGTCGAGCCGGCTAAGAAGCTCCTAACATGGGATCATTAGAATTTGCTCATGCATTAAATACAACCAATAAAACCTAGTACACATCGGTTCATGTTTCCTAAGACGTTCAAGCATGTTACACAATGGAGATCTGCCAGTTTTCTTAAGCCTAATATTGAAATCATTCATCCAATACAACTATAAACAAGTAATCAACACATAATTAACATCTAGGTTTCATTACATCTAAGCAAACACATGATAGATCCAGCCTAGCATGTTGAAATCAAGACAAGCATAAGATAAATTCAAACAACACATAGACATATTGATTGAATTAAGAGAAGACTTATCTCAATTGAACATGAAAGGATTCAAGGGGTGAAAACCCTTGAAAATACTGTAAAATACGAACTAGGGTTTACAAAGTTCGGCCCTAGTATTCTCCACACAAGTTCCCCTTTAATGAATGAAAAATAGAAAACTATATATAGATTCTGATAGGTGACGGCGTCAAGAACAAAAGTCTGACGCCGTCATCTCGCCGCCAAATAGTTTCTTGGACTGCCTAGATCTGGGTCTGACGCCGTCATGTATACTCCTTATGCAGGTCGTCACCAAAAATAGTCTTGACGCCCTTGTTGTGACGCCTTCAGGTTTTCACTGGGTCGTCATGGATTTTACTCTTGACGCCGTCATGATTGTCTTCTTGACGCCGTCAGGTACTGTTTTCAGCATGGAAAATTAAGTCTTTGCCGTTTTCTTCACTTTTATGCTCCAAAAACGTCCGAATTGCTTCCTTTTCCAGAATTCACTCTCAAAGTACCTAAAATCACAAAAGGAACGATTTAGGGCAATATTTGATCAAATAAATTCAATTCCGGGCTTAAATGACCCCCTAAAAGTGGTTTATTTTTCGCCTCATCATATACCCTTACACTTGAGATTTGCTTGTCCTCAAGCAAATGCGCTTTTATTCTAATCAAAATACGAGTTAGGGGTCATTTAACACTAATATAAAAGTAATTACAACAAATAATCGTTCCACTAAAGACCAAAGACAAGCACCGAGGTCATATACTAGCACCTCACAAATAGTGTTTAGATACTCACATCACTCGGGTGTAATAAAGTAATATCACATTATGGAAGCCGAAAATATCTCTCACTACCTGTCATAGCAAAATAGATTACCATAGGCTTGGGAAAGGATCAAACCTCAACCACATGGTGTAAGCACGTAGGATAAACTATCAAAGAGGTCTTTTTAAAGGGTTGTAACGTTAGGTGTAGGGATATGGAATACACGGTTTTGTTGGATATAGGCAGTCTTTACTGGTGGCGAGTTAACAATCTTGGTTAATTACATGTACAATATAGCGTTGCTAAGCCAAGACTAGACTCGACTTAAGCTAATAAATGAAAATAACAAAAACATAAAATAAACATAGAATGAAACGGGATGGTAGTCCGTATGTTTTTTCTCTTTTCTTTTTCAATTTTTTTTTTTCTTTTCCTTGATTTTTCGTTTTTTTTTTTTTTTTTTTTTTTTTTTTTTTTTGCATACACTTTTACCCTACCATCCAAAATAATACATCGTAGGGAATGTAAATTCCCCTTACACTTGAATTTTTACATACTTTACAATAAACTAATCTAATGACTCGAATTAAGAAAATCAAAACACTTGGAGTACTTTTAAGATTAACGCACATATGGGGGTAATAATATGATGTTCTTCCCCATTACTCCATAACATAAGTACTTTACCCATGAGTCCCAATCGTCCCAAAACAATATGTACAAGGATATGACTCGACTTAGCAACTGTTTGATCCCGAACCACCTAACTTATATTGACCAAATAATAGTCAACAAAGTCAAATAGCCTAGGTCAATGCTCCGGGTAATATAAGGTATCACCGGGTCGTTAAATCCCGTTGAGGTGTGAAATGTAACTTTAGCGTGCTTTGTGATCGGGTGTTTATTCACAGAAAGGGTTTATGATCATAATTATTTGGAAATTATAAACAAATATAGCTTAGGAAAGCTACGTGGTTGATTACGAGAATTTAGATTACGAAGATTTGAGCTAAAAACTGAAAACGTACGTTTTAATTAAAAAACGTATTCAGATGAATAAAACAAAAAGTACAACTGTAGGACGGGAAGGGTTAAAAGTGTAAAATTGATATTTTTACAATCCTAATAATAAAAGAAAATTTTAAGAAAAATTAAAATTATTTTTACACTATTTAAATATTTATTATTAATTAATTACTAATTATCTATTTAATACTAATTAAACTAATTAGAATTATTAAAAATACTACAAAGACTTAGAAAATTAAGAAAAATTTTATAAATCTAATTAACCATCATGGTAATCCTAAAAAATTATAAAAAGTTAATTTTATGTATTTTTAAACTAGTTAACTAATTATTATTCTATTTATTAATTAATATCTAATTAAACTATTTAAATTATGAAAACTATTAAATGAACAGTAAAAATTCTAGAAAAAATTATAAAAATGTTTTAACTAAAATAAAAGCTAGAAAAAATATAAAAACTAGGTTATACTATATAAAATCTAATTATGCTATTTAATTGATTAATATTAATTAAAACTAAATTAAACTAAAAGTAATTAGAAATACCACTAAATGACAAAATAAAAATCTGGAAAAATTTGTAAAATTATTTTAACCTAAAATATAATTTCTAAAAATATAAAAGTGACATATTACTTAGAAATAAATTAAAAAGAAAAATAAATTGATAAATCCTATTAAATAGAAGCAATCACTATTTTTAAAATTGGTTTTTTGGATTTTTTTTTCTTTTTCTAAACTAATAATAAACTAAAAACAACTAATTTTAACAAAAACACTTTTGATTTAACCCAAAGAATAAGCACTTGAAGTGCTTATTATACCCACAGTTGACTTTTGTTGACTGTGGAGTATTTTAGCTCAAATGGGGGAATGTGGGGTCCACACTGATCAATCTTGGTTTCTATGAGTATTTTGAACAATAATAAGCAACTTTTGAGCAAAGGATTGGCCTGAATAAGCCAAAAAGATCAAAAATAAGCACAAGCTTATTGTTAACTGTGCAGATTAAGGGACAAGACTATGGGTCCAAATTAGGTGGGGTCCACAAGTTCAGGGGTCAAACAAAAGGTTCAAAAACACTCCCTGGTAGGAGGGGGGTTGAGGGGATCCAAAAACACTAGGCCTGGACCACTGAATTGGCCACAGACCACCACAAAAGGTGGTGGTGTGGAGGTGATCTGCTGAGACAGGGCAGATGGGTTGCCCTGCGGGTCACTTTGTGGCCTTGTGGGACCCAGCAAACAAATTCTATAAAATCTCAAAAATTAACAAAGTGGTAGAGATTATTCATGTAAAATTTCAGACCTTGAATCTTAGTATCAAATAAATTGCAAGCCTCCAAAGTTGGCTCAAAATAACTGAGACAGATTTTGACTTTTATGAAAACTTGGTTTCTTGACTTTTTTGAGTTTTGATCACACTTAAATGAGTTGTTATGGATTATCTAACTATATTAAAACTAAATCTAGTTAACTTGAACCATTTATCAAAGATGTGAGGGGTTTAGGGCTTGACTGATCCAACAGTGGATCAAATCAAAGGGTTTAAACTCAATTTTGACTTTGGCTAGTACAACAACTAGTATGTGAGTTTGACTGTGGTGTTTTAAACCTGAGAAAGTAGTATCAAAAGGGTATGACCACTGACAAGCTCAAAAACTCATGCAACAACCCAAATCCAAACACCCTATTAGACCTAATCTGTTTTGAGAAATGAAAGCATATACTGATTTAGAACATGAAACTTGATACCCCAGACCTTATTATGATAAATTAGGCATAAGTAAACAGATAAGCATCAATCAAGAACAAGAAATAACTAAAGTTACTAAAAAAAACTAAAAATGACAGTTAAACAAGAAATCTATCAACACAATGCTAACTTCTTAAAACCAATCTAGTTTTTAAGCAATATTACAACTAAAATCTACAAATAAGCTGAGATAAACAATACTTAAGCTTTTGAACAATAGAATTTATAAAAGAGAGAATTTCTTACAAAACCTTCCAACTGAGAATGTAGAATTAGACCCAAAAGAACCAACCTATTTCCTCCCCTGAGGATCTAAACCAGATTCCAATCCAATCTTATCTCCATTCCATATCAGCTTCCTTTTTTCTTTCTTTTTTTTTATTTATTTTTCTTTTGTTTTTCTTGAAAAATTAACTTGAAAAAGGATTTATGCTAAATTTCACTTCTAAACACCTTCTGAGATTTGAATGTGAGTTATTGAGATAATAGCAACAAGGTTTAACACTTACTTATTCTTACATAATCAAATTAACTAAAATATGAGAAAAATGAAATTCATATAACAAACTTAAATTTTTTCATAGAAAGGTTGAACAATACACTTAATACATTAAAGGTACACTGGAAAGGTGAACAAGACTTAGAAATTTAAAGTTTACAATAATTAGAAATTTACAAAATAGCTAAAAAAACTACACACTGATCACTGCTGCATCTTTTTCTTTTTATACTGGTCCACTAGGGTTTCTTCAAGTCCATGATCACTTCCCACATTGATTTAGAACCCTTAGATGACTGACTTTTAATCCTAGCCCTTCACATGCTTTTGGCGCCATTTTCTTTGTGTCAGGTTGAGGTGGAGTGGGGGAAAGGAGAACAATTAAAGAATTTTGGAGCTTAGCTTAAGAGTCAAGGGGGAGGGATGGTGTGCTGAGGTGGAGGAGGGGGGAGCAGGTTGCCAGTTGGAGGGGGGATTGACTTTGGTTGACTGGGAAGTGGGAAGGAAGGGTTGGGGTGTTAGTTTAAAACGGGGTGAGGGTGAGTGGGCTGAAAAAGAGATGGGCCTGGGGAAATAAGTGTGGTGGGCTTGGATTGTTTTGTGGGTTAAAGGGATAACAAGGGTCCGGTTGGTTTTAGTAACTTTAAATCACAAGGACCATTCATGTAATTTTGCCAAACCATGAGGGGTGAAAATGACATGTTCCCAAAATATCCCAAGTGTGTTATTTGCCAAGTTTTGAATTCCCATGGGCCATACATGTAATTTTTCCACTTTTGAAATTCCCAGGGGCCATAAATGACAAGTTTCCAAACTTGAGGGACCAATGTTGTAATTTCCTCAAACTCACACCAAAGGATCATTTTTGACAATTTATGATTTTCCAAGGACCCTAGATGATTTTTCATTCAAAATTATTCCACCCGGGACCAAATCTGTCAATTTCCAAAACTCCAGGGACCATTTTTGTCAATTTTGGATTTTAAGGGGTAAAAGTGTAATTTTCTCAAACTTTATCACCCAAGGACTTATTTTGATAATTTTTTATTTTTCTTTGCCTTGGGTTGACTTTTCTTTCGTTTTAAACTTCCAGGGACTAGTTTTGCCAATTTTTGAAACTTGAGGGACTGAAACTGCCAATTATGCAAACTTTGTTCGTTTTTCATTTGTTTTTAAACATTTTGCATCTAAAACATATAAAACACACTTTTGGGATAATTTGTGTATTTTGATGCGTTTTTGGGTGTTTTTGGATGTTTTGGCAGTCCAGATACGGTAAAAATGATGAGTGTTTGAGCACTCATCAATCCCCCACACTAAGCTATTGCTAGTCCCTAGCAATCTTATGAGAAAAACTTGATGGATTTGAAACTCTTTACCAAAAGCCATCACTTCTGGAGTAGCCAGGTGTAAGAACTGTGGCACACCTGATAACCGTGTGATTTTGAGCAAACCACCAGCTGTCAACGGATTTGAGTAGTCTTTACCAAAAGCCGTTTGCTTCTGGACTAGCCAGCTCTTGATGGAATAGTCAACATCTTGGTGAGCTGATTACCAATTATGGTTTTTCCACGGCCTTTACCACAAGCCATAATCTTGCGGGCTAGCCAACTCATTTGTTTTTGGGGAGTTGAGGAACCGGACAATTTTGGGCAAATTGCAAGCCGTGAACGGATTTGAGTTGTCTTTACCAAGAGCCGTTTGCTCCTGGACTAGCCAATCCCTTGTGTCGCTTAGACAAGGCGGACTGATTACCACAAAAATTTTGAAATAAAGTGAAAAATTTTTGAAAAATTTGGGCCAAAATGGGGGTACTTGAAAGTATTTTGCGATAAAATTCGCTAGAATTTCCCCCCCACACTTAGAAATGAATATTGTCCTCAATATTCAAAGTCCCGGCTATTATGCCGAATCTATGAACGTAAAAAGATAATATTCGAAGCTAACTGTGGAATTTTGTTTTGTATTTTTCACTTTATTTATCTGTACATACAATCACACTTTTTTTTTTTTTTTTTTTTTTTTTTTGAACTTATATACATATATACATTTTCAAATTAGCGGGGGGTTGGCCATTCCCCCACACTAGGGTGGTAGAAAGTAGAAAGAAGTCAGAAATACGGGTGAAAACCCGTATATGTTTGCTAATTTTTGTTCACCGAGTCACTAGCTTGACTCGATCCCCGAATTTAATTGTCCTTGGGGAAAGTTTGGAGATCCGGGACAACCATGGATGGTATGTCCTCTCCAAAGTAGTGCTTTAGACGATGTCCATTCACTTTGAAATTAGGTCCGTCATTTTGTGATAACTCGACGGTGCCATAAGGATAAACCTTAACGATAGTGAATGGACCAGTCCATCGGGTTTTGAGCTTTCCCGAGAAGATCTTGAGTCTAGAGTTGAAAAGAAGGACTCGATCACCAACGTTGAAAACGCGGTTTTTGATCTTGGAGTCATGAATCTTCTTTGTCTTTTCTTTATAGATCAAAGAGTTCTCGTAAGCTTGATCACGAAGTTCATTTAATTCATTCAGTTGAACTTTCCTATGATCACCCGCCGTTTTGAGGTCGAAATTAGCATGCTTGAGAGCCCAATAGGGTTTATGCTCAAGCTCGATCGGAAGATGGCACACTTTCCCGTACACAAGTTTATAAGGCGTACACCCAATGGGTGTTTTATACGCCGTACGGAAAGCCCAAAGTGCATCATCTAATTTATCCAACCAAGATGCACGATTTTCCCCAACGGTTCTTTCCAATATTCTCTTTATGCCTCGATTGGAAACTTCTACTTGTCCACTTGTTTGAGGGTGGTACGCAGTAGAAAGACGGTGAGTTACACCATATTTTTGCATGACTTTATCGAATTTGTCATTACAAAAATGCGTACCACAATCATTAATTATAGCACGTGGAGTTCCAAATCGAGCAAAGAGAGCTTTCAAAAACTTCACAACTACTCGGGCATCATTTGTGGGTAAAGCTTTTGCTTCAACCCATTTTGACAAATAGTCAACAGCCACGAATATATACTTGTTTCCATGAGATAACGGGAATGGCCCCATAAAGTCAATGCCCCAAACGTCAAAGATTTCACAAACTTGAATTGCATTTTGTGGCATTTCATTCTTTTGTGAAATATTCCCGTGACGTTGACAAGCGTCACAGGATTTGACCAATTCATGGGCATCCTTGTAGATTGTGGGCCAAAAGAAACCGGAGTCAAACACCTTTTTGGCGGTGTAATTTGGATTGTGGTGGCCCCCCGTGGGACCAGCATGGCAAGCCTTAAGAATTTCAGTGGCTTCTTGACCATATACACACCGCCGGATGACTTGATCCGCGCATATCTTGAACAAGTAGGGGTCGTCCCAAAAGTAATGTTTAACATCTTTGAAAATTTTATTTTTTTGTTGGGACGACATCCCTTTCACAATGAAGTTACCCGCAAGATAGTTTGCAAAGTCGGCAAACCATGGGGTAATCGAGTCTCCACGAAATGAAACCACATTGAGGGTTTCGAGAGGAAATGTTTCATTTATTTCCTTTTTCTCGAAAGCATTTTGGTGAGGGTTTTCAAGACGGGAGAGATGATCAGCAGCTAGGTTCTCAGCTCCTTTTTTATCACGAATGATGATATCAAATTCCTGAAGGAGGAGAACCCATCGGAGGAGTCTCGGCTTTGCATCTTGTTTTGCAAATAGATACTTCAAAGCCGAATGATCCGTATACACTATGCTTTTAGTCAGAATCAAGTATGGCCGGAATTTTTCAAAAGCATACACCACAGCTAATAATTCTTTTTCAGTGGTGGTGTAATGACTTTGTGCCTCGGTCATAGTCTTGCTGGCATAGTGTATAGGCTGAAAATGTTTTGTTTTGCGTTGCCCCAAGACTGCCCCTATAGCATAATCGCTAGCATCACACATAAGTTCAAAGGGCAAGTCCCAATCGGGGGCAACAAGAATCGGTGCCTCGGTAAGCCTTTTCTTTAATGTTTCAAAGGCTTCGATGCACTCAGGGGAGAAGATAAAAGGAGCATCCTTCTCGAGGAGATGGGTCATAGGCCGGGCGATTTTAGAGAAATCTTGAATAAACCTACGGTAAAAACCGGCGTGACCCAAAAAGCTCCTAACACCTTTCACAGTCGTGGGATGAGGCAATTTTGCAATGACGTCCACTTTGGCACGGTCAACCTCCATCCCATTCTTTGAAATTTTATGGCCGAGGACAATGCCCTCTTTGACCATAAAGTGACTCTTCTCCCAATTTAGACATAACTTTGTGTCTTCACAACGTTTTAGCATGCTGTCTAAATGGGAGAGACATGATTTAAACGAATCCCCAATGACCGAGAAATCGTCCATAAAGACCTCCATACTTTTCCCGATCATGTCGGAAAAAATGGCCATCATACATCTTTGAAACGTGCCCGGGGCATTACATAAGCCAAATGGCATACGTTTATATGCGAAGGTTCCATAGGGGCACGTAAAAGTGGTCTTTTCTTGGTCTTGCGGGTCAATGGGAATCTGAAAGTAACCCGAGAAACCATCGAGGAAGCAATAGTACTCATTCCCCGCTAATCTCTCGAGCATCTGATCCATAAAGGGTAGAGGAAAATGATCCTTACGGGTGGCGTCATTCAATTTACGATAATCAATGCAGACGCGCCACCCCGTAACCAAACGAGTCGGAATTAACTCATTTTCCTCGTTTGTGACAACAGTAATGCCACCCTTTTTTGGAACACAGTGAACTGGGCTGACCCAAGGACTGTCCGAGATAGGGTAAATCAATCCGGCATCAAGAAGTTTTAAAACCTCTTGTTTGATAACCTCGTGAATTTTTGGATTCACCCTTCTTTGATGTTGGACCGTAGGTTTGAAGTCATCCTCCATTAATATCTTATGAGTACAGAACTCAGGGTCGATGCCCTTGATATCGGATAGACGCCAAGCAATTGCTCGTTTATGAGACTTCAAAACCTGTATAAGAGCAGCCTTTTCCTCAACACTTAAGTCTTTAGCAATAATGACGGGCAATTTATCATCACCCTCCAGAAATGCATATTCAAGATGAGGCGGCAAGTCCTTAAGTTCAACCGCGGGAAAGTCATCAGTTTTCTCAACATTTTTGACTTCCTCCTTATGAAGTGTTTGTGGTAGAACAGGAAGATGTGAGGGATCTTCATTTAACAATTTTTCCAGCAGGTGAATATCCCTCTCGAGGTCGATCTCTTGGTTATCAATTCCATCGGGAATCGAATCACTTTTGAGAAAGGCCTCAATTTCTTCTGAGAAGATGAAGTCACTTCCCTCAAACGGAGTGAGGGAAGGAGAAGAATTGGCAATAATGGGGTGAGAAGATGGAGTGAGGTTTTCACTCGGAGAATCATCGACAAAACCTAGAACCTCTTGAGCGTACTCCTCAGACGCAACATCAATGACATCAATTCGGTTAACCGTTTCGGCGTCATAATTAGAGGAGTACCTCGAAGTTTGATCGAGGTTGAAGGTTACAGCTTCATTACCAACACAAAGAGTTATTTCCTCTTCGTGCACATCAATTAACGCACGACCCGTCCTTAAGAATCCTCTCCCAAGAATGAGAGGAACTCGTGGGTCAGCATCGAACTTAATAACAACGAAGTCAGCGGGGAAATGGAACTTTCCTACTTTCACGAATACGTCTTCGGCAATGCCGAGAGGACGAGAGATTGAACGGTCGGCAAGCTCGAGAGTCATGCACGTAGGAGTAAGTTGAGGAAGAGAGAGTTTCTCCCACACTGAGTAAGGCATCAGGTTGATGCTAGCGCCAAGATCAGCTAAGGCGAAGCACTCAACCATCCCAGGGAAAACACATGGAATGAGAATTCTCCCAGGGTCTCCAAGCTTCTTCGGAAGCTTCTTTAAGATAACTGTTGAGCAGTTTTCGTTCAAAGGAGTCTTTGCCATTTCGTACAATTTTTCCTTGTTGCTTAACAAGTTCTTGATCATTGATGCGAATTTGGGCATCAGGATGATAGCATCCGCGAGGCTAACGTCAAAGTGCAAATCTTGAAAGATTTGATAAAACTTATCCATTTGGTGACTAGCCTTTTCGCGGAGCTTTTGCTCATTAAGTCTTGACGGGTATGGTAGTGAAGGTTTGGATTTAGGGTTCTCTCCAGGAGTTGTTGATGGTTCAAATACAACTCCCGGTTTTGGTACAAGTCCAGATTTTGGTACAATTTCCGGAACAACCTGAGGGTGGACGTGTGCGGTACTTCGTGGGCTAGTAAATTGCACCTTGTCCGTGGTTGCCTCAGGCTCAATTTCAACTTCCTCAGAATAAAGAGGAGGAGGCATAGGAGGAAGAGGAGAAATAGGAGGAACTGGCGGCTCTTCATAAGCTTTACCACTTCGTGTAGTAATAGCTTTGAGTTCACCCTTGGGGTTAACAATTGTATTAGCCGGGAGACCTCCTGATGTAGAGGGTGGAGTGAGATGATTCATAAGACTGGCAAGCATATTTTCAATCTTGCCTTGATTTTGGTCAATTTTGTTGTTTGTTTACATCAACTCACTCTTCAGCTCTTGACCCTGTTTGGTTATTGATGATTGGAAATCATTTTTCAAATTTGAGATTTGATTTTGCATTGCCCTCATTTTGGTCTCATTAACTTTGATGTAGTTATTGAGCTCGTTTGGGAGGGGATCTTGATAATTTGGAGCTGAATACCCTTGATTACCCCTTTGGGGTGGGTACTGATTGGCGGGGGCAGGATTTTGATTTTGCGTATTAGGCCCCCTTGGTGGATTAGGATTAAACCTATTTGGATTCTGAGGAAAACCGGGTGGTCCACCCTGATTGCTAGCCCGGTAATTTGGTTCCATTTGAGGACGGTATTGGCTACCTCCTTGGTTGGAATTGCCGGCTATTGCATTTACTTCGAAGGGATTGCCTTCAGTGGCAGGGCAATTATAATATGAATGTGGACCACCACAAGTGACACAAACTTCTATCTTTTTGATTTCAGCTTGTGGGGAAGGAGAAGAATCTTTCTTGCCTTGGGCGAGAACCAATGCATGGACAGCTTCCGTGAGTTTGTCAAGTCTAGCATCGGTGCTAGACTGAGCCACGGGCAATGAGGAAGAAGGAACAACATCCCTTTGGGAAACAACCGATTTGCTTCGGGGAATGCGGACCTTAGACTTATTCTCAATGATTGCTAAAGCTTCCTTTGTGGTGCGATTCAAGAAGTTACCTCCAGCGGAGGCATTTAGAGAGTCTTGATCGGATTGGCTTACACCATTGTAGAAAGTATCAAGTGTCATGAGATCGGAGAAACCGTGGTGAGGACATTTTCGGAGCAATTCCTTGTAACGATCCCATGCCTCACTAAAGGATTCATCAAATTTCTGCGTGAATTTCATGATCTCATTCTTGAGACTCGTGGTTTTGGAAGGAGGAAAGAATTCGTTCACGAACTTTTTCACAAGATCTTCCCATGTCTCAATAGATCGTGGAGGTTGTTTTTCAAGCCAAATCCGGGCTTGTCCCTCCAGGGAGAATGGGAAGAGAAGAAGTTTGATCGCTTCACAGGGGACATCTTTGCATTTGATGGTGTATGTGATTTTATTGAACCATCGAATGTGATCTTGAGGATCGTCCCTCTCATAACCGTAGAATTGACGTGATGTGGCCAGATTTATTAATCCTGTTTTAAGCTCAAAATTAGCGGCCATGATTGTTGGAACAACGATAGCATCTCCGTAACCCTCGACGGGTGCTTGGAGAAGCTCGTTCATAGTGGGTTCAGCTGCCATGATGACAGCTGGAGGTGGAACAGTACGGATCTCAGATCCGACTGATGGTGCAGAACGTCTACGAGGTCTTCGCGGTCTCCCAACCAGCTCACGTAATGGGCTAGTGGACCTTGAAGAACGAGTGCGCATGCACTAGGGATAAAAACTTTTTGGACAATATTTTTGTTATCGTCCCGTAATCCAGACTCGTTTCTCCTTAAGAATCACCTTAAAGGAAAACCGAATCAGAAAACGTTACGATGTGGTTTTGTTGTTTTTTACTTTTTTTTTTTGTGTTTTAACACTTTAGGAAAAGTGTCAATCACATTTTTATGTGTTTTGATTTTGAAAATATTCACAAGTGATGGTATTTGTACAATGAGTGAGGTGAGATAACACTAATCTCGAAAAACGCTACAGAAACGCGCACACCTCCCCGGCAGCGGCGCCATAAATTGATTGATCCCGAACCACCTAACTTATATTGACCAAATAATAGTCAACAAAGTCAAATAGCCTAGGTCAATGCTCCGGGTAATATAAGGTATCACCGGGTCGTTAAATCCCGTTGAGGTGTGAAATGTAACTTTAGCGTGCTTTGTGATCGGGTGTTTATTCACAGAAAGGGTTTATGATCAGAATTATTTGGAAATTATAAACAAATATAGCTTAGGAAAGCTACGTGGTTGATTACGAGAATTTAGATTACGAAGATTTGAGCTAAAAACTGAAAACGTACGTTTTAATTAAAAAAACGTATTCAGATGAATAAAACAAAAAGTACAACTGTAGGACGGGAAGGGTTAAAAGTGTAAAATTGATATTTTTACAATCCTAATAATAAAAGAAAATTTTAAGAGAAATTAAAATTATTTTTACACTATTTAAATATTTATTATTAATTAATTACTAATTATCTATTTAATACTAATTAAATTAATTAGAATTATTAAAAATACTACAAAGACTTAGAAAATTAAGAAAAATTTTATAAATCTAATTAACCATCATGGTAATCCTAAAAAATTATAAAAAGTTAATTTTATTTATTTTTAAACTAGTTAACTAATTATTATTCTATTTATTAATTAATATCTAATTAAACTATTTAAATTATGAAAACTATTAAATGAACAGTAAAAATTCTAGAAAAAATTATAAAAATGTTTTAACTAAAATAAAAGCTAGAAAAAATATAAAAACTAGGTTATACTATATAAAATCTAATTATGCTATTTAATTGATTAATATTAATTAAAACTAAATTAAACTAAAAGTAATTAGAAATACCACTAAATGACAAAATAAAAATCTGGAAAAATTTGTAAAATTATTTTAACCTAAAATATAATTTCTAAAAATATAAAAGTGACATATTACTTAGAAATAAATTAAAAAGAAAAATAAATTGATAAATCCTATTAAATAGAAACTATCACTATTTTTAAAATTGGTTTTTTGGATTTTTTCTTTTTCTAAACTAATAATAAACTAAAAACAACTAATTTTAACAAAAACACTTTTGATTTAACCCAAAGAATAAGCACTTGAAGTGCTTATTATACCCACAGTTGACTTTTGTTGATTGTGGAGTATTTTAGCTCAAATGGGGGAATGTGGGGTCCACACTGATCAATCTTGGTTTCTCTGAGTATTTTGAACAATAATAAGCAACTTTTGAGCAAAGGATTGGCCTGAATAAGCCAAAAAGATCAAAAATAAGCACAAGCTTATTGTTAACTGAGCAGATTAAGGGACAAGACTATGGGTCCAAATTAGGTGGGGTCCACAAGTTCAGGGGTCAAACAAAAGGTTCAAAAACACTCCCTGGTAGGAGGGGGTTGAGGGGATCCAAAAACACTAGGCCTGGACCACTGAATTGGCCACAGACCACCACAAAAGGTGGTGGTGTGGAGGTGATCTGCTGAGACAGGGCAGATGGGTTGCCCTGCAGGTCACTTTGTGGCCTTGTGGGACCCAGCAAACAAATTCTATAAAATCTAAATAAAATCTCAAAAATTAACAAAGTGGTAGAGATTATTCATGTAAAATTTCAAACCTTGAATCTTAGTATCAAATAAATTGCAAGCCTCCAAAGTTGGCTCAAAATAACTGAGACAGATTTTGACTTTTATGAAAACTTGGTTTCTTGACTTTTTTGAGTTTTGATCACACTTAAATGAGTTGTTATGGATTATCTAACTATATTAAAACTAAATCTAGTTAACTTGAACCATTTATCAAAGATGTGAGGGGTTTAGGGCTTGACTGATCCATCAGTGGATCAAATCAAAGGGTTTAAACTCAATTTTGACTTTGGCTAGTACAACAACTAGTATGTGAGTTTGACTGTGGTGTTTTAAACCTGAGAAAGTAGTATCAAAAGGGTATGACCACTGACAAGCTCAAAAACTCATGCAACAACCCAAATCCAAACACCCTATTAGACCTAATCTGTTTTGAGAAATGAAAGCATATACTGATTTAGAACATGAAACTTGATACCCCAGACCTTATTATGATAAATTAGGCATAAGTAAACAGATAAGCATCAATCAAGAACAAGAAATAACTAAAGTTACTAAAAAAAACTAAAAATGACAGTTAAACAAGAAATCTATCAACACAATGCTAACTTCTTAAAACCAATCTAGTTTTTAAGCAATATTACAACTAAAATCTACAAATAAGCTGAGATAAACAATACTTAAGCTTTTGAACAATAGAATTTATAAAAGAGAGAATTTCTTACAAAACCTTCCAACTGAGAATGTAGAATTAGACCCAAAAGAACCAACCTATTTCCTCCCCTGAGGATCTAAACCAGATTCCAATCCAATCTTATCTCCATTCCATATCAGCTTCCTTTTTTCTTTCTTTTTTTTTATTTATTTTTCTTTTGTTTTTCTTGAAAAATTAACTTGAAAAAGGATTTATGCTAAATTTCACTTCTAAACACCTTCTGAGATTTGAATGTGAGTTATTGAGATAATAGCAACAAGGTTTAACACTTACTTATTCTTACATAATCAAATTAACTAAAATATGAGAAAAATGAAATTCATATAACAAACTTAAATTTTTTCATAGAAAGGTTGAACAATACACTTAATACATTAAAGGTACACTGGAAAGGTGAACAAGACTTAGAAATTTAAAGTTTACAATAATTAGAAATTTACAAAATAGCTAAAAAAACTACACACTGATCACTGCTGCATCTTTTTCTTTTTATACTGGTCCACTAGGGTTTTTTCAAGTCCATGATCACTTCCCACATTGATTTAGAACCCTTAGATGACTGACTTTTAATCCTAGCCCTTCACATGCTTTTGGCGCCATTTTCTTTGTGTCAGGTTGAGGTGGAGTGGGGGAAAGGAGAACAATTAAAGAATTTTGGAGCTTAGCTTAAGAGTCAAGGGGGAGGGATGGTGTGCTTAGGTGGAGGAGGGGGGAGCAGGTTGCCAGTTGGAGGGGGGATTGACTTTGGTTGACTGGGAAGTGGGAAGGAAGGGTTGGGGTGTTAGTTTAAAACGGGGTGAGGGTGAGTGGGCTGAAAAAGAGATGGGCCTGGGGAAATAAGTGTGGTGGGCTTGGATTGTTTTGTGGGTTAAAGGGATAACAAGGGTCCGGTTGGTTTTAGTAACTTTAAATCACAAGGACCATTCATGTAATTTTGCCGAACCATGAGGGGTGAAAATGACATGTTCCCAAAATATCCCAAGTGTGTTATTTGCCAAGTTTTGAATTCCCATGAGCCATACATGTAATTTTTCCACTTTTGAAATTCCCAGGGGCCATAAATGACAAGTTTCCAAACTTGAGGAACCAATGTTGTAATTTCCTCAAACTCACACCAAAGGATCATTTTTGACAATTTATGATTTTCCAAGGACCCTAGATGATTTTTCATTCAAAATTATTCCACCCGGGACCAAATCTGTCAATTTCCAAAACTCCAGGGACCATTTTTGTCAATTTTGGATTTTAAGGGGTAAAAGTGTAATTTTCTCAAACTTTATCACCCAAGGACTTATTTTGATAATTTTTTATTTTTCTTTGCCTTGGGTTGACTTTTCTTTCGTTTTAAACTTCCAGGGACTAGTTTTGCCAATTTTTGAAACTTGAGGGACTGAAACTGCCAATTATGCAAACTTTGTTCGTTTTTCATTTGTTTTTAAACATTTTGCATCTAAAACATATAAAACACACTTTTGGGATAATTTGTGTATTTTGATGCATTTTTGGGTGTTTTTGGATGTTTTGGCAGTCCAGATACGGTAAAAATGATGAGTGTTTGAGCACTCATCAGCAACCATGTAATCAATTAGATAATTAACTTAGGGTTTAACTAATAACAATAATGCACTAAAGATGAGTGCATACACGGAAGGCTAAGGCGATTTGGTTGTACATTTAAGTGGGGTGTAACAAGTTCTTCCTTTAAGTAAAATGCTTAAAGTTAGAAACGGAAAGATAGACTCGGAGGGGTGTACTAGGGGTTTCGTGTACTAAAAATGAGTACAACGCTAAGGTGTGGGAAAATTAATTGACTTAACTAGCCAAGTAATATGACTTAAATGGTCAAGTAATTATGATACGGGTTTAACACAAGGGTGATCCTAATGCCTCTTATCATGTAGTAAATCCTACTACATGAATGTAGTCTCACTAGCGGTCTCGGGATGCATCACTAACGCAAGTTCTAGAATCTAAATGCTACCGGTACACTCATAAGCACTAATAATAAATGCTTTTCCTATCAAATCTAAAGGCGAACCTCACATATTTGGGTGGAAAATTTTTCTGAATAGTACGGTTATGTGCTAGTCATACAATCTCCTATCCATGAGACGCTTGCTATGGCTAAAGTTTCACTCCTAAATGTTGTAAAAAAATTTAAATTTGGCGCTAAAATTACACTAACAAATATTTCTCCTAGTTTTATTACACATCTACTATCAAACAAACAAACTCAAGCGAAAGTGTATCTGTAAGGTATCATCATTTTACCCTCCCCTTACACTTAGGATGAACATTGTCCCCAATGTTCAAGTAAAGAATGTAAAAGTAAAATAAGTAAAACAAATGAAATCAAATACTCCCCTGATTCGCTCGGTATGGATAATAAGGTGGCCAGGTTAGATCTTCCTCCCAGAAAATGAACAATCAAAGCTTCCCTTCTAGAATATAAATCATCTTCTTGTCATACATAACCTGTTAAACCTGAGAAAACAAACAAGGCAACCTCGCGTAAAATTGGCGGCAATCTATATATGCTAATAAATCCTAGAAAACAAAATAAGATATAATGCTTGTGGAATGATGTTTGCAGATTTCCTGGAGATTATAAAACTAATGATTCAACAAAAACTTTAAGACTCCGTTAGAAAAACAAAACTGGTAAAATTTCCAGATTTTTGCATGTGACGCCGTCAAGAGGAAACTCGTGACGCCGTCAGAAGTGACCTGCAGAAATTCTTATGTTAAGTTTTCGGAAAATCTCTGAAAAAACTTGGTCCTACTTCCTGGAAAATCCTGCAAAACATCATTATGACTCGATACAAGCATTTGACTCTAACAAATACGAATATACATGTTCACTTAATATTGTGGAGAATCATGATCGGTTTTGTTTCTTAAAAACATATTTGGGGTTTCCCCTTACACTTATCTTTTGTAAAAACACCTTTGGATGAAGTTAAGACTAAGCCAAACAGCAAAATAAAGTATTTCCACCATTCTAGTTTTGAAACATGATCTACCAACAATAAAAATAAAGCATGCATACGGAAGCAAATAACAAACAAACAAAATAAAAATCACACAAAGCATGGGTTGCCTCCCAAGAAGCGCTTTTCTTTATTTACGAGTCTTGTAGCTAGACTCAAGGTCATGGGTTACTACGTGACCTCATCATCAAACGTTACATCCTCCTCACTAATCATTTCATTATTATTTTCTTGATAATGTTTTACACGTTGTATGTTGACAGTAAATTCTCTACCTTCATCGTCTAATAACACAACGGCTCCAGTTTTAGAGGAACTTTTCACCGTAAATGGTCCATACCATCTAGACTTGTTTTCCTGGAAATAACCTTAACCGAGAGTTGTATAATAGGACTTTGTCCCCTTCTAAAAATTCCTTGGGTTTCTTAATTCTTTAGTCATGCCATCTTTTTGCCCTCTCTTTATATGTAATGGAGGACTCATAGGCTTCTAATCTAAGCTCATCAAGCTCGTGTAATTGCAAGAACCTATTGGTTTCGGCAATTGTATAATATAAGTTACATGCTTTAAGTGCCCAATAAGCTTTATGTTCTAATTCTACTGGCAAGTGACATGCCTTACCATACACCATGCGAAACGGGGTCATTCCAATAGGTGTTTTGTAGGCGGTTCGGAATGCCCATAAGGCCTCGTCGAGTTTAAATGACCAGTCTTTTCTATTCTGACTAACCGTTTTTTCTAGTATTCTTTTAATAGCCCTGTTTGTGTTTTTGACCTGGCCATTGGTTTGTGGATGATAGGCGGTGGAAAATCGATGGGACACCCCGTACCTCCTCATGACCTTTTCCATTTGCGCATTGCAAAAGTGGGTCCCCCTATCACTGATGAGGGCTTTAGGAATCCCGAATCTAGTGAAAAGCTTTTTCAGGAAATGAATAACCACCCTGGCGTCGTTGGTCCTAAGGGCTTGTGCCTCTACCCACTTTGAAACATAATCGATGGCAACTAAAATGTACTCGTTCCCCCCTGAAGATGGGAAGGGTCCCAAGAAGTCAATTCCCCAGACATCGAAGACCTCACATACTTGTATAAAATTCTGAGGTGCTTCATCCCTATGTGATATGTTCCCGGCCCGTTGACATGCATCGCATGCTTGTACCATTTCCTTGACATCACGGAAAATTGTGGGCCAATAGAATCCCGCGTCAAAAATCTTTCGGGTGGTGGTGCTTATCCCATGATGCCCTTCAGAGGGACTAGAGTGACATTCCCTCATAATTTTTACTGCCTCACTCTCCGAAACACAACGTCTTATTATTTGGTCAGGACACCTTCGGAATAAAAATGGTTCATCCCAGAAGTAGTATTTTAACTGAGAAAAGAACTTTTTCCTTTCGTACCTAGCCAGGTGTTCTGGAACGAGTCTTCTTGCAAGATAGTTGGCGAAATCGGCGTACCAAGGCTCCGAATCAGTTATTGACATGAGTTGTTCGTCTGGAAATGAATCCCGAATCTCACTTCTATCGTGCTCATCTAAGGGATTTTCAAGACGAGATAGATGGTATGTGGCCAGATTTTCTGCCCCCCTCTTATCACGAATCTCAACATCAAATTCTTGTAACAACAGGATCCACCGAATTAGTCGTGGCTTAGCATCTTGCTTAGCAAAAAGATATCGAAGAGCCGAGTGATCGGTGAAAACAACTGTCTTTGAAAGGACAAGATATTGCCGGAATTTGTCGAATGCGAACACTACGGCTAACAATTCTTTTTGGTGGTAGAGTAATTCTCTTGAGCGGGATTCATGGTTTTGCTAGCATAGTAAATAGGTTGGAATAGCTTGTCACGCCGTTGGCCTAATACAACCCATACAGCAAAATCGCTAGCGTCACACATGATTTCAAACTGTAACTCCCAGTTGGGTGTAATCATGATTGGAGCTTGTGTGAGCTCCTTTTTTAAGAGATCGAATGCATCCTTGCATTCTTGAGAGAAATCGAAAGGAGCATCCTTCATTAGCAATTGAGTCATTGGCCGAGCTATTTTGGAGAAGTCTTTGATGAATCTCCGATAAGACCCGGCATGCCCCAAGAAGCTGCGTATTGCTTTAACAGTCGTGGGATATGGTAACTTAGATATAGCTTCAACTTTGGCTTGGTCCACCTCTATCCCATTACCAGATATCTTATATCCTAACACAATCCCTTCTTTCACCATGAAATGACACTTTTCCCAGTTTAACACCAAGTTGGTTTCCTCACAGCGTTTAAGCATTTTTTCTAAATTAGCAAGATAGCGGTCGAAGGAGTTCCCGAAGACCGAAAAGTCATCCATGAAAACTTCCCTGCTGTCTTCCAAAAGTTTTTGAAAGATTGCGGTCATGCATCGCTGAAAAGTGGCGGGGCATTACACAGCCCAAAAGGCATTCTTTTGTAGGCGAACGTTCCATAAGGGCAAGTAAACGTGGTATTTTCTTGGTCCTCAGATGCTTTGGGAATTTGAAAATATCCTGAGAATCCATCCAGGAAACAATAGTACTCGTGCCCAGACAATCTCTGTAACATTTGGTCAATGAATGGTAAGGGAAAGTGATCTTTCCTCATGGCATAATTGAGCTTTCTATAATCGATGCATACCCGCCATCCAGTAACCGTTCTTTGGGGTACCATCTCACCCTTGTCATTCTTAACTACAGTCATTCTACCCTTCTTAGGTACAACCTGTACAGGACTAACCCACGAGCTGTCCGAGATTGGGTAGATCAATCCTGCATCCAGAAGTTTGATGACTTCTTTCTTTACAACTTCCTTAATGTTGGGGTTTACTCGCCTCTGGGGTTGCATGGTAGGTTTATAATCTTCTTCCATGAGAATCTTATGCGTGCAAAAAGTCGAGTCAATCCCCTTAATGTCGGCTACACTCCATGCAAGCACTCCCTTATATTTTTTTAGGACCTCTAAGAGTTTACCTTTTTGTTCATGTTCGAGGGAGGAGTTTATGATTACCAGTGGTTGGTCCTCTCCCTGAAGGAAGGCGTACTCTAAATGGTTAGGAAGTTCCTTAAGATCTAGCTCAGGTGGTTCGATAATAGAAGGCTTAAGCTTGTTTTCGGGTTTTCGGAGCTCGAGATGCTCGGTGGCCTCTTGTCTAGGGTAGAAGGAGACTGCACCAACATCCTCCATCTTTTCCACCTCTAACAAAGGGAGAAAACTCTCATCCCGTAACCAGCCTTCCTCGATTTGTTCATCAACACAGCCATCAATGACATCCGTGAGTTCATCGACCTCTCCAATGAAATAGAGCCGGTTAGCTGCTTCGAGAGAGAGATCCATAGTGTCCTTAATGTCGAAGGTTATGCTATCGGTTCCTACTCGTAAGGTTAACTTTTTGTCATGAACATCAATGACTGCACGAGCGGTAGCAAGAAATGGTCTCCCTAATATGATGGGTACCAAGTCATCCTCCTCCATCTCTAAGATTACGAAGTCGACTGGGAATTTGAATTTCCCAACCTTGACTAGCACATTCTCGCATATCCCTACGGGGTATTTGACTGATCTATCGGCTAGTTGGATGTTCATACGGGTAGGCTTTAATCCAGAGTATCCTAGTTTAAGGAACATAGAGTGAGGCATGAGGATGATACTCGCCCCCAAATCGGCAAGAGCATTCTTTATTGATAGAGATCCTATGGAACAAGGCAGGGTGAAGCTGCCTGGATCGTCTACCTTTTTTGGTAGCCCTCGATGGGTTACCACCGAACATTCTTCCCCCAGGGTCACAAGACCCTCGAGTTTCTTTCGGTTAGCGAGTAATTTTTTAAAGTATGCGCTATACTTCGGCATGTGATAACAAGCATCAAGGAGGGGTATGGTGACTACTGAGTCTTTTAGATATGACAGGAATCTTTTATTATCATTCTCAGTTTTTTGGTTTTTTAATCGGGATGGGAATAGGATTCTCACAGGTTGGTTAGGTGGGGTTGATGGGGAAGGGGTCGCCAAGGGAAGTTGGTTGGGAGCCTCGCTGCTCACATCATCCTCCTCCTTCGCGAGGCTTGTTTAGATCGGGAGTGATGGTGGGCGAGCTTGGGTAAGGGGGGTCCTTGGTTGTTGTTCCGGCTCGAGTGGTTATCGCGAGCATGGGGTCTTTTTGGTTTACTGACGGCATTTCAAGGTTATCGAGGGTGGAGTTAAGCTTGTTGAACCATTCTCCTGTGTCATCTTGCTGCTCATCGACAAGTTCATTAAGACCTTTTAATTGTAAGCCTTTTTCTTGAGTGAAGTGACCAAGGTCATCTTCAAAAGTGCTCCTGATTTCGATTTCAGGACCTTCCTCTCCTTCTTTTCTTTTTACCAGATTTCCCCTGAGGTTGTAATCGTCGTTTTGGTAAAAAGGCAAGAGGGAGGGATCAGCATAGATGTCACCTCCTGACAAGCATGCATGTTCAGTCGTGGTTTCTCCTCCACATTCCTCTACCTCATGCGGGCCCCCACAGTAGTCGCAGATTAAGTAAGGATTTGAAAGTTGTTTAGGTAACTGCGACCCAGCTAGGTATTCCATCCTTTTGTGAATTTTCTTTAACTGATCTGAAGATGTTGAAGTGATTTCAGACACGCTGACAGTCGACTCAGGTTCATCCCAAGTGTCATCCTGGTCCTGAGCATATTCCTCAATCCTATCTCATCCTTCCTCGGCACTAAGATTGGCTAATCTCCCTTTTCTAGAATTGTTGATTCTGTTCCGATCATTTGAGGATACATTGTCGTAGAAGATTTGGACCAAAAGCCAAAGTTCGATGCCATGATGGGGAACTTGTCTTATTAAATCCTTGAATCTAATCCACGATTTATGGAAGGGTTCGTCCTTCCCTTTTCGGAAGCGGAGAATCCTATCTCTAAACGCTGAAGTTTTCCCAGGTGGAAAGAACTTCTCATAGAACTTGGATATGAGTTGTTCCCATGTGAAAATAGATTCAGAAGGAAGTTTATTATACCACTCTTGGGCTTTTTCATAGAGGGTGAAAGGGAAGAATCGTAATCGGGACGTGTCTCTAGTAGCCCCATCCGTATGGAGGGTGTCTACTATTTTCAAGAAGTCCTTAATGTGTTGAATCGGGTCATCATCATCTAATCCACAAAACTTGCACACACTTTGGACAAGCCAAACATCGGTCGCATGCAAGACCTCATTGGTGTGTTCGTTTGGGTAGACAATGGCGTTTGAGAAGCCACGAGGGTTTGGGGAGGAGTAGTCCTTAAGGCGCTTAGGAGTGGAAGTTGCGGGGGTACTCATCTCGTTATTGGATTGGGAGCTAGGGGTTGTAAGGTGATTTTCTGAATTTTCTTCAGAAAGGGGTGCATCAAAATCAATGGCTATGCTAGATGGTTCAGGTGTTGAGTGAGATCGTCTTAGCCTACGCATTTCTCTATCGGGTTCTGCATAAGGCAAGACAAGGTCTCTAGCGGAACTACGACTCCTAGTGATCCTAAGGTTAGAGAATTCGTCGGTTGCCATAATGGCAGATGGTACAAGTTACAAACAAAAGCACGAAGAAATAGATAGACTAAAGAGAACCTAAAAAATAAAAATAAAATCTTACTAGAAAGGAATCTAGCAAGTAGACTGATGAATGTGTAAATACTCATCATTTTTACCTTTTCTGAGCTGCCAAAACATCTAAAAACACTCAATATTGAATCAAAATAGTGAAAATATCCCAGGAATGTGTTTTATATGTTTCAAATGCAAAATAATCAAAAACAGATGAAAAACGTACAAAGTTTGCAAAATTGGCAGTTTCAGTCAACTTTCAAAAGTTGTCAAATCTAGTCCCTGGTTGTTCTAAAAACTTGAAAAAGTCACCAAAGGTCCTTTTAAATCAAAAAGTTACACAATTAGTCCTTTGGTGCAAAGTTTCACAAAATGTCAAGTTTAGTCCCTGAAGTTTGGAAAATTGTCAAAAATGGTCCCTGGGATATTAAAACTTTGAGAAAAACAAATTTTGTAGTTGTATTTCTCATATACGGCAGGATTGGTCCTTGGTGGAAAAGTTTGGTGAAATTACACATTTGGTCCCTGAAGTTTGAAAGTTTGGCAGTTTTAGTCCCTGGAAATTGAAAATGGAAAAATCATCTCAGGTCCTTGAACTATTCATCATAAGGCATAAAAATACCCTTGAAAAGACTTTGGAAGAATGCCAAGTTACACCCTCAAACTTTCGGCTAAATTACAAAATTAGTCCTTGTGATACATATAACCAAACCGGACCCTTAAATAATACTACTCCCAAACTCAATCCAATCCAAATCCTATAACCCAGCCCTTTTATTACCCTAAGCCCACACCAAAAAGCCCATCCCAATCCAAACCGTTTCAAATAATAAAAAGGTGGGTCAAACCGGTCAACCCCCCTTTTCACCTCCTTCCCACGCTACCAAAACCAGAAAACAGAAGTGGTTTCACCACCACTTGCCTCCATCACATCCCACCGCCCCTTCCACTCACCTCCACCCTCACCTAACATCACCTCAGCATTAAATGCCACCACCCCAAATTGCTATAAACGGCCAAATTGCAACTCTCCATTTTTGGCGCCAAATTCTGTTTCAAAGGCTGAGATTGGTTTAAGTGATCCAACGGCTCATATCATTGATGGGAAATATTCAGAAGACAACTAGGAGCCCTAAAAATCACTATAAAAGAAGAATGAAGCAGAGAAAGGAGGGTGTCAGTCACTTAGTTAAATTTTTATGTCGAATTAGTTAAATTGTATTCTCTTAGTAGTTAAAATCCTTTTAGAAGCATTGTAATATGTTCCTTTAATGTAATTTGATCTCTTTTTAATCAAGAAATCCAAGTATTTTAGTTCAAAGTCTGCTTTGGCATTTCAATTTGAAATATCTATTTTGGCTTTAATAATGTTCTAAGCTTCAAGTTACTGTATCATCAGCTCACTTAGGTCTCAGTAAAACATAAAAACATAAAAAAAAATAGAAAAAAAGAAAACTAGAAACAAAAACAACAGGGTAACTTTGCAATTTTTGAGTGGAAAGCTTAAGGAAGTTGCCTGCAATGGAGGGGCAAGATGGACTCTTACCTAGCTTATCCTTGATAAGCTAGGAGCTTGTTGCTGAAAAAGGGGCACTAGTTATAGCTAGTATAAGGTTTCAGTTCTTATTTCATTAATCTTAAGTTTTATAGCACATAAGTGTGAATCTGTGTTCTGTGGTTCTTGTTGTCATTAGCTGTGTTTTTTAGCTTATAATAGTTAATTATATCATATTAGAGTAAAGTGGATTAGTGTTGAACCTTAAATCAGTTTAAAACTTTGAAAATCTCAAAACTAGTCCACATTAAGGACTGTTTGGCACTGCTGAGTTAAGACTGAATTTGGTGGTTTCATTGGTTGTTTCCTGTTCTTACATGGTACCATAGGTTCTATTAGGCTAAGTGAAACATAAAAGTCAGTACTCATTTAGCAAAAAGTCAAAATCCACTCTCAAATCCCTTCTAGCTGTTAACTGTTGGGATTTTGAAGTGGAAACTTCACCACTTCAACTCAAAATCAGATTTTTTAGCCTAATATAGCTTATTCATATCTTAATACATCTTATTTGATCAGTGGGATTGATCACAAGTTCATAAAAGTCAACTGTCTAAGTTTTTCATAAAAGTCAAAGTTTTCACAAGCAGAAAACCTCAAAACTTCAAAGAATTTAATAGAATTTTGTGTTGTGATTGAGGACTTGAAACTTGTTCCTTTTTGTTGTCTACTAGCTTAATTTTAAGTCCCCACTCTTATTTGATTTTTGTGAATTTTATTGTGGACCCCACACCTAGCCAAAAACACTTGCAGGGGGACTGACCTCCCCTACATCAGCATATCACCACCACCTTTGGCGGCTGTTGTAGGCCACCTCAGTGGGTCCCAGTGATCCACCTTGGGTTTTCCCAACCCCCCTCCTACCAGGCTACAATCCTTGACCATTTGTTTGACCTAGGGCTTACTGGACCCCACCTGGAATCATTGCTTAAGTTTGTCCCATTTATGTGTTTATCTTAAAGTGTCAAAGTGCTTATTTGGTTCCAATTAGCTTATCAGTGCTCATAGCCTGTTGTTTTTAGCTTATTTAAGTCCCTTTTTCTTAAGTGAATCAAGTTTCATCATTGTGGACCCCACATATAGTCATTTGACCTTAATTTGCTACTTGGTCAAACAAAGTCAAACTGTCTTAGTCAAGGGGGTGCACATAGCTTATTTTTAAGCTAAAAAAAAAATTATTTCACAAAAGTTTCTTATTTTCATCTCATATTTAGCTGTCAAAAAGAAAAACTCCAAAAAACCAAATATAAAATTAGTGATAGCTTCTATTTAATAGAATCTATCTTTTTCATTTTTCTTTTCAGCTTATTTATAAGCACTTTTCCATTTTTATAATTTTCTTAATTTTCTAGTACTTTAAGAATTTAAAATAATTTTCTTAGATTTTTCCAAAATAGTTTACTATTTATTAAATTTAAAAGTAGTTTAAATAATTAAATAGGTAATATTAGTAATTAATTAGTTTTCTTAAAATTTAATTAACAACAGTAGGTTTTTATAATTTTCCTAGGTTTGATAAATTAGTTAAGACTTTTAGCAAATATATTTTTAGTTTCTACTATTCATTTTCCATTTTTCTTATTTTAATTATTTAAATTAGATTTAAGTTAACTAAAAGGTAAATAATTAGTGAAATAGACTAAATATAATTTTTAGAAGTTTTTATAATTTTGTAGGATTCCTGTGATGGTTAAGTAGTTTTATAAATTTTCTCATAATTTTCTAAGTTAATTTAGTATTATTAGTAATTTAAAATAGTTTAATTAGCTTAATTAAGATAAATAGTTTTTAATCATTAAAAAACTCATAAAAGGACAAAAATATTTATTTTTATTTTTTATACTTTCTTCAAGTTCATTTTTAAGTTTAGAAATTATTTTTGCAAATTTTTAGTTTAATTTGTAATCTTTATAATTATTAGTTAATTTAAATTAGATTTAAATTAGATTTTAAATAGTATAAATTAATTAAATAATATTTAAATATTAAAATAATCATTTTTATCATTTCATTTTCATTTTAAATTTCCTTTTTATTTTAAGTTTTTAAAAGTTTCACTTGCACCCCCTGTAGTTTGTAATCTGATAAAACCCACTTTTCTGTCTGTTACCTGATCCCTAATTGTAAATTTGTGCATATATCTGTATATCTATTATTTGTGAATATTATATCATTGTGTAAATACCAAAATATCAGTAGCAAAATCAATTCCATATCATATTGGCTACTGTCCTCAGTGTCACTCATTCCCAAAAACGTTTTCCAAAAACACCATTTCAATCTCGTCGGGACTTAACGACCCGGGGACACACTATACTATCACCGGAGAATTGGTACGGGGCTGTCTTTGACTTATTCACCTTGGTCAATAATATCTGACCATTTCGGACCCAATCAAAATTTGGCGCCGCTGCCGGGGAGGTTGTTGCGTGTTTTTAAAATCGTTTTAAGTTTAGTGGTTTTCAAAACCCTCCCTGTACAAATTTCACATAATTTGTAAAAAAGTTTTTGTAAAAATATAATCATATCAAAAAGTGCATTAACACTTTTCCTGAAGTATTAACAACACCAAAAAAATCAAAAACAACACAACAAACTGTGAAGTTAAAATTACTTCGTTTTCTTTAAGATTACAACCTGAAACAGTTGGTTTAAGGTAACTTCTGACATTAAATTGCGACTGAAGAGGAATCCATTCTTTCCTCCCACCAGCCTGCGAGTAATCTTAAAAGAACGATTTCGGTTAACGAATCAGTTCCAAAAATATTTCCCAAAGTTTTCTGCACACACACCCATAAGCCTAAAGCAATTTTTCTGTACCACTGCAAACCAAGGCTGAACACCTACCAACTGGGGGTGTGGACATAATAAGTTTTCAAACTTAAGATAAAAACTTGCCTTTATATCCCTGTGAGTGGTGTACCTTTTTTAAAGAAGCCATTCACTTGTGTTTATTGGTTTAAGTTCACTGTGGCTTTGCCTCGATCTTATTTTGAAAAATTGTTTTTAGTGCATGCGCACTCGGTCACAAACAAAACGTAAACATCAGAAAAACGTACCCGAGCTACGTACTGTTACAGAAGAACCAAAAACCGAAATGGCCGATGGGCCACCACCACCTTTACCACCCCCTGACCCTCCCAGGGATGAGCCAGCTCCCGATCTCCGAATGATGGAGGAGTTGTGCCAGCCTACCATGCAAGGGAGGGGCGGGCCTATTACACCACTCACTATTGAGGCTACGGACTTTGGCCTCAAGCACCACATGATCCAACAAGTCCAAAATTCGTGTCAATTTCACGGATTACCGGGTGACGATGCCAACAAGCATCTTGACAAATACCTTACGGTCACCCAAAGCGTGAAACAGCATGGTGTCACCAATGATGCCCTTCGGCTGTATCTCTTCCCCTATTCTCTCACTCATCATGCCACTGCATGGTTTGACCGACTCCCAAAGAATTCTATTCGTACCTTTGATGAAATGGTAACCAAGTTTCTAGCAAAATATTTTCCACCTTCCATGGTTACCAAGTTACGAAATGATATCAGCAACTTCCGGCAACGTCCCGATGAGTCTCTTTTTGAGGCTTGGGAACGTTATAAGCTAGCTATTGATCGGTGCCCTAACCACAATATGTTACAAGTTACCATCATAGACACCTTCTATAATGGTCTGACATTGAGGCACCAGGATATTCTCAATGCTGCTGCTGGTGGGACCTTTATGAAAAGGCGTCCCGAAGAATGCTATGACTTGATTGTGAACACGACTGCCCACGATAACTTTTGGGATTCCTCTACGGAGAGGGATGAGTCATGTAAATCAGTTATTCCTTCATCATCATCTCCTGAAATAATTTCTCTTACCAAAAAGATGGATGATATTTCTGCGGCTGTGTTGAGAATGAACCAAACGATGCAAAATCAGGTTCAAAATCAACAAGTGAAAGCCGTGGCCCGAAGTTGTGAAACTTGTGGGGGCCCACATATTTATTCTGAGTGTCCAGCTACTGCTAGTTTTCCTCAAGAGAATGTTTATGCTGCTCACGGTTCCTACAACATGGGGGTAATTCTTACCAACCACAAGGGGACCGTAATCTCTTAAGCTATCGTTCCAACAATTTCCTCGGACCTCCCGGTTTTAATCAAAATCAAAACCGTAACTCGAATCAGAATTTTAACCAAGGTCAAAACTCAAATTTCCAAAACCCGAACCAAAATCAAGGTCATTTTAATCAAAACAATTTTCAAAATGGCAATCAAAATCAAGGTTTGCAAGGAAATTTTCAAATAAACCAAAATCAAGGGAATTACAACCAGGGTAATTTCAATCAGAGAAACAATTTTCAGGGTAACAACAATCAAAATCAAGGGAATTTTCAAAACAACCGTGTTTAAAATCCTCCTAATTAAAATCAAAACGTTGTTCCACCCTCGTCTTCCTCCGATGAAGTGCTAAAACAATTCATGAAAGCACAAGAGGAAACGAATCGGTTATTGATCAGCAAGATCTCTGAGCTTCAGAAGTCTTTAAATGATCGACCCTCAGGCCCGGGTACACTACCGAGCAACACGATCGCTAACCCGAGTGGCGATGTCAAAGCGATCACTACCCGAAGTGGGGTATCATACAATGGACCCGCGATTCCCTCTACCTCTTCTTCTCCTCCTTTTAAGGTAGCAGAACGTGAACCTGAGGTTACCACGGACACGATACTTCCTACTAATAACGGAGGTACCAACAACGTCCACCCTCAAGTTGTCCCGGTCCCGACTCGTAAGTCAAAAGTTGTATTTGATCCTCCTGTTAGTTCTGATGAAATTCCAAAAAACGATCCTAAGCCGTCAATTCCATATCCTTCACATTTGAATGATCAAAAGAACCGCGAAAAAGCTAACCATCAGATGGAAAAATTTTATCAAATTTTCTAAGAATTACACTTCGATATTAGCTTCGTGGATGCTCTTCTTCTCATGCCTAAATTTGCTTCAACAATCAAAAATCTGATAAGCAACAAAGAAAAACTCTGTGAGATGGCAAAAACTCCAATTAATGAGCATTGCTCAGCAGTGCTCTTGAAAAAGCTTACCGAAAAGCTTGGAGATCCCGGGAAATTTCTCTTTCCTTGTATTTTCTCGGGGATGGTTGAATGCTTTGCCTTGGCCGATCTCGGTGCAAGCATTAACCTGATGCCTTACACAGTCTGGAAAAGACTCTCTCTTCCTGCTCTCACTCCTACCTGCATCACTCTCGAGCTTGCAGACGGTACTATATCTCGTCCTCTCGGCATTGCCGAAGATATCTTCGTGAAAGTAGGAAAGTTCCATTTTCCGGCAGATTTCGTGATTGTTGATTTCGATGCTGACCCAAGAGTGCCTCTCATTCTCGGGAGGGGATTCTTAAGAACGGGTCGTACTTTAATCGATGTATTCGAAGAAGAAATCACTCTATGTGTTGATGGTGAAGCCATCACATTCAATCTTGATCAGACTTCAAGATACTCCTCCAACTATGACGCTGAAATGGTTAACCGAATTGACATCATCGATGTTGCGTCTGAGGAGTCTTCTCAAGAAGTCCTCGGTTTCTCAGCAAGTGGCAGTACCACTCTTTCTACTGATCCTATCATTTCCGACCCTTCCCCTTCTCTCACTCCATTTGAGGGAAGTGACTTCCTTCTGAAAGAGGTCGAAGCTTTTCTTGCTCAGGATAGCTCAATTCCTCATGGGATTGATGAAAACTATCTTGACCCGGAGGGGGACATTCTTCTTCTTGAAAGATTGTTAAATGACGATCCTTCACCCTCTCCGTCTCCAAAAATACTTCATAAAGAGGAAGTCAAAAATGTTGAAATAACTGAAGACTTTCCCGAGGTTGAGCTCAAGGACTTGCCTCCTCATCTAGAATATGCATTTCTGGAGGGTGATAATAAATTACCCGTCATTATTGCTAAAGACTTAAAAGATGAGGAAAAGGCAGCACTCCTAAAGGTTCTCAAGTCACACAAGCAAGCGATTGCTTGGAAACTCTCCGACATTAAAGGCACAAGCCCGAACTTTTGTACTCATAAAATCTTAATGGAGGATGACTTTAAGCCAACAGTGCAACAACAGAGAAGGGTAAATCCCAAAATCCACGAAGTTATCAAACAAGAGGTTCTAAAACTTCTTGATGCGGGATTGATTTACCCTATATCTGACAGTCCTTGGGTTAGCCCAATTCATTGTGTTCCTAAAAAGGGTGGCATTACCGTTGTCACCAACGAGGATAACGAGTTGATTCCAACTCGTTTGGTCACGGGTTGGCGAGTATGTATTGACTATCGAAAGTTGAATGAAGCCACCCGTAAAGACCATTTTCCTCTCACTTTTATGGACCAGATGCTCGAAAGACTTGCGGGGAATGAATACTACTGCTTCCTCGATGGCTTTTCGGGTTACTTCCAAATCCTCATTGATCCACCGGATCAAGAGAAAACTACCTTCACATGCCCCTACGGAACTTTTGCTTACAGACGTATGCCTTTCGGCTTATGTAATGCACCAGGCACGTTCTAGAGGTGCATGATGTCTATCTTTTCCGACATGATCGGGAAAACCATGGAGGTATTTATGGATGACTTTTCAATCATTGGGGATTCATTCCAGACCTGTCTCTCCCACTTGGAACAGATGCTTAAACGTTGCAAAGAAACGGATTTAAGTCTCAACTGGGAGAAGAGTCACTTTATGGTCAAGGAGGGCATTGTCCTCGGCCATAAAATTTCAAAGAACGGGATTGAGGTTGACAAAGCCAAAATCTATGTCATTGCTAAATTACCTCATCCCACCATCGTTAAAGGTGTTAGGAGCTTTTTGGGTCATGTCGGCTTCTACCGTAGGTTTATCCAAGATTTTTCTAAGATTGCCCGACCTATGACCCATCTCCTCGAGAAGGATGCTCCTTTCATCTTCTCTCCTGAGTGCATCGAAGCTTTTGAAACATTAAAGAAAAAGCTTACCGAGGCACCGATTCTTGTTGCCCCCGATTGGGACCTACCTTTTGAGCTTATGTGCGATGCTAGTGATTTTGCCATAGGTGCGGTCTTGGGGCAACGGAAAGCAAAATACTTTTAGCCTATACACTATGCAAGCAAAACTATGACCGAGGCTCAAGGTCATTACACCACCACTGAAAAAGAACTCCTAGCTGTGGTGTATGCCTTTGAAAAATTCCGGCCATACTTAATCCTGACAAAATGCGTAGTGTATACGGATCACTCGGCTTTGAAGTACCTATTTGCAAAGCAAGATGCAAAGCCGAGGCTTCTCCGTTGGGTTCTCCTCCTCCAAGAATTTGATATCATTATCCGTGATAAAAAGGGAGCCGAGAACCTTGCTGCTGATCATCTCTCACGATTAGAAAACCCTCATCAGGATGTGTCCGAGAAACAAGAAATAAATGAAACATTTCCTCTCGAGACACTCAATGCGGTTGCTTTTCGTGGTGACTCTACTACCCCATGGTTTGCCGACTTTGCAAATTACCATGCGGGTAACTTCATCATGAAGGGGATGACGTCCCAACAGAAGAACAAATTCTTCAAAGACGTTAAACATACTTCTGGGACGACCCCTTTCTCTTCAAAATCTGTGCCGATCAAGTCATCAGACGATGTGTATACGGACAGGAAGCCGCTGATATTCTCAAGGCTTGCCACGCTGGACCCACCGGGGGCCACCATAGTCCTAACTACACCGCCAAAAAGGTGTTTGATTCCGGTTTCTATTGGCTCACGATCTATAAGGATGCCCACGAGTTAGTCAAAGCTTGTGATGCTTGTCAGCGTCATGGGAATATTTCACAAAAGAACGAAATGCCACAAAATGCCATCAAGTTTGTGAAATCTTTAACGTCTGGGGCATTGATTTTATGGGGTCATTCCCATCTTCTTGTGGAAACAAATACATTCTCGTGGCTGTTGACTACTTGTCAAAATGGGTTGAGGCTAAGGCCTTACCCACCAACGATGCCCGAGTTGTTGTGAAATTTTTGAAATCCCTCTTTGCTCATTTTGGAACTCCCCGTGCCATCATTAGTGATCGCGGTACTCACTTTTGCAATGATCAATTCGCAAAATTCATGCTTAAGTACGGTGTTACTCATCGTCTTTCTACCGCGTATCACCCACAAACAAGTGGGCAGGTGGAGGTTTCAAACCGTGGTATAAAACGGATTCTTGAGAGGACTGTAGGTGAAAACCGTGCTTCTTGGTCGGATAAACTAGATGGTGCACTCTGGGCCTTCCGTATAGCTTACAAAACACCCATCGGGTGTACTCCCTACAAGCTTGTATATGGAAAGGCGTGTCATTTACTAATCGAGCTCGAGCACAAAGCCTACTGGGCCTTGAAACATGCAAACTATGATCTTCATAAAGCGGGTGATCACCGTAAGGTTCAACTCAATGAATTAAACGAACTTCGTAATCAAGCCTACGAGAACTCTTTGATCTATAAAGAAAAGGCAAAGAAGATTCACGACTCTAAGATTAAGAACCGCGTTTTCAATGTCGGTGACAGAGTCCTTCTTTTCAACTCAAGATTAAAGATCTTCTCGGGGAAATTAAAAACCCGATGGACTGGACCATTCACTGTTGCTAAAGTATATCCATACGGGACTGTTGAGCTATCTCAACCCGAAGGTCCCAACTTCAAAGTGAATGGTCATCGTTTGAAACACTATTTTGGAGAGGACATACCACCCATTGTTGTCCCGGATCTCCAAACTTTCCCCATGGACCAATAAATTCGGGGATCGAGTCAAGCTAGTGACTCGGTGAACAAAAATTAGCAAAATATATGGGTTTTCACCCGTATTTCTGATTTCTTTCTACTCTCTACCACTCTAGTGTGGGGGAGTGGCCGTCCCCTACCTTTTGAAAAGTAAATATGTATATAAGTCTCAGTTTCAAAAAAAAATGTATAAATGTTTATATGTACAGATAAATAAAGTGAAAAATAAAATCGATATTTCCGCAGTTAGTTTCGAATATTAGCTTTTTCCGTTCAGAGATTCGGCATAATAGCTGGGACTTTGAATATTGAGGACAATATTTAATTCTAGTGTGGGGGGGGGGGGGAATTCTTATGAATTTTATCACAAAATACTTTCTAAGTATCCCCATTTTAGGCCTAAATTTTTTAAAAATTTTTCACTTTATTTCAAAATTTTTGTGGTAATCAGTCCGCCAAAGTCTAAATGACAAATGGATTGGCTAGTCCAGGAGCAAACGGCTCTTGGTAAAGACATCTCAAACCCGTTGATGGCTTGCAATTTGCCAAAAATTGTACGGTAAATCAACTCGCCATATCCCATAAAGCGAATGAGTTGGCTAGCCCACAAGATTATGGCTTGTGGTAAAGGCCGTGGAAAATCCATAATTGGTAATCAGCTCACCAAGATGTTGACTTAGTCCATCAAGAGTTGGCTAGTCCAGAAGCAAACGGCTTTTGGTAAAGACTAATCAAATCCGTTGACAGCTGGTGGTTTGCTCAAAATCACACGGTTATAAGGTGTGCAACAGTTCTTACACCTGGCTACTCCAGAAGTGATGGCTTTTGGTAAAGAGGTTTTCAAATCCATCAAGTTTTTCTCAAAAGATTGCTAGGGACTAGCAATGTTTTAGTGTGGGGGATTGATGAGTGTGTAAATACTCATCATTTTTACCTTTTCTGAGCTGCCAAAATATCTAAAAACACTCAATATTGAATCAAAATAGTGAAAATATCCCAGGAATATGTTTTATATGTTTCAAATGCAAAATAATCAAAAACAAATGAAAAACGTACAAAGTTTGCAAAATTGGCAGTTTCAGTCCCTCAACTTTCAAAAGTTGTCAAATCTAGTCCCTGGTTGTTCTAAAAACTTGAAAAAGTCACCAAAGGTCCTTTTAAATCAAAAACTTACACAATTAGTCCTTTGGTGCAAAGTTTCATAAAATGTCAAGTTTAGTCCCTGAAGTTTAGAAAATTGTCAAAAATGGTCCCTGGGATATTAAAACTTTGAGAAAAACAAATTTTGTCCTTGTACTTCTTATATATGGCAGGATTGGTCCTTGGTGGAAAAGTTTGGTGAAATTACACATTTGGTCCCTGAAGTTTGAAAGTTTGGCAGTTTTGGTCCCTGGAAATTGAAAATGGAAAAATCATCTCAGGTCCTTGAACTATTCATCATATGGCATAAAAACACCATTGAAAAGACTTTGGAAGAATCCCAAGTTACACCCACAAACTTTTGGCTAAATTACAAAATTAGTCCTTGTGATACATATAACCAAACCGGACCCTTAAATAATACTACTCCCAAACTCAATCCAATCCAAATCCTATCACCCAACCCTTTTATTACCCTAAGCCCACACCAAAAAGCCCATCCCAATCCAAACCGTTTCAAATAATAAAAAGGTGGGTCAAACCAGTCAACCCCCCTTTTCACCTCCTTCCCACGCTACCAAAACCAGAAACCAGAAGTGGTTTCACCACCACTTGCCTCCATCACATCCCACCGCCCCTTTCACTCACCTCCACCCTCACCTAACATCACCTCAGCATTAAATGTCACCACCCCAAATTGCTATAAACAGCCAAATTGCAACTCTACATTTTTGGCGCCAAATTCTGTTTCAAATGCTGAGATTGGTTTAAGTGATCCAACGGCTCATATCATTGATGGGAAATATTCAGAAGACAACTGGGAGCCCTAAAAATCACTATAAAAGAAGAATGAAGCAGAGAAAGGAGGGTGTCAGTCACTTAGTTAAATTTTTATGTCGAATTAGTTAAATTGTATTCTCTTAGTAGTTAAAATCCTTTTAGAAGCATTGTAATCTATTCCTTTAATGTAATTTGATCTCTTTTTAATCAAGAAATCCAAGTATTTTAGTTCAAAGTCTGTTTTGGCATTTCAATTTGAAATATCTATTTTAGCTTTAATAATGCTCTAAGCTTCAAGTTACTGTATCATCAGCTCACTTAGGTCTCAGTAAAACATAAAAACATAAAAAAAAAAAAATAGAAAAAGAAAACCAGAAACAAAAACAACAGGGTATCTTTGCAATTTTTGAGTGGAAAGCTTAAGGAAGTTGCCTGCAATGGAGGGGCAAGATGGACTCTTACCTAGCTTATCCTTGATAAGCTAGGAGCTTGTTGCTGAAAAAGGGGCACTAGTAAAAGCTAGTACAAGGTTTCAGTTCTTATTTCATTAATCTCAAGTTTTATAGTACATAAGTGTGAATCTGTGTTCTATGGTTCTTGTTGTTAATAGCTATGTTTTTTAGCTTATAATAGTTAATTATATCATATTAGAGTAAAGTGGATTAGTGTTGAACCTTAAATCAGTTTAAAACTTTGAAAATCTCAAAACTAGACCACATTAAGGACTGTTTGGCACTGCTGAGTTAAGACTGAATTTGGTGGTTTCATTGGTTGTTTCATGTTCTTACATGGTACCATAGCTTCTACTAGGCTAAGTGAAACATAAAAGTCAATACTCATTTAGCAAAAAGTCAAAATCCACTCTCAAATCCCTTCTAGCTGTTAACTGTTGGGATTTTGAAGTGGAAACTTCACCACTTCAAATCAAAATCAAATTTTTTAGCCTAATATAGCTTATTCATATCTTAATACATCTTATTTGATCAGTGGGATTGATCACAAGTTCATAAAAGTCAACTGTCTAAGTTTTTCATAAAAGTCAAAGTTTTCACAAGCAGAAAATCTCAAAACTTCAAATAATTTAATAGAATTTTGTGTTGTGATTGAGGACTTGAAACTTGTTCCTTTTTGTTGTCTACCAGCTTAATTTTAAGTCCCCACTCTTATTTGATTTTTGTGAATTTTATTGTGGACCCCACACCTAGCCAAAAACACTTGCAGGGGGACTGACCTCCCCTGCATCAGCATATCACCACCACACCACCACCTTTGGTTGCTGTTGTAGGCCACCTCAGTGGGTCCCAGTGATCCACCTTGGGTTTTCCCAACCCCCCTCCTACCAGGCTACAAGCCTTGACCATTTATTTGACCTAGGGCTTAGTGGACCCCACCTGGAATCATTGCTTAAGTTTGTCCCATTTCTGTGTTTATCTTAAAGTGTCAAAGTGCTTATTTGGTTCCAATTAGCTTATCAGTGCTCATAGCCTATTGTTTTTAGCTTATTTAAGTCCCTCTTGCTTAAGTGAATCAAGTTTCATCATTGTCGACCCCACATATAGTCATTCGATCTTAATTTGCTACTTGGTCAAAGAAAGTCAAATTGTCTTGGTCAAGGGGGTGCACACAGCTTATTTTTAAGCTAAATAAAAAGTTGTTTCACAAACGTTTCTTATTTCATCTCATATTTAGCTGTCAAAAAGAAAAACTCCAAAAAACCAAACATAAAATTAGTGATAGCTTCTATTTAATAGAATCTATCTTTCTCATTTTTCATTTCAGCTTATTTATAAGCACTTTTCCATTTTTATAATTTTCTTAATTTTCTAGTACCTTTAAGTATTTAAAATAATTTTCTTAGATTTTTCCTAAACAGTTTACTATTTATTAGATTTAAAAGTAGTTTAAATAATTAAATAGGTAATATTAGTAATTAATTAGTTTTCTTAAAATTTAATTAACAACAGTAGGTTTTTATAATTTTCCTAGGTTTTATAAATTAGTTAAGACTTTTAGCAAATATATTTTTAGTTTCTACTGTTCATTTTCCATTTTTCTTATTTTAATTATTTAAATTAGATTTAAGTTAACTAAAAGGCAAATAATTAGTGAAATAGCCTAAATATAATTTTTAGAAGTTTTTATAATTTTTTAGGATTCCTGTGATGGTTAAGTAGTTTTATAAATTTTCTCATAAGTTTCTAAGTTAATTTAGTGTTATTAGTAATTTAAAATAGTTTTATTAGCTTAATTAAGATAAATAGTTTTTAATTAATAAAAAACTCATAAAAGGACAAAAATGTTTATTTTTATTTTTTATACTTTCTTCAAGTTCATTTTTAAGTTTAGAAATTATTTTTGTAAATTTTTAGTTTAATTTGTAATCTTTATAATTATTAGTTAATTTAAATTAGATTTAAATTAGATTTAAAATAGTATAAATTAATTAAATAATATTTAAATATTAAAATAATCATTTTTATCATTTCATTTTCATTTTAAATTTCCTTTTTATTTAAGTTTTCAAAAGTTTCACTTGCACCCCCTGTAGTTTGTAATCTGATAAAACCCACTTTTCTGTCTATTACCTGATCCCTAATTGTGAATTTTTGCATATATCTGTATATCTGTTATTTGTGAATATTATATCATTGTGTAAATACCAAAATATCTGTAGCAAAATTAATTCCATATCATCTTGGCTACTGTCGTCAGTGCCACTTATTCCCAAAAACGTTTTCCAAAAACACCATTTCAATTTCATCGGGACTTAACGACCCGGGGACACACTATACTATCACCAGAGAATTGGAACGGGGCTGTCTTTGACTTAGTGACCTTGGTCAATAATATATGACCGTTTCGGACCCAATCATAGACCTAATAAAAAGAGATTCTAACCTATACAATAACTATTCCCTGGGCTACGGCGCCAAAATCTTGATGCATAGGGATTGCACCAGGCTTTACCTCTCGAGGGATCTCGAGAAGCTTACAACCCCCCCCCCCCCCCCCAGGCAGTGTACCTGATCGATGTAGTATAGTATAATGACAAGTACCGGGGGATTGATCGTTCAGCTAGGAATAGTGTCGCTAGGATTAGAAAACCTAAAGACTAGGTCTAGAGATGAGGGATGATTCTTTTTGTATTTTTATATTTTTATAAAAGCAATTAAAATATCGGGTTTTGGAAGAGTGGGCGGAATTAGTTGCTAGTCAACTAACCCAATAACTAAAGATGCAATCAAAATAAAATGCTCGAAATGAAAATAAACTAAGTTAAACTAGTTGTGTGAGCAATATATGGGAGAATTGTGTTTACTTAGATTTCACTACTCCCTAGATATCTTTTACATGTCAATTACTTGTTATAGTTGCGTGGATGACGGATTGTATTCCTTAATACCATTCATGGGGTGGCGTACTTACTTCCCCAATCCTATAAGCGCCTACTTCACTCCTATGTCGAGCCGTCTAAGAAGCTCCTAACATAGGATCATTAGAATTTGCCCATGCATTAAATACAACCAATAAAACCTAGTACACATCGGTTCATGTTTCCTAAGACGTTCAAGCATGTTACACAATGGAGATCTGCCAGTTTTCTTAAGCCTAACATTGAAATCATTAATCCAATACAACTATAAACAAGTAATCGACACATAATTAACATCTAGGTTTCATTACATCTAAGCAAACACATGATAGATCTAGCCTAGCATGTTGAAATCAAGACAAGCATAAGATAAATTCAAACAACACATAGACATATTGATTGAATTAAGAGAAGACTTATCTCAATTGAACATGAAAGGATTCAAGGGGTGAAAACCCTTGAAAATACTGTAAAATACAACCTAGGGTTTACAAAGTTCGGCCCTAGTATTCTCCACACAAGTTCCCCTTTAATGAATGAAAAATAGAAAACTATATATAGATTCTGATAGGTGACGGCGTCAAGAACAAAAGTCTGACGCCGTCATCTCACCGCCAAATAGTTTCTCGGACTGCCTAGATCTGAGTCTGACGCCGTCATGTATACTCCTTATGCAGGCCGTCACCAAAGATAGTCTTGACGCCCTTGTTGTGACGCCTTCAGGTTTTCACTGGGTCGTCATGGATTTTACTCTTGACGCCGTCATGATTGTCTTCTTGACACCGTCAGGTACTATTTTCAGCATGGAAAATTAAGTCTTTGTCGTTTTCTTCACTTTTATGCTCCAAAAACGTCCGAATTGCTTCCTTTTCCAGAATTCACTCCCAAAGTACCTAAAATCACAAAAGGAACGATTTAGGGCAATATTTGATTAAATAAATTCAATTCCGGGCTTAAATGACCCCCTAAAAGTTGTTTATTTTTCGCCTCATCAGTGGTATTAAAAACAAAAGGATAATAATAATGAGAAATCATTAAAAGGTTTTTCTAGGAGCCTTACCCGAGTTGTACTAGAGGCATCGGCGTGTTGCAAGACGCTAAGCGATGTGATTACACTATTAAGATATATCCAAGTGGGAGATGTTGGTTTATGGACATAAATTAATAGACGTATGTTAGGATCGAACTCGAGATCACGGGATTGCACACTTTACGTATGAAGAGTAAATGAATAATTATTTATAAATGTAATATATAATTATTAATAAACATAAAATACTTAACGACCGTTAGTATTTAACGGATAATAGCTAATGACCGTTAGACGAATAAAAGGAAAGTGATACGTATGAGTATTTGGAAAGTCAAGAAGCATCCGAAAGCCCCCTTTAGGCTTATGAACGACCAAAAAGGGTTCCCTAACCCTAATCCCTTGCTTGATCTCCAAGTTAACTCAACTATATAAGCAAACACAAGGTTCATTGTTCCATATCTTTTGTACACACAATACCTTTTATTTTCTCTTCCTTTTCTTTGTTAGAAATCGATCAAACATCCCTAAGTAATTAGGGATTCGATTTTTGAGTTCAAAAGTGTTTTTGTTTTCAATTACTTGCATAATCTTTTACTTGGTATTAGTACGTGTATACAAGAACGTAATATGACCACACTATTTGTTATATCTTGGATTGAATAACAAAAATGTTAGGGGTTATTCGTATAATCCACATAAACCTTAATTAGGGTTCTTAAGTTGAAGATTTGCTTTAACTTATTCTTGTTCGGGCTAGAATCACAAAGGTATGTTTACTATTTATTATTAATTAATTAATTAAATGTTATATGATCTTATTATAACGCTTCCGCGTGTTTATTGTTTATATTTATGATTAGTCATGTTATATAATTCCAACAGGTAATGGCACCGCACTCTTTCGGCAATGGTGGTGACTCGTGAACTAGTAATGGTTCATATGGGAAAAAATAAATAAATAAAAGTTTCATCAAGCTAGATTTCAGGCCAAAACTTAAGGTGCAGTTTGGTTGAGGTTTTAAGTGGGAGGATTGGGATTTGTACATCAAAACCAACGTTTGGTATGTTTTTGTTTTCTTTCCGTACGGTAGTTAAACCCCCATTTCTTCTTTCTGTAAATCCCAAAGGGTGGGGTAGGATTTCACTGGGTTTTAAAAATAAAGGAGTCTATTTTAATAATTTAAAATTATGCAAGTAATTTACAACCACATATTACCTTTTATTTAATTATTATGTTACTATTTCACAACTTTTCCATCTAGTTAATGAATCATTATAAAATATCTTTTACATATTTTTCAATTTAATTATATTAATTATTAAATATTATTTTTTCTCTCTCCTCATTTAATTTAAACCAAAATTCAAATTCTAATCTACAACTTTTTCATCAACCCCAAATCCTAATTTAAACCCATCTACAAACCAAACGGGCCCTAAATGTTGGATTCAAGCCAGGGTTGCAACACCTTATTTGAGCTTCCCATAGGCTGATATAATTGAAAGAAAAGTTAAGATAATATTTTACATGCGTGTGGGGTTGTCTAAGCGTATTATTTCGTTTAGAGATGAATTCCAGTTTAAAAAGTTTCCTACAACTTATTAGACATGCATCTGATTCCCTCTTCCTTTTTAGTCCCTAATCTCAAGCTTAAATCGATAAGAAGTTTAGCTTGTGTTTAGAGGGTGAGAAATATGGGATTTTAGTATTTTACTAACAAAAATTCAGACAAACTTGGAAAAGTAAGAACACGCTTAGTCGCGAGCTTTTAAAAAGTTTTCTGAAAAAGTGAAAAATCAAGTTTCAAATTCTAACTATAAAACTGAAAAATACTTATTTACACTTCTCAATATTTTTCCTTACACTTTTTTACATATCTCTTGCATTTTCAATATTTGAAAAATTATCATTTTTGTAAATTTTTTGAACATATTTTTAGATAAAAACCTCTTCCTTTTTTCTTTATTAATCAAATAGAGAAGTAATAATCAAAAACCACTTTACCATGTTTTATTCATCAGAGAACTACGACTCTTCTACTTCTCCGAAAGTCAAGGAAAACGGAAATTTCTTTATTAATTTGTTGTCACTGATTAAGACTCCTGTTATGGTAAGAAATTTCTTTATTAATGGTGACTTTTTCTTACTAATTTAAAACGTTAAAATAGTCTTATGGACTTCAAATTGCAAGTTTTAGGGTCCGTTTGGTTTGCTTATAGAAATCATAATGGATATTGATATGACAATATGGTGGTATGGGAATGAGTTTGATCGTTCAAAAAATGTTGTTTGAATTGCTTTATATATTTGGGTTTGAATATTGTTTGATAAATATGAAGAAAAAAATATGGGGTGAGTGAAATTAATGGTGGAATAGGGCCCCACAAGAATGTTTGTCAAAATCCACCAAGTCCACGCGGTATTGATCAATGGGTTTCATTTGTAGGGCCCACAGGAATGATTTGCCAAAACACCTCAACCAAATAAATACAAATGGTATCAAACTCATACCCTGATTCTCACACCCCTATAACAAACGAACCCTTAGTTTCATTTCACTCGTGTATTTTTGGCTTCATGTTTAGAGCGCTAGTACAGTTGGTGCTGTAAGGTGGTGTCATGAGAAAAAGTTTTGGCTATGGCACCATCCCTGACATAACACCGGTTTTTTGGTGTCATGATGCATAATTTTTATTTTATTTTATCATTTTTTTAAAATAAAACAATATATTTAACTAAAATTAAATTTCATTAATAAACAAGTAAATAAAATGACAATACAAATTAAAATAAGGATACTGAAATACAATTTAGTGATTAACCCCGTATCTTGATAATGGATTATTCCCATCACGTCAATAAGGCATAACCAAAAAAAAATAGTCACTTTGCTATTAGAAGCTCAAACGCAACTATTGACCATTTTTAAAGAACAAAATCAGCTCATAACATTAACTGTATTCGGTTATAACAATTTATTTTTATTTTTACTTTTATTTTTATTTATTTATTTATTTATTTGAACTTGGATATAACAACTTGCAACCCAACATTTATGCTAGGCCCAAGAAATTTCGGATAAGCCCACTAAAAATACATCAATCGAATACCAGCCCAACCCAACCCTTAAAATTACCATTTTTTGGTAGTTATAAGAAACTAACTAGTTTTTCTCATAAAACACGCCTCCTTAGTCCTTATTTTTCTCTCAAAAAAACCAGTCACAAAACTTGTTATCAGATTATCAAAAGTGATAACAGCTCTCACAAACATCCAATATCCGTAATTTATGTTAATTTCTACCCGTTATCGAACGTTACCCTTTCAAAAAACAAAGGTTTGGCGTGAGCTAGTAAGCCCACTTGCGGTGTAGTGTATCGCACCAAAGGGTGACATCAAAAGCTTTGACTTGAGCTAACAGCCTTTGTACTGAGCTCTCTTATGTGGATAGAACAAGGCAACATATTTTTTGGTATGAAGGACCCCTTACGTACGGCGCAACATAGAACCACTACCACGTGATGTGCACATATCTTAATTATTCCTAACGAGATTGTAACACATTTCTGTGGATAGAACAAGACAACTAACAAAATTCCAATCTAACATCCACATACATTGAATTGCAACACCAACACAGGTGATTTATCTATTAGTATTTTTTTTATTTGCACATTTAAGTGTACAACCATTTAAAGCACTTTATGTATAAAATATTGTCTAATGTGTATAATAAACTGTGTTAATAAAAAATGAGAGTGTGTAAATCATTTCGTTTAACGATTAATTGCACCTCTTTATATTCATTATTTAATAATATTATAAGGTTTGAAGTGTGTTTGTCGGATGTCACAGCCTTACAAGTCACAAGTAGGCTACTCCAAAAAAATCAAGTTGACAAAATTCCAATTATCATTCAAAATTAATAAACCTTCCTTAAGAGCATGGGGTACGGGTGAGCCATCGCTCGCGCCGTCATCACCAGCCCAAAAAAACCAACGGCGCACCGTACTGGTGGTGACGCCATCGGTGCTCGCGCCGTAGCTATGGCTCAGCGCCGCCGGGTAATTTTTTTTTTCTTTTTTTCTTTTTGGAACGTTTGTTTATTGGAACTTTGGCTTGTTTTTTTGAAAACTCAAATGGTACCAACGGCTATATAGCCGTTATTGTGACAATTAAAAAAAGAAAAAAAAAAAAAAAAAATACCTTATAAATACCCCTTATTACTCCATACTTCAAACACACTTCCAATCTATTATATCTTTTAGTATTTTCAATCATGAATCCAACCAATCCTAACCAAACAATTCAAACCACCATAATTTTGATCCGAATGATTTTTTTTAATGATCGAGAACGCTATCTTCAAAGTTACATGGCGTATGAACAATATGTATCTTTGTATGAAGAAGCCGAAGGATCGAGATCGGGTGCAAAGAAAACGAGGGCATACATACCTCGTAAACGAGAAGAGGCGGAACAACGTTTACTCGATGACTATTTTGGCGACGCCGAGAATGATCCTAAATATCCGGAAGATAAATTTAGGCGAAGGTATCGTATGAGCTCTAGACTTTTTAAAAAACTTCTCAACGATATATTAACTTATGATGTTCAGCCTCTTCCCAAGTACTTTAGTTTTTTTCACCAACGCCAGGATGCTACCGGTCGTGCAAATATTGGTGTTGTTTTGAAGTGCACATCCGCCATACGCCAATTGGCGTACGACAATGCTCCTAATGCATTTGATGAGTACTTGCAAATTGGTGAACGTTGTTCACGACATTGTTTAGATTACTTTACTAAATGCATACATGTTTTATACAATGAAAAGTATCTTAGAAAGCCCAATTCAGATGACATTGAAAAAATGTATGCATTGCATGAAGAAAAACATCACCTCCCGGGAATGCTCGGGAGTATTGATTGTATGCATTGGGATTGGAAAAATTGTCCAAACGCCTTACAAGCTCAATTCAAAAGACGTGATCATAAATACCCAACTATTATGTTGGAAGCGGTTGCAGATCAAAGATTATGGATTTGGCATGCATATTTTGGGGTTCCAGGGGCAAATAATGATCTTAATGTGTTATATGGTTCCCCTGTATTTGATGATGAACTTGCCGGTTTAGCTTCGGAATGTCCGTTTGAAGTAAACGGACATACATATAACAAAGGTTACTATTTAGCCAATGGCATTTATCCAACATGGTCCGTGTTTGTGAAAACTTTTACTATTGCAAGGTCGGAAAAGATATTGAACTTCAAAAGGGTTCAAGAAAGTGCTAGAAAAGATATTGAACGAGCTTTCGGAGTCCTACAAGGTCGGTGGGGGATTATACGACAACCCGCACGTGCTTTTCAAGTCAACACTTTGAAACTAATCATGTATTGTTGTATAATGTTACACAACATGATATTGGAAGACGAAAGATTCGAAGTGAATTTAAGAGAAACATTCGTCGATCCACGCCCGAACATGCCAGAAACTTGGATCGAAAGATGTGATTTACATATTAGAAAAAATAAAGAACTTCGAGATCGAAAAGTTCACGACGACCTTCGACAAGACCTTGTTGAGCATTTATGGAACTTGAATAATTAGTTTGTATTTTTTTCTTTTAACGTAGTGTGTGTTTTTTTTAATATGTAATGTTTGTTTTTAATATTAATGAAGTTTATTTAGTTTATATTGTATATATTTTAATTTAAGTAAAAGAAAAAAAATTGGCCGACAGCACCAGAAATTCTGGTGTCAACGGATACCTCTGAAATATGATGCCGTGGGATTTCTATTTTTTTTGGAACGGTTCTTTCGGAGAAATCCTTGACCAATTCGAAACCCGGTGGGGGGAAAACCTTCAACTTAAGCCGTCCGAAGGCACGACACTTAATTTGAAGTAAACTCTGCCTTCTCCAGATTCGAACTCTAGTGGGTTGAAACCTTCATTGAAGGACTTTGAAAGCCTAGTATCAACAGACCCTGTGATCAAAGAGAACTTCCCGGATGATCACCCATCCGGTACTACTCTCTTAGTGGCACACTCCAACGGTACCCGATGCTAAAAAAAAATCAAATCTTACAATATTCTATCCACAACTCCTTCATTAAATATCTTCAAACACATCACTATGGCCCCACATGTTTCATAATTATACTCTACCATCTATACCCACACACACCCCTCCAAAAACGCACACAAACACAATGCCACCGACACTCCACCTCTTAGCCACCATGCTCCTCCTCTTCCACCACCACATCTACGCCATCAAACGACCACTGGAGTTCCAAGAAGCACCTGCATTTCAAAACGGTAAAGAATGCAACAACACAAGTAATATTCACATAGCAATGACACTAGACTTAACCTACTTACGTGGCTCTATAGCAGGAGTATTATCCATCGTACAACATGCCACGTGTCCTGAAAACATAATCTTTCACTTCATCACGACACAGCATATGTCATCACATCTTGGTCGTACCATGTTATCCACTTTTCCGTACCTTAAATTCCATCTTCATTTTTTTAGTACAAGTTTAGTTAAGGATAAAATATCAACTTCTATAAGACGTGCACTTGATCAACCTTTGAACTATGCACGTATTTATTTGTCACACTTGCTTCCTATTGATGTGCATAGGGTTATTTATTTTGATAGTGATTTGATTGTGGTTGATGATGTTGTGAAGCTATGGGAGATTGATTTGAATGATCATGTTGTTGGTGCACCAGAATACTGTCACGCGAACTTTACTCATTATTTTACGGCTAGGTTTTGGTCCAATCCTTACTTTTCCGGCGTATTCAAAAGTAAGTTTCTTTTTTTCTTTTGAAATATTTGTTTAGTATTTGTTTTCATAAAGTGAAAATGTGGATTGCTGAGATTGGTTTGGTTATTTAGTTGAAAAGTTAATGGGATTGCTTAGTAAGATGGTTTTGCACTTTTGCTAGTTATTGTGTTTTCGGACTAAAAAGTCAACAGTGTTTAGAATAAATTGATTTTAGTTATGCATTTACACGTTTAATTTAGGGCGAAATGAGGTGTTTGAAATTGCTTATCTAAGTGTTTTGATTTGTGAGTATATGTTTTTGTGTTTATACTGTATATGTCTTTTGGAATTGCATATGAGTAAATTTCAACAAAACTTAGGGATCCCACCACCTTAGCTATAAGTAGTTTAATACTACGTATCTGTATATTTTGAATGTTCATGTAATACTGATTATTTTACTTAGAATTTTAAAATTCTTTTGTCCCCAAATCTCCAAAAATTTGGCTATTTTGTTATGTTATTGACTTATTTCGCATTCTAAAGCAACAAATGAGCTGCTTCTGTTATTTTCCCTAGTTAAAGAGTCACAGTTTTATCTCCATGTTATAAACCATTAAGTTTATTTTATCCATTGTTACTCAAAAAATTTCCAGCTAGCTTTCCCCCCCCCCCCCCCCCCCCCCCCCCCCCAACACACACACACACACACACAAAATTGCATGTCACGAATGTCACAAAAATTATATATATCTCTCATAACTCTAGAGAAAATGATTTGTAACTATTTATATGTTTGTTGCAGCGCGCGATAGAAAGCCATGCTACTTCAACACAGGTGTAATGGTAATCGACTTAACAAAATGGAGAACATACAAAACAACCCAAAAACTTGAAAAATGGATGGAAATACAAAAGAAACATCGTATCTACGAGCTCGGCTCCTTACCACCATTCTTACTAGTCTTCGCAGGAGACGTTGAGCGAATCGAGGACCGATGGAACCAACACGGGCTCGGTGGCGACAACGTTGAAGGTTTATGTCGAAATTTACACTCGGGTCCAGTAAGTTTACTGCATTGGAGTGGTAAAGGTAAACCTTGGTTAAGATTAAACTCAAAAAGACCATGTCCACTGGACCAACTATGGGCCCCTTATGACCTCTTTAAACGTGCGCCTTTGATTTCAGACAGCTGACGTGGAATTACTTTTTACTGTTTTTGTCAACCGAAAGTGGACAAGCGGGTAAAAAGGGATAAAAAGTGAAAAAGTGACGATTTATTGGGATTTTGTCATTTTGGCAATTGAACCTGATTTTTATGGGATTTTTTTTGTTGTAGTGATATAAATGGTAGCGTGTGGGGTTGGTGTATAGTTATTGTTACTATAATTATTTAATTAAATTATCCCATTTTTTGGTGAATAATAATAGTCGATATTCGTAGTACTTTTAAATTACGTGATTGCAGAATTATTCTGTTTCTGAGTATTCATTGATTAAAAAATAAGTTCAAATAATATAGTTTATCCTGATATTTGGCATTTATGTACAAGATTCTGAAACCAAAATTTCGGGCGGTGATGGAGGCAGAAAAAATGAATATAGGATAACATAAGTATTATTTTATATAAAAGTTGTTTTTGAGCCAGTAGCTTTGAATTTTGTGGAATGCCAGACAAGAAATTGTAACTTGTTTATATCAAGTTAAACTTTGTGTCTAGTTTTTCAAATTTTGAGTTTTTGCAGTTAGTTTGTACTCTTCTTCGCCAACTATTATATATCATGATTATTGAGTGTAAAGTTATATTAAGACCTGTTCGACATAGCATGCCTTTGGAAACAATTAAAAAATGTTAGTATTACATTTTTAGTTGTAGTTATTTGGTTTTAAATGAATGCCAAACTCATCGACAATTTACCCTTAGAGCATACGGTACCATAACTCACCTTGTGAGTTATGGCTTAACTCAAAAGCGTTAAGGGCTTTTTTTTTTTTTTTTTTTTTTAGTTAAAATGTTAAATCTGGTGTGCCGCTGACGTGACACAACGTTAAGCCTTAACTCGAGTTATGATACCCTATGCTCTTATTGACAAGTTATTCTTGTCACTTGAGAAACTTTATACTAAATCAACCTCTTTACGAAGTTGATGAAACTAGTCATAAATACGGTCTATCAATGATGCAGAAAAGGTTCACAAAGTGTTCATGATAAGATATTTTTCAGACAAATACTCGCGCAGTGCGACAGTGTATACTGATAGATAATTATACTTGCAAACTTGTGGTTTTGGTTTGACGTTTACGGGTTCAATTTATAGTCATTAGAAAAAAAATGTTGATTAAAAACGAAAAATATAAAAGTTTGAGGATTAAAAAATATTTAAAGTGTTGTTATCATTTTTAATTGAAATGAAATTAATATTTAAAAGGGTACTTTAAATCTAGAGTAAAATACACCGTTGGTCTCTAAACTTTCCACGAAACATCACAGGGCACCATAACTTTCAAAATCCGTCGCCAGGCGTCCAAACCTTAGGAATTTGAGTCCGATTGCGTCTCTTGACCCATTTGGGCAAGGTCAACGCACGTTTTATGTTCTAGTTTCAGGGGTATAATAGTTCAATCACTATTTAACTATGATCTAACCCAAGCTAAACCGACAGTCAAAATGAGGGACCAACAGTGAAAACAAAGTCATTAAAACCCTTGAACGTCTCTTCCATGAGACTCTAGTAACTTTTGTGCTTTAAGCAATAAACCCATCCAACTGGCCAAATTTCTCACATATTTACCAATGGAAAATTTCCCTTTGTTGGATGAAGTAATGGAAGTTGGTGGTTCACACCGCCTACAAGATCGTATGGGGTTGTCGTTTGGTTTTTTGAAAATTGAAACAATCACCATTCCAACTTCCTAGCATTCATTTCGCACACCCTATATTAACCCCTTATGATTCATGAGGTTAGCATCCAAAAAATAAGTAGAAACACAAATACGTAGTAAATTTTAAATGGCAGAATCATCTAATGCATCTGTAGCTAACAATGTTGAGATGCGTAAAGATAAAAGCTTGTAGAAGCCGTTGCTTGGTATTTTGAAGAAAAAGCAAAGGCTTATGTAAAGAAAAGGAGCGAGTCGGAAGCAAATGAAAAACGATGCATGAAAAAAAGACGAAAGACTACAGAGTTAAGGCGTAAAGTCAATCAGACAAGAAGAAAATGGGAACATCTTGAACAAGTGGGCATCGAGCATGACAATTCAGAAGTCGACCACGAGGATATCTTGGAAACATTAGACTATGATACTTTACATAAGCATATGTGGACGTGTGGTCCGGACTGGGCTAGGAATGGGCCAGGCCCGGCAGACAGCGGCCCACTCTAAGTATAAACCCTAATTCCATGCCTATAAATACATGGATGGGATCTCCTTATTCTCGACGACCAAACAGGTTACGCTAACCCTAATTCTCACATATGCTCCGCGCATCAATACTAACTTGACCGTCGGAGGTGGATCCCGGGGCTACGGCCCCGGGTCCACTCCTAACGGGTTCTCTTTGTTGACAGGTCTATTTAGGGCTTGAGAAGACGACTAACGGTCCAAGGAGAGTCGTTGAATCGGTCCGCGCCAGATTATGCATCAACAAGTGGCGCCATCCGTGGGACATGACTACGACAAGTTTCATGCTCTCACATCACCGAAAACCTATCGGCACAAAAAGATTCGGTAAAAGAAAAGGTTTCGGTATATCAAGAGCACATGGTATATTCGATTTCAACCTTTACTAATTATTTATTTATAATTCAATAAAGATGAGGTAATCATCTTAACCTCGTACTCAAAGTCTTTTGACTAAATTCAATTAGCAGTACGGTTGTCTTTATATTTTTCATATAGAATGAGCAATTAATTCAGCCCACACTGATTGTTATTAATAATGCGGTTTATCTTTTAATTATTGAAAAGATTTTATATAAATCTTTTAAACTTGGTAAACACGATTTTACCTATAACCGCACTAAGTCCGCACGATCGGACCTACTTTATATTTTTAAATATTTAGAAGGTTTTACATAAAACTTTTACCTTGATAAACACGATTTTATCTATCGCTATGAGCGTATTATGTCCGCACGATCGGACCTACTTTATCTTTTAGATGCGAATTAATTCGCGCACATCTTTTAGCCGCGAACAGCGCAGTCACGATAAATCTACCCGCATTAGGCCATGCGCACGAAAATCTTCGCAGATTGGCGCCATGAGCGCACTGTCATGTACAGGCACCACGATGCTAGTCAATCGCCATGAGCGCACTATCACTGTCACGTACAGGCACTGGACGAAAGCCGTGGTCAACTGCGATCATCCACAAACGTTAGAATCTATGCGGTCACGATACATCCATCTGCGTCTGTGCGTGCAAAACTATTAGTCTCGGTCATGGTACATCCATCCGCGCCATTCTTTAAAAAATGAATAAAAAATAAAAAGATCAATTAATCGCCATGCGCGCACTGTTTTTATTTATTAGCTACGTGCTACTTCTTTTATAGTTTGTAAAACCTCACGATAGATGTAATTCATACTACTACTTCTCTTATATATATTATATATGCTATATGTTATACTTTTGCTACGCGCTAATCTTTTATTTCATTAAGGTTTTCTATGTCACGATTCGCGACATATACTTTTAATGTCACACCCCCAGAATCGGGTCCAGCGGAAGCATACAAGTAGCTGGGGTGTAACTCAATTGGTATTACAACACAAGTTCAAAAATGGTTTTCACTTGACTCATTTAGAATAAAATAGCTTAATCAAAAATGTTGAATTTACATTTTTAAAAGTAGTGCGGAAGTAAGCCCTTTAAATAGTTTAAAACGGTCCCCATAAGAATATCAGAGTCTTCTATGACCAAGCCATGTCCTGCCAAAACCTCCAGTAGCGTGCCATTGCTTAGAACCTGAAAATACATGCTAAAACGTCAACACGAGGTTGGTGAGTTCATAGATTTTAGTAATAAGTATTTTTCCCGTAATCAAGTATTTCCAGTAAACAAGTATTTTCGGTAAACAAGTATTTTCCAGAAATCAAGTATTTCCCAGCAAAGGCATCGTAAATCCACTCAGTTACAAGTCCCGCCATAAGAGACTTGTAACCTGTGTGTTTACAACCCACTGCCAAAAGTAATATGTTTAAGTAAACAAGTCATTTGCGGAACACGAGATTTTCATTAGCAAGACAATATAACAAATACCATGTCACAGCTAAAAATAAGGTATACAGTGCCTAAAGCTCATGACCCCGAAGCTCGACGTAATCGTATGCAATCAAGCATAAAATGCCCTAATAAGTGTTTGCCAGACACTCGGAAATAATCCGAATGATATGCGTCCGTTTGACAGGTTGGCGCGACCAACTCGGACGGGGTGTCAACCCAAATAGATCTATCCACAGCATTCGCGCTCACACGCATGTAATTAACGGTTCATGATAAAGGGGACTTCAGTGGCAGTAATAGGTAACTCAGGCAAAGTACAGTTTTATATTTATATCCGCAAAAGCAAGAACTTGTTTTCATAAGAAAGTAATCAAGGATGGAATAAGTAATTCATAATGTATTCAAGTAATAAATCAAGTATTTCAATCATCCAGTAATGTTTGAGAAAATGAATCGCGTTCAAGTAAAACAAGCATTGAATTTAAATAGTAAGGAGCATGTATCTTCCCCCAAAACAGTTGTAAAACAAGTAAAAGTAGGGGTTATGAACTCACCTGGTGCGATAGCTACGATGACAACAATGAATACATAGAATGAGGCACGATCTCTAACCGCAACCTAATATGAATGGTATGATCTAATGTAAGAAATGAAGTAAGGCTACACATGCAAATACGTATGTTATCGATACCACTCATTAGTTTTGAAAATAACGTTTATCGTCGACAAATACGTTTTTGACGTCTCGTTAGGTTAATAACCACTTTTCATGGAAATAGGTTGAAACGGTACTCCACGATCCTTGTTTGGTGTTCTATCGGCAATTATAAGGTTTTTTTGTCGCAAAAATAACATTTTCATTACTTGAAAATATGCCCAAAATGGCCTCGCAAAAACAAGTCGCGAAATGTTGTACGTTAAGGGTTAGTGATGAAACTCGGCGTTTTTGAAAACCTTGTAACAATATCTTGAAGTCGTGTCATTTAACTTTTGGCGATACGGGTCTCGATCGATGAGAAAATCGACTCTTATTGTTGTTACTTGAAAGTATTATGTTCAACACTTAGAAAATTTTATTATAGTAAAAGCTGTCAAAAAAATATATATAGTTTATCGGGTATATAGATGAGGTCGTAGTTTATTCGTTATAAGTCTATTCGACGAACGGCCAAATGATTTGAAAAGCTTGTTGGAAGATCTTGATTTCATAAAACTATGGCTCGGACTCAAATTGATCCGATCATGAAGAAAAACAGCCGAGAAGGTGGTGTCTCGCAAAGACAGTTTTGCGGCAAAAAGTGTAATAGAAAAGCTGATGGAAAATATATATATTCGTCTAAGTTCAAACGTTTGTATCTTTTTCGTCATAAGCTCGTTTTCTACGTTCTTTATATCCCCGGAATCGTGGGATGGCATACTAATATATTTTTGATAAGTCGGGACGGCTAGATCAAGTTTTAGGCCTCGAAACAGTCCATGAAAATCGTGGGACAGCAAGTAATTTTTCAGAAAATAGTTTTCGTCATTAATATTGGAAATAGCATATCTTTTTCGTCGTAACTCGGATTTTATCCCCGTTTTCGGCCATAGTTTTGTCTTGGAGTGTATTTTCTAAATATTTGGTCCAAAGTTACAGAAAACCCACTGATTTTCCCACGTTTAACAAAAAGGGACAGTAGCTTTTATATAGTTGTAAAAATCAACTTTCCTAGTTTGTAACTTGTTCAAGGCTTAACCAAACTATCTCAAATCAACTCCACAAATACCCAATCCTACCATACACCTTCTTAGGGTGTCATGGGGTCCTAAACATCACCAATCTTAGTGGATCTAATGAGATTACTAGTGAAAATTATAGATCTAGTGTTTATAAAAACAAAATGAGTAACAAGTGGTATGGATCTTACATACTTGCATGTTTTACCAATAGATCTTAAAAATACATAAAAATATAAAGTAAATGGAAGTATGAAAAGATCAAAAGTATTCTTGAAGCTTACTTGAATATTTGAGGTGATTTGATGAGAAATATGTAATTAACCTAGGGATTTTTATTTCAAAATCCTAACTAGGAATAAAATCAAGACTTGATTATAACTTGTACTTCAAAAATTGATGGTTTCTCCTTGTTTCTTGATCTTTGCCGAAATTTTAGAGAGAAAAGAAAAGATGAGAGAAATTTTTGGCTAGTTTATTTTGTTTCATCAAATGAGATTTAGAAGACTAGTATTTGTAGTCATTTTTGGTCAAGGTTTTTATGGTCTTGGTCATAGGGGAGGGACACAAAAGGAGTAAAACAAGGGAAGTTGTTTTGTGGGCTAATAAAAGAACTTGTCTCCACACAAGTATTAGTTAGATCTTTTGTGTATTATGTGTTATCGGGTACCGAGTTAACTAAAAATAAATGTTAACGAGGTGAAATAAAATACGACGAAGTTGTAAAAGTTGTAAAATATTATTCCTGATGAGAATCGGGTGTTGAAATAATTATCGTTTTGAAATAACGCAAACCGACGGAGTTATAAGCTCCGACCGTAAAGTATAGCCATTGATTTTAAAACACCAGGTAAATTAATAATATAATTTTTATATTATTATTATGAGTATGTAAATATGTTAGGATCATAGTCGAGAGTATTGGGTATACGTTAGTAGTAAAACTGAGTGGTAACGTTAATTACAAATTAAGCATACGTAAATGAAAATAATGCATATCCGTGTAGGGCCTAAAGTACTGATGATGTTACTGATGATATATATAGACTACTCCAGTCTATATTAAATGTCATAAATGAAGGATGCATGAATTTGCAGCCAAACCACATTGGTTACGCGAATTGGAAGACCCGTAAACTCAGTTTACGATGAAATGAACGGCAATCGTGAATAGTGATTTCCCTCTGGAAATGAATAGTGTCACATGAATAGTAAAATTTCTGAACGCTTCTCGGAATCACAAACTGACTCCGAAAATGATGAATAGTAAAATGATGAATAGTGACCGGTGAATAGTAAACGGTGAATAGTAACCGTTGAATAGTAAAATTGTCGGGATTTGGAAAATGACCTGAAATTACGAGTTGTGACATTCTCACCCCCTTAAAAGGAACTTCGTCCCGAAGTTCAGTTTGTGTTGGTCTCTAGAGTGGTATTGGTTAAAAGATGATGATATAATCGTGTAAGCTACTGAGCTCTAACAAGGTTCAAGTCTGACGGCCACTAGGCCTACTCTGTCAGAATTCGTAAATGGTTCAGTGTATATCGAGTTTAACTTTATGAAGTTTTCTGAATGGTATTATGCCTTTCCTAGGCAGAACTTTCCACACAATCATGCCACGAACTTGAAATTCTAGTGGTTTACCGCTTATCGAACTTGTAATTGATTCTTGATTTGTAGGAAATTCCTGGTTATTTCATGAATGCTTACGGGACTAGTGAGTTGTGCTTTTCCAAGTTTTGACCCGTCAATGGATGTTGGCACTTCGACCATAGAGTGCTTCGAATGGTGTAGTCTCTAAGCTCGTGTGATAACTATGGTTGCAACTGAATTTGATTTATGGCAAATGGTTAATCCAACCATTTCTAGTGTTATTCACACCCGATTTGGGCATATCTCCCTAGGTTTGAATCAATCTCAAATTCTGACCATTGGTCTACAGATGATAGGTGGTGTGGTTCCAAAGAGATCTTAATGAAATCGTTAGGAGTTGAGGTGAATCAAATTCCTTTATTAGGAATAATTGAAATGAGTATCATGAATCTTGTTTTGAAAGACTTACAGGGTTAAATCCGTAAAAGGGTGTTGTTGAAAATAATAGATTAGGATAAGGTTGTGATCCTTCGCAGGATGTCAGGAATTGAGTCTTTCTCCACCTACGGTGCTTAGTCTCCGTTACTAAGATTTTCCCCAAGTTATAGGTCATCAACTCACAAACTCCTAAAGGTATAAGTGAGGTAATATAGTGATTGATTTTCAAAGTTTGTTTTGAGATTGTGTTTTGTTCATAAACCTTTCCTGAATAAATGAATCTACAAGTTTAAGCAAACAGCTTTTTAGGTAACATCCTTCTTGATGTTTCAAAATTTAGTAGTTATGCAATATAGGAAAATTTTCAACATAAGGTGGATAATATGGTTTACCAAAGATCGATGTTTGAAATTTTGTAATATTCAATAGTTTTGTAAAAGATTAGCCAAAAGGAATTTGCTTGTCAAAATAAGAGCATCAGAAAAGTATTTCTTACAAGATATATGTTTTGTATAACGGTAGTTTGGAGAAAAATCCATTTTAAAGTGAAAGTATTAAGAGGATAAAATAGCCAGGTAGGTATGTCTGCACAAATGCATAGGTGTCTAACATGTTCGAATAAAGTCTATTGGTGAGGACATGTTCAATTTATAGTCTTGGTTAAAAGGTTGGATTTATCTCTATGGTGTGGCTTAGTGAGCACTCGTATCGAAACAAATCCTGTAATTCAGTCAAACCAATACTTTCTAGATGGTAGAATTTTTGGTGATCAGGCCAGTGATAGTGGTTCGAATGGTTTTGTGATATCTTGCGGTTTCTATTGAGTTTTGAATGGTCTTACTGTACCGAGGTATCCTCCTCATAGAAGGTATGGAAAGTCTTTCCTAGGGAGGTCATTGATAATATCCACTTATCAATATAGGGAGTAGTGAGGGATGAGTGACATCGGAATCTATAGAGTGTCACCTAATTCTTTGTATATATGGGGGTGGGGAAAAGAAATGATAGTGATGGTGAGAAGGGAAGAGACTGTGACAACTGCAACAAAATGAGATTGTGACAAAAGAAAATACTGTGATATGAGTGTATTGTGCATAAATATGAAAGTTCATGAAATAAAATGACTAGCTGACATGCTTCCAATCGGTGGTTTACGAAGTGATGAAAAGTATGAAGGTTCCAATAACGAGAGTATACACACACATGAATGAAACATTTGGAAATGAGTTGAGAATTCAATCCAGACATAATCTTATTATAACCATTCTCAGTGTTGCAAAATTCACTTCTGAGTCAGACATAGGTGGTCAGCCTATATCTCACTATCCCGGGTCGAATATAGATGACCAGTCTATATTCCACCGAGGTTCCATGAATTTTAAAATACTCAGCTCAGTTATACTAATACCATTTCCTTCACAAGTACCAAGACGTTCTGAAAGACAAAAGCAGGTGACCAAACTCGAGGTCAAATGATGAAACTATGCAAGGAAAAACATAACGCGGTGAAATATATGATACATGAACATGCTTATATGAAAGATAGTTATAGTAATCAACTATGATAAATGAATATAGTATATCAGATAATGAGACACAAATCTCATCACCTAAGTCAGCAACAAACTACAAATGAGGCATCATCTTGGCAGGCAGGCACGTGACGGTCATAGGGTTAAGTTTTCGTAAAAGTAGCTATAGTCTAGGTTTTAAAAATACTTAGTTCGCTATAGCCAAAGCTCTGATACCAATCTGTCACACCCCCAGAATCGGGTCCAGCGGAAGCATACAAGTAGCTGGGGTGTAACTCAATTGGTATTACAACACAAGTTCAAAAATGGTTTTCACTTGACTCATTTAGAATAAAATAGCTTAATCAAAAATGTTGAATTTACATTTTTAAAAGTAGTGCGGAAGTAAGCCCTTTAAATAGTTTAAAACGGTCCCCATAAGAATATCAGAGTCTTCTATGACCAAGCCATGTCCTGCCAAAACCTCCAGTAGCGTGCCATTGCTTAGAACCTGAAAATACATGCTAAAACGTCAACACGAGGTTGGTGAGTTCATAGATTTTAGTAATAAGTATTTTTCCCGTAATCAAGTATTTCCAGTAAACAAGTATTTTCGGTAAACAAGTATTTTCCAGAAATCAAGTATTTCCCAGCAAAGGCATCGTAAATCCACTCAGTTACAAGTCCCGCCATAAGAGACTTGTAACCTGTGTGTTTACAACCCACTGCCAAAAGTAATATGTTTAAGTAAACAAGTCATTTGCGGAACACGAGATTTTCATTAGCAAGACAATATAACAAATACCATGTCACAGCTAAAAATAAGGTATACAGTGCCTAAAGCTCATGACCCCGAAGCTCGACGTAATCGTATGCAATCAAGCATAAAATGCCCCAATAAGTGTTTGCCAGACACTCGGAAATAATCCGAATGATATGCGTCCGTTTGACAGGTTGGCGCGACCAACTCGGACGGGGTGTCAACCCAAATAGATCTATCCACAGCATTCGCGCTCACACGCATGTAATTAACGGTTCATGATAAAGGGGACTTCAGTGGCAGTAATAGGTAACTCAGGCAAAGTACAGTTTTATATTTATATCCGCAAAAGCAAGAACTTGTTTTCATAAGAAAGTAATCAAGGATGGAATAAGTAATTCATAATGTATTCAAGTAATAAATCAAGTATTTCAATCATCCAGTAATGTTTGAGAAAATGAATCGCGTTCAAGTAAAACAAGCATTGAATTTAAATAGTAAGGAGCATGTATCTTCCCCCAAAACAGTTGTAAAACAAGTAAAAGTAGGGGTTATGAACTCACCTGGTGCGATAGCTACGATGACAACAATGAATACATAGAATGAGGCACGATCTCTAACCGCAACCTAATATGAATGGTATGATCTAATGTAAGAAATGAAGTAAGGCTACACATGCAAATACGTATGTTATCGATACCACTCATTAGTTTTGAAAATAACGTTTATCGTCGACAAATACGTTTTTGACGTCTCGTTAGGTTAATAACCACTTTTCATGGAAATAGGTTGAAACGGTACTCCACGATCCTTGTTTGGTGTTCTATCGGCAATTATAAGGTTTTTTTGTCGCAAAAATAACATTTTCATTACTTGAAAATATGCCCAAAATGGCCTCGCAAAAACAAGTCGCGAAATGTTGTACGTTAAGGGTTAGTGATGAAACTCGGCGTTTTTGAAAACCTTGTAACAATATCTTGAAGTCGTGTCATTTAACTTTTGGCGATACGGGTCTCGATCGATGAGAAAATCGACTCTTATTGTTGTTACTTGAAAGTATTATGTTCAACACTTAGAAAATTTTATTATAGTAAAAGCTGTCAAAAAAATATATATAGTTTATCGGGTATATAGATGAGGTCGTAGTTTATTCGTTATAAGTCTATTCGACGAACGGCCAAATGATTTGAAAAGCTTGTTGGAAGATCTTGATTTCATAAAACTATGGCTCGGACTCAAATTGATCCGATCATGAAGAAAAACAGCCGAGAAGGTGGTGTCTCGCAAAGACAGTTTTGCGGCAAAAAGTGTAATAGAAAAGCTGATGGAAAATATATATATTCGTCTAAGTTCAAACGTTTGTATCTTTTTCGTCATAAGCTCGTTTTCTACGTTCTTTATATCCCCGGAATCGTGGGATGGCATACTAATATATTTTTGATAAGTCGGGACGGCTAGATCAAGTTTTAGGCCTCGAAACAGTCCATGAAAATCGTGGGACAGCAAGTAATTTTTCAGAAAATAGTTTTCGTCATTAATATTGGAAATAGCATATCTTTTTCGTCGTAACTCGGATTTTATCCCCGTTTTCGGCCATAGTTTTGTCTTGGAGTGTATTTTCTAAATATTTGGTCCAAAGTTACAGAAAACCCACTGATTTTCCCACGTTTAACAAAAAGGGACAGTAGCTTTTATATAGTTGTAAAAATCAACTTTCCTAGTTTGTAACTTGTTCAAGGCTTAACCAAACTATCTCAAATCAACTCCACAAATACCCAATCCTACCATACACCTTCTTAGGGTGTCATGGGGTCCTAAACATCACCAATCTTAGTGGATCTAATGAGATTACTAGTGAAAATTATAGATCTAGTGTTTATAAAAACAAAATGAGTAACAAGTGGTATGGATCTTACATACTTGCATGTTTTACCAATAGATCTTAAAAATACATAAAAATATAAAGTAAATGGAAGTATGAAAAGATCAAAAGTATTCTTGAAGCTTACTTGAATATTTGAGGTGATTTGATGAGAAATATGTAATTAACCTAGGGATTTTTATTTCAAAATCCTAACTAGGAATAAAATCAAGACTTGATTATAACTTGTACTTCAAAAATTGATGGTTTCTCCTTGTTTCTTGATCTTTGCCGAAATTTTAGAGAGAAAAGAAAAGATGAGAGAAATTTTTGGCTAGTTTATTTTGTTTCATCAAATGAGATTTAGAAGACTAGTATTTGTAGTCATTTTTGGTCAAGGTTTTTATGGTCTTGGTCATAGGGGAGGGACACAAAAGGAGTAAAACAAGGGAAGTTGTTTTGTGGGCTAATAAAAGAACTTGTCTCCACACAAGTATTAGTTAGATCTTTTGTGTATTATGTGTTATCGGGTACCGAGTTAACTAAAAATAAATGTTAACGAGGTGAAATAAAATACGACGAAGTTGTAAAAGTTGTAAAATATTATTCCTGATGAGAATCGGGTGTTGAAATAATTATCGTTTTGAAATAACGCAAACCGACGGAGTTATAAGCTCCGACCGTAAAGTATAGCCATTGATTTTAAAACACCAGGTAAATTAATAATATAATTTTTATATTATTATTATGAGTATGTAAATATGTTAGGATCATAGTCGAGAGTATTGGGTATACGTTAGTAGTAAAACTGAGTGGTAACGTTAATTACAAATTAAGCATACGTAAATGAAAATAATGCATATCCGTGTAGGGCCTAAAGTACTGATGATGTTACTGATGATATATATAGACTACTCCAGTCTATATTAAATGTCATAAATGAAGGATGCATGAATTTGCAGCCAAACCACATTGGTTACGCGAATTGGAAGACCCGTAAACTCAGTTTACGATGAAATGAACGGCAATCGTGAATAGTGATTTCCCTCTGGAAATGAATAGTGTCACATGAATAGTAAAATTTCTGAACGCTTCTCGGAATCACAAACTGACTCCGAAAATGATGAATAGTAAAATGATGAATAGTGACCGGTGAATAGTAAACGGTGAATAGTAATCGTTGAATAGTAAAATTGTCGGGATTTGGAAAATGACCTGAAATTACGAGTTGTGACATTTAATATTTGCATTGAGTATTTTTCAGGATTTGAATACTTAAGTTTAATGCTCCTACACGAGTAGCACCATCAAACTTGGGGGGCTACCAGCGTATATACTACTACTGTTTCCGTACAAGTCACGCAGGCATATTTGGAAGCAGATCGTACGTAAGAGGTATTGCAAGCCCGGTACAAAGACGGATTTAAATATTTGCACAATCTTGCCGCAGGGGAGACGTCCTCTATCGGTTGTAAAGACGAATGTAATGTTCGCGCACAGCGCGTGCACCTTTGTTGCGCACTGCGCACACCCTTGTCGCTCACAGCGTGCATTTTTGTCGCGGACAACGCGCACCTCTGCCACAGGAGCACGTCTTCTGTCGCACTATGTTGCATCGCTACTGGTACAAAAGGTACGCCCTTATCTAGGATGCAGCATAGGGATCCACCTATCCACCTTCACCATTGTGAGACAATCACAATCGCAATCCTAGTGCGCACTGTCGCATGTGGGCTGCGCAGTATGGTCCGTCCCATGCGTACGCATGGGTCACGACGTCATAGTTGATTGGGCCTACGCGGCCATGAACAGAACTTAAGTCTAGCATAACATAGCCACGCACTATGTCATACTAAACTTGGGGGGCTTGTGGACGTATGGTCCGGACTGGGCCAGGAATGGGCCAGGCCCGGCAGACAGCGGCCCACTCTACGTATAAACCCTAATTCCATGCCTATAAATACATGGATGGGATCTCCTTATTCTCGACGACCAAACAGGTTACGCTAACCCTAATTCTCACATATGCTCCGCGCATCAATACTAACTTGACCGTCGGAGGTGGATCCCGGGGCTACGGCCTCGGGTCCACTCCTAACGGGTTCTCTTTGTTGACAGGTCTATTTAGGGCTTGAGAAGACGACTAACGGCCCAAGGAGAGTCGTTGAATCGGTCCGCGCCAGATTATGCATCAACAGTTAGATATGTGTTGTCACTTTATGAGTTTATGTTAATGTAATTTTATGATCTTCCCTGCAATGCACTTTATTTACTATAGTTTCAATTATTTTTGTCTTTATTTATTTATTGGAGCAATAAACAACTTGCGTCAGATTCGTTCTTTCCTTGCTCTCTTCTTATAAATACATGGTTTACATAAACGCTAAATCTCATATCCATGTACTTTCTTGATGTTTTATGTAATGTTTATGTAATGTTTTATGTAGTGTTTTTAATCGATGTACTCTTTATTGGAATATGAAAATTGTATAGAATCAATTGAGTTGTGTGTTCATCGATGCATACAAAGCAAACCCTTTATACCCTATCTACATGCACTATATAAGGTAAATTACAATCACACTTTAATACATGATCATCTACAACTAAGCTAAATGAATATAATAAATGTGAGCTTATCCTAATGAGTCATGAGCTTATCCCAATGAGTCATGATCGACTAATACTCCCCCGCAGTTGGAGCGAGAGGAGGTTGGACGCTCAAACTGGATCAAAAATCTTCAAATAAGGCTGAAGGAAGACCTTTGGTGAAGATATCTGCGTACTGGTAACGAGAGGGTACATGAAGAACACGAACCTGACCAGCAGTAACCATATCATGGACAAAATGAATATCAATCTCAATATGTTTGGTCCGTTGATGTTAAACAGGATTGGCAGACAGATAGATGACACTGACATTATCACAATATACAAGAGTGGCAGTAGTAAGAGGAGAATGTAGCTCACGAAGAAGGTTGCGAAGCCATGCAGTCTCAGCAACAACATTAGCGACACCCTGGTACTCTGCTTCGGCACTAGAACGGGAGATGGTGTGTTGTCACTTGGAAGACTACGAAAGTAGATTATCGTCCAGAAAAACACAGTATCCTGAAGTAGACCGGCGTGTGGATGGACAACCTGCCCAATCTGCATCTGTATATCCAACAAGGGAAGTAGTAGATGATGAATATAGGTGTAGACCAAAATCCAAGTCCCTTGAATGTATCATAAAAGATGTTTAAGGGTAGCGAAATGTGGCTCGCGAGGATCATGCATGTAGAGACAGATCTGTTGAACTGCATAGGAGAGATCGGGTCTGGTAAATGTGAGATACTAAAGGCCACCTGCAAGACTAGGATATAAAGTAAGATCCTAAACTGGAACACCTTCGGGACCCAGTTTGGATTATGTATCAAATGGTGTTTGAGAAATGTTACAATTGGTCATATGAGCACGCTCAAGAAGCTCAGTAGCATACTTCTGATGAGATAGAAACATACCTGTAGAATGTCATGTAGCAGTAATGCCAAGAAAATAATTAAGTGACGCAAGATCTGTCATGTCAAACTCTCTGTGTAAGGAAGCAATGATCTGTTGTAGGAGTGCAGTAGAGGAGGCTGTAAGAATAATATCATCCACATAGATAAGTAAATAAGCCACTTGAGAGCCCTGTTGAAGAATAAATAATGAAGATGTTAAATGTTACGTATAAACATTAATGTGTAAATGTCTAGTATCGAACCCGAGACCTCGGGATTGCACACTTTACAACAAGAATAATGTAAAATAAATATATATATGTTAAATGTATCGTATATGTATATTTATAAACACTTAATGGACTAAATGGTCGTTAGTTATTAACCGTATGGACTAACTATCGTTAGTAACGAAAGATAAGGACTAGAATGTAATTTGGGAGTCAAGAAGGATCTAGAACACCCATGGGGGTGCCTAGGCCGGTCGACCCAACCCATATGGGTCGATCCACCCTTGCTTGATCACCAAGAAATCCTCTAGTATAAATACAAGGCCAAGGATTAGGGTTTCACATCTTTTGTGCACACACACAAAACCCTAAAACTTTTCTTCCTTGTTTTCTTTTCTTGGCCGATCGTCCAACCCCCCTCCAAGGGTTCTTGGGTCGATTTTGGTTAAACAAATTAAGTGTTTTGTTTACTTGCATCAAACCTTTATTCGTTGGTAGTTTGTGTGTACAAGAACAAGGTAATTACTTACTTTAGTAATTATCAAGAGATCGATAAACAAAACGGTAAGGGGTTTATCATTGATCTATTTGGATAAGAATCAAGGTTAATTTGAAGTGCATCGGGTACGTTTACTATTTATGTTTTAGTTAATATTTATGTGTTATACTTGATCCTAGCTTCCGCAATACGTGCTATTTAATTGTTAAACTCTAACAGTGGTATCAGAGCCATGTATAACATGTAATTGATTACTAAAACGTAATAAAAATCGGATCTTTAAATTGTTTTAGATACATGTTTTTGATCTAGGGTTTTTTCCTTATTTTTTTTAATTAAATTCGAAACCCTAACCCTAATTTTAGGGGGGGTCGATTTTTCCATGAAACCCTAATTAGGGTTTTGTGGTTTTCTTGGATTATTTGTAATCACTAGAAACTCTAGGTCTTTAACCGGTTAATTGAACATATCTTATGACCTATGTGCTAATTGTTAGGTTGTAATCCGTGACTTACATGCATGTTAGTCATGGATCTTGGTTTTATTTTTTTTATCACATGTTTTAGATAGATCTAAAATCGGGGAAGACTCCAATACATATTAAAATCGGTTTATATATGCTATGTGGTGTGTTTATTAGCTTTGGCCTACGCAATTGATTCGTCAATGTATGTGACTCTCTTCCTTTAAGAGGAGAAGGCCTTAGTTGATTACATGCATTATTATACCTAGAATTGATTTTATTAGGATCTTTTCTAATACGGATTGCATGTGGCTAATTGTTTCACTTATTAATTATTGGTTGTTTTGATTTTCTTTGATACTTGTTTTATTGTTTTAGTTTGACTTGTTGTAAGCAATAAAAGGGTTGTTTTTATAAAGAAAATAATACGGACTAATAATGGTGAAACCCTATGTGATAAAGTAAGAATCTTGCAAGGTCTTAAGTGCCGCTAGTGGTCCGATTCGCACGGTAATCAGCTCCCAGGCGAGACTAGCAAAATTCATACTTTATTACATAATTTTGAGATTGAATCCATAAACTTTTGCTTGATTGATGTTTTGTACAAATATGCTTTTAAAATTAAGTCCTTTAAGATGATATTCATAACCGTGATTTGAAGGCTTAGAAAAGAGCCTTAGAGTCTGTCTTGGTTATCACAATCTTGAATATGTCTTAAACGAATTACTTTTAAAATCATATATTGTAGAAAGTCATCTTAGGGTTTTGGAATAAACATCAAGTAAAACTTTGTGTATTAATTTCCCGAATTGGATATAAAAAGTTTTTATGAAAACTTATGTTATAAAGATGAGTGCATGCATCTTTGTACATATTTTGATTGACATATCAAAAATAATACCCTTAATAATTTAAGTTACGTGCCATCTATCTATAAGGAACACTTGGAATTTTAATTTAGTAAACGTGAGACCTAGGCTAAATTACTATAACAAGGTAAAATTCTTTTAACGCGTGAGACCATAATTGTAATTTTACAGTTTCTAAGGTAGACGACTTAATTAAGTTGTGCGTGAGACCTAGAACTTAAGGCATGAGATGGGATGAAACATGCTTACAAGGCAAATTGATGAATCAATTTGATGTAAATCTCATAATGATCTAGGAATTGGAAATCTTGTTTGCCAATTATTGTTCGACAGATTACCAACTTTTATACTTTCACCACTAACAGATCAACTGATGTGGTGGAATCTATGTAAAGTTGGATCCTAGATTTTCAAGAAAATTAGTTCGTTATATGAATATAGCCTTGGGTATTTTATTTTTCTTGAAGATATTGATTATCGAAAATACTAATATTTGAACTTTATCTGTAGATATTGCTCAACCCGATAACCAAACTGTGATTTCTGCTTTCAAGAGTCATCTTGAGAGAGACAAACTGACTAGAAAGAATTTCAATGACTGGCAACGTTCGCTCAGAATTGTCTTGAGGGCGTCCGGAAAACTAGACTATGTGACCGAGGAATGCCCAGCTGAACCTGCTGCTACTGCAACACCAGAAGCAAAGGCAGCTTGGAAGGTGACTAATGCTAAGTATAATGAGGTTGCTTGTTTAATGCTCACTAGTATGAGTGCTCAGTTACAAAAGAAGTATGAGTACTCTTCTCCTAAAGCTATGCTTGAATCACTCAGGCAATCGTATGAGAAGCCACCTGCAGTTGAATTGTATGATGAACTCGACAAGCTACACAACTGCAAGCATGGTGATGGTAAACCAGTAGTTGATTATGTGGATGAGATGAAAGATTCGTTTGATCAACTTTACCGAATTGGTTTTGGTTACCCCGACAATGTGCAAGTGCACTTGATCAACAGGTCCCTTAACAGGGATTTTGCTGGTTTTGTGCAGAATTACAACATGCATTGCTCGGGGAAGACAGTCTCAGAATTACTCGCATTGCTTGTTGATTATGAGAAAAGTCTACCAGCCAAGGTCAAAGCTCCTACCCCACAAGTGTTGGCAATTCATGGGGGGAGAATCCAGAAGAAATCACATGTGAACAAAGGCAAAGGTAAAGGTGATAAAGGTAAGCAGGTCATGGCCTATCAACCACAACCCAAGATGAAACAGCATCAGCCTAAGCAGAACAAGACAAATCCTCCAAACAAGAAGGATCAGGCTTGTCACCACTGTCATGAAAAGGGCCATTGGAAGCGCAATTGCCCTCTCTACATTCATGACTTGCGACAGAAGAAGCAGGGTAATGAAGCTGGTAAACCCAGTACTTCAGGTGCGTTCTTTATGATTGAATTATTCACTCTTACTCCTAAATTGAATTCATGGGTATATGATACGGGATGTGGCATTCATATTTGCAATACCTTGCAGGGGTTTAGAGTTGAGAGAAAGCTGGCCTATGGACAACAATTCTTGCACGTTGGTAATGGAGCGCATGCAGGAGTTGAAGCTATAGGAGTTTTTAATTTAGTGTTGCCTTCGGGCTTTGTACTATCTTTAAATAATTGTCATTATGCACCGTCAATTATTAGAGGTGTAATTTCATTTTCATGTTTGTTAAACCTTGGTTTTCATCATACTATTTCTAGCAATGGAATTTCAGTTTCTTTAAATGATGTTTTTTATTTTAATGCTATTGCTGTGAATGGTGTATTTGAAATTGATATGAATGATAATGATAATGCTTTTGTTACAAATAATTCAATGTATAGCATCAACAATAAGAGAATCAAGAAAGGTCTGGATTCGTCTTATCTTTGGCATTGTCGACTTGCTCACATTGGCAAAGATCGCATGAAAAAGCTGCAACATGATGGGCTTTTAGATTAGATCAATGATGAATCATTTGATAAATTCGAATCTTGCATTGCTGGGAAGATGACTAAGAAACCCTTTAAAAATAGGATTGAAAGGGCTAAGATCTACTTGGTCTTATTTACACAGATGTGTGTGGACCACTTAGACATGTGTCAAGGAGAGGTGCTAGCTGCTTCTTAACATTTACGGATGATTACAACTGTTATGGTTATGTTTATTTACTTAAACATAAACATGAGGTATTTGAAACATTCAAAGTGTTTAAAGCAGAAGTAGAGTTGCAACATGGAAAAAAGATTAAAGCTCTTCGATCTGATAGAGATGGTGAATACCTGAGTCAAGAGTTCATAGATTATTTAGCTAAGGAGGGAATTGTCCAGCACCTTACTTCTCCATATACTCCACAACAAAATGGTGTATCTGAAAGAAGGAATCGTACATTGCAAGACATGATACGATCTATGTATAATCTAACAACTCTTCCTTTCTCGTTTTGGGATTATGCCTTAGAATCTGCAGTTCGCATTCTAAATATGGTTCCAACAAAGAAGGTTGATAAGACACCATATGAGTTATGGACTGGAAAAGCTCCTAACTTGTCTTATCTTAAGGTATGGGGTTGTGAGGCGTATGTTAAACGTGACTCAGCAGACAAACTCCAACAAAGATCTGTGAAGTGCATCTTCGTAGGATACCCTAAGGAAACTATGGGTTACTACTTTTATTACCCACCTGAAAACAAAGTATTTGTTGCAAGGTATGGAGACTTCCTTGAAAAGGAGCTCATATCTCAAGAATTCAGTGGGAGAGTATATGATCTGGAAGACGGTCAAGAAGATGTAGCACCTTCTGAAAACACTAACCAACTTCCGGTAGAACCTGAAAGTTTAGGTCCTCCACCTGAAGTTGAAGTGATTCCCATTCGTAGGTCAACAAGACCAGTAAAAGCTCCTACTCGTCTATGCCTTAATGTAGAGAGTGATGAGAATTTACTGGGTGATCTTGATGAGCCTACAAGTTATAAAGCAGCCATGAATGGTCCTGAAAAGGCTAAATGGAAAGTTGCTATGGATGGGGAAATGCAATCCATGGAAGACAATGAAGTCTGGGAAGAAGTAGACCTACCTCCGGGTGCCAAACTAGTTGGGAGTAAATGGCTCTACAAGAAAAAGACTGACATGGATGGCGTTGTACACACCTATAAGGCCCGTTTGGTAGCTAAAGGCTATACTCAAACTTTTGGTGTTGACTATGAGGAGACCTTTTCTCCTGTAGCTGACATAAGAGCAATTAGGATTCTTATAGCCATAGCCGCTTACTATGACTATGAGATTTGGCAAATGGATGTAAAAACCGCCTTCTTAAATGGTCGCCTAGATGAAGACATCTATATGGCGCAGCCTGAGGGGTATGTAAATCCAGAATTCCCAAATCGTGTATGCAAGCTTAAAAGATCCATTTATGGATTGAAGCAAGCATCACGACAATGGAATAAGAGATTTGATAGTGAAATTAAAAAGTATGGATTCACTAAAAATCTTGATGAGCTATGTGTATATCACAAAGTTAGTGGGAGTAATGTAATTTTCCTTATATTATATGTTGATGACATATTGATCATGGGAAACGACATTCCAAGTTTGCAAAAGGTTAAGGCATATCTTGGAAAGTGTTTTTCTATGAAAGATTTAGGGGAAGCTGCATTTATTCTGGGAATCAAGATATATAGAGATAGATCTCCGCGATTAATTGGATTAAGCCAAAGTGCTTACATTGATAAAATATTGAAGAGATTCAATATGCAAAATTCCACGAAAGGATATTTGCTGATGCAAGAACAACATGGCTTGAGCAACAAGGTTTGTGCTTCAACACCTACAGAGGTGTAACGCATGAAGAAAGTCCCTTATGCTTCGGCTGTGGGATCTATAATGTATGCGGTGAAAAGTACAAGACCTGATGTGGCGTTTGCTCATAATTTAACCAGTCGATATCAGCAGAATCCAGGTGAAGCTCACTGGACTGCTGTTAAGAATATTCTTAAGTACCTTAGGGCTACTAAAGATATGTTCTTGGTTTATGGGGGTAATCCATCAGCAGAACTTGATGTTACAGGTTACTGCGATGCTTCTTGGAAAGGTGATAAGGATGATACGAAGTCTCAAACTGGTTATGTCTTTGTCATTAATGGAGGAGCTGTGGATTGGAGGAGCAGAAAGCAGAGTGTACTAGTGATGTCTGCTACAGAAAGTGAGTATATAGCTGCTTCAGAAGCTGCAATGGAAGCTGTTTGGATTAGGAAGTCTGTTTCAGGGCTAGGAGTTATGCCTTCGATTCAAAGACCTATTAAAATGTATTGTGACAACTCAGCTGCAATTACATTTACCAATGAGCCTGGAATCATGAAAGGCACCAGACATTTCCTGATTAAGCATCACTATGTTCGAGAACAAGTCGAAATAGGCAAAATCGAAATGCTCAAAGTTCACACAGATGATAACTTGGCAGATCAATTAACAAAGCCTCTACCTGGCACCAAGCTTTACAAGCATGCTGAAGGTGTAGGACTTAGATTAGCTGAAAGTTTCATGCCCATTTGTGATTAGTGTTTGGATAAAGGATGTAATGTACAATTATTATTTTAATGAAATAAAAATGTTTTATGTTTATTTATTCATTGTCTTAATAATATATCCTATATTTGCATGTTTAAGATCCATGAATAAATTATTATTCTAAATTGTCCATTGTCGATTATTGATATGGGAATATCATTAAACTAAGACAAATTTGAGTATTGGTTTAGGATATACTTGAAAGTATATTGATGCGTAGTCATACCAATTTCACATGATATTCGATGAATTGAATATTGGACTTATCCCAATAATATGATTTAATATTTAATGTGAGAATCATATTTAAAGTTATCCTCAGACTTGAGATACCAGATAAGTGTCATGGATGTAGTGCATTTTTGTGAAGCAATCTACCGCTCACCGTAACAGGGAGTTATAAGGGTTGTTTTCAAAAGTGTTGCAAAGTTTATGGGTTATTCTTGTAGTCAAGAGAGAATTTATTCCTTCTGATTTGTTTAGAAGTTTAATACTGCTGGGCCCCTCGTAGGGTTGACAAAATGTTTGCATGGTGATGAGGCGAAAAATGATCCGTTTTTAGGGGGTCATTTAAGCCCGAATCCGAATTTATTTGATCAAATATTGCCCTAAATCGTTCCTTTTGTGATTTTAGGTGTTTGGAGAGTGAATTCTGGAAAAGAGGCTATTTTGGACGTTTTTGGAGCATAAAGTGAAGAAAACGACAAAGTACCAAAAATCCAAGCTGGAAATACAAGGTGACGGCGTCAAGGGTTTGCTCTTGACGGCGTCAGACATGAAGAATAATTTACCGTAGCTGGTGACGGCGTCAGATGGAGTTATGACGGCGTCAAAGTGACCAAGATTAATTTACCGTGGGTGGTGACGGCGTCACATAGGCCGTCACGATTTTATCTAGGGCGTCCGAGGAAGTGTATGGTGGCGAGTTGACGGCGTCAGATTTAACTCTTGACGCCGTCAGGACGATTTTCCTATATATAGTTTTCTAGTTTTTTTCATTAAGAGGGAGAAAAGTTTTGGTGAAACCCTAAAGACGATTTTGGTGCCTCTTTTACAGGTTTTTCAAGGGTTCCAAACCCTTGAGACCTTGCATTGTAATTGAGATAAGTATACTCTTAATTCAATCAATATGTCTATGTGTTGGTTGTTTATCTTTTGTTCTTATCTTAATTCTACTATGCTAGGCTAGATCTCTCTTGTGTTTGCTTAGATCTAATGAAACCTAGATGTTGATTATGTGTTGATTACTTGTCTATTCTTGTTTTGAATGAATGATTTTATATGTTAGGCTTAAGAAAACTGGCAGATCTCCAAATGGTAACATGCTTGAACGTCTTAAGAAACATGAACCGAGGCGTACTAGGTCTTTATTGGTTGTATTTAATGCATGAGCCACTGTTTACAATCCCTATAGTTGTGCTGGGTCATGGTGTAGGAGGAGATAAGAGCTCATAGAGTTGGGGAGTTATGTATGCCACTCCACGAATGGTATTAAGGAATACAACCCGTCATTCATACAAGTGTAACAAGTAATTGACATGTAAAAGATATCTAGGGAGTAATGAAGTCTAAGTAAACACAATTTCTCCACATACTGCTCACAACCTTAGTTTAATATTAGTTTAATTTCATTTTCATTAGTTTAATTAGTTACAAAGTAGTTTTTGGGTTAGTTGAATAACAACTAATTCCGCCCACTCTTTCAAAACCCGAGATTTTAATTGCTTTCATAAAATTATAAAAATACAAAAATAATCATCTTTCACCTCTAGAACTATTAATTAGGTTTTCTAATCCTAGCGACACTATTCCTAAGCTGAACGATCAATCCCCCGGTACTTGTCACTATACTATACTACAACGATCAGGTACACTGCCTGGTGGGGGTTGTAAGCCTCGCGAGATCCCTCGAGAGGTAAAGCAAGGTGCGATTCCCACGCATCAAGTTTTTTTGGCGCCGCAGCCTGGGGAATAGTTATTGTCTAGGTTAGGATTTCTTTTTATTAGGTCTACTTGCTAGATTCCTTTCTAGTAAGATTTTTTATTTTTATTTTTAGGTCTTCTTTAGTCTATCTTATTTCTTTGTGTTCTTTGTTCGTAAACAATTTCGATGGATAACAATAACATTGATCGCTCGATTCCTGTTATTCGTGTTTTTCGTCGTAGGATTTTCCAAATGCCCGTCCCACTTCCTTTAGCAGAAAATGAGAACCCACCTAACCTGTCACCCAACCACCACTTTGACAATAATTCTGAGTTAGAAGAGTCTGATCATGATGATGACCATAGGGCTAGTCCTTTTTACTATTCAGACTCCGATGAGGATCTTGATGATGGTGATGTGATTAATGAGGATAGAATGGAAGAAGAAGTAAACCCTCTTAGGTGTGTTGACCCTAGAACTAGGATTGAGTGCGATAGTTCATTTAACATGCAATTCCCTTGTAAGATTGGATTTAAGAGCTTTAACGCCTATCTCAACTCATCTCTTCCCATGAACATAATCTCACGTAATGAATACAATAAAATCATGGTAGATGAGTTAGAATACAAAGGAGAAAACATTGTGGCTAGGACAATACCATTACATGTGTTTGTAGGAAGTTTGGTTTATCTTATTGGGTTCATGATGGGAATTAGGGACTTCTTCTAGGGGATTTGGTGTTGGGGGTGAGTAAGTATTTGAGTGAGAAGAGGAGATGGTGTAGAGTCTAAAAAGGTGTAGGAGGGTGGAGAATCGGGTGTCATTGAGCGGTAGGGAAATTGTGTTTCATCAAAGGTGACATGTCGGGAGAGTAAAGTTTTGTTTGTTTCAAGGTCTAGGCATCGAAATCCATGGTGATAGGCGGGATAGCCCAAGAATATGCATGGTGTTGCGTGTGGGGCAAGTTTGTGAGGGGAGTGAAGGTGAGGGTAGCATAGACACCAAAATATACGTAAGTTAGAGTAGTCGGGTGTTTTGTGGAAAAGTCTGGTGTAGGGGATTTCATTGTTAATGGCGGTAGAGGGTAAAAGATTCAGGAGATAAGTTGCCATGTGTAGGGCCTCGACCCAGAAGGTAGGGGGGTAAGTGAGCCTGAAATAAGAGTGTGCAAATGACATTATTAATGGTTCTAATCATGCGTTCTGCCTTGCCATTTTGTTGAGAGGTTTTTGGGCAAGAAAATCTGAATTGTATACCGTGGTTAGCAAAAAGGGTGTGTAAGTGGTTATTGTCGAACTCACCACCATGATCACATTGGAAACTTTTTATTTCACATTTAAAATGATTTTTAACATAAGTTCAAAAATGCAAAAACTTATCAAACATGTCAGATTTGTTACGAAGAGGATAAATCCACAAGTAATGAGAGAAATGATCGAGAAAAAGAACATAATATTTAAAACCACTAGAACTAACAATTGGAGAAGTCCATAAATCAGAATGGATAATATCAAAGGGATGTTCAATAATAGAATTCGAACTATAGAAAGGAAATTTCACGTGTTTGCCAAGTTGACAAGCATGACAAACATGTGGAGTCTTTTCTTTAATACAGGAAATAAATTGACGTGAAACAAGAGATTGTAGCACTTCGTCACCGGGATGACCAAGACGTTCATGCCACGTGGAGGGGATTGTGGAGACAAAAGCAATAGGGATTATTGACGGCTTGGTAACTGGATAGAGATCACCCTAGCTGTCACATCGAAGGAGGATGTGGTGAGTCAGGAAATCCTTTACAGAAAAACCAAACGCGTCAAATTCAATAGTACAATTATTATCCCTAGTAAACTGACGAACATAAATGAGATTTTTAATGATGTTAGGAGTGACAAGTACATTATGAAGGTGAAGAGGGCAAAGAAGAGTAGGAATAATGCTATGGCCGGTGTTAGTGACGGGAATAGAATTACCATCACCAACGTGTACAAATGGGAATAAATGATGCGTGGAATTGCACCCTCGCAAAAGGTTTTACCTCTCAAGGGATCTTGAGAAGCTTGCAATCCCGACCAGGCAGTGTACCTGTTCGTTGTAGTATAGTATAGTGACAAGTACCAGGGGATTGATCGTTCAACTCAGGAATAGTGTTTGCTAGGATTAAAATTCAACTAAACTAGGTCTAAGGGTGAAGGATGATTGTATTTTGTATTTTTATATTTTAAAGAAAGCAAGTAAAATCTCGGGTTTTAAAGGAGTGGGCGGAATTAGTTGCTAGCCAACTAACCCAATTAACTAAAGATGCAATCAAAATAAAATAAAATGAACTTAAACTAATGTGTGGTGGAAACAATAATGAGAGAAAGTGTGTTTACTTAGATTTAATTACTCCCTAGATATATTTTACTGGTTGATTAGCTTGTTACAATTGCATGGATGACGGGTTATATTCCTTAATACTAGTCGTAGGGTCGTGTACGATATTCCCTAACTCTATAGGCTTCTACTTCATTCTAGGTCGAGCCGACTACTAGCTCCTTACGTAGTATCACTAGCAGTTGCCAATGCATTAAATACAACCAATAAATCGTAGTACACCTCCGATCATGTTTCTTAAGACGTTCAAGCAAGTTACCAATTGGAAGTCTGCCAGTTTTCTTAAGCCTAACATCGAATTCAATCATCCACAACAATTATAAACAAACCATCAACCAATAATCAACATCTAAGTTTCATTACATCTAAGCAAACACAATAAAAACCTAGCCTGTCATGTTAAAAAGAAGACAAGCATAAGATAAAATCAAACAACACATAGACATATTGAATGCTTATTGAAAAACTTATCTTCAATTGAACATGGATGGAACAAGGGTTGAAACCCTTGTTGTTACAGAAAATTCGTCTAGGGTTTGCACACAAAAGTTCTCCAAAAGTTCCACACTAATGAATGAAAATTAGAAAACTATATATAGATTTTACACCTTAACGGCGTCACGTTATAGCTTGTGACGCCGTCAACTCGCCGCCAAATTAAAGGTCGTATTGCCTAGATCCAATCTTGACGCCGTCATGTTGAGAATAAGCTCTGGGCCGTCACTTGTAAATCAATCCTGACGGCCTTGGTGATGCCGTCAAGCGTTTTTGCCTTGAAATAGTTCTGGGCCGTCATGTGTATTTTCCATATCCACCTCTTTTGCCAAGTTTGACGCCGTCACTTGTATGGCCTTGGCGCCGTCAGGTACTAATCCCAGCAAGGATTTTGAGACTTTGTCATTTTCTTCACTTAATCGCTCAAAAAACGCCCAAAATGCTTCCTTTTCCAGATTTCTCCTCAAAAGTACCTAAAATGACAAAAAGAACGACTTAGGCCAATAATTAATCAAATAATCACGAATTATGGCTTAAATGACCCCCTAAAAGCGGTACACTTTTCACCTTATCAAATACCCTTACACTTGAGATTTTCTTGTCCTCAAGCAAATGCGCTTTTATTCTAATCAAAATACAAGCTAGGGGTCATTTAACGCTAAAATAAAAGTAATTACAACAAATAATCGTTCCACTGAAAACCAAAAACAAGCACGGAGGTTATACATTAGCACCTCACAAATAGTGTTTAGATACTCACATCTCTCGGGTGTAATAAAGTATATATCACAATAAGGAAATGGAAAACATCTCTCACTACCTGTCATAGCAAATAGATTACCATAGGCTTGGGAAAGGATCAAACCTCCACCACTTGGCGTAAGCACCTAGGATAAACTATCAAAGAGGTCTTTTAAAGGGTTATAACATGAGGTGTAGGGATATGATAAACACAGTTTTGTTGGATAAAGGCAATTTTTACTGGTGGCGAGTTAATCATCTTAGTTAATTACATGTATAATATGGCGTTGCTAAGCCAAGACTCGACTTGACTTAAGCTAATCAAAACTACAAACTATGAAACAAACATAAAATGAAACAGGATGGTAGTCCGTATGTTTTTCTTTTTTTTCTTCTTTTTCTATTTATTTATTTATTTATTATTATTATTTGCATATACTTTTACCCTACCATCCAAAATAATACATCACAGGGAATTTGCATTCCCCTTACAATTGAGCTTTTACATACTTTACAATCAACTATTCTAATGACTCGAATTGAGATAATCAAAACACTTGGAGTACTTTTTAAGATTAACGCACATATGGGGGTAATATATGATGTTCTTCCCCATTACTCCATAACAATAGTACTTTACCCGTGAGTCCCAATCGTCCCAAAACAATATGTACAAGATATGAATCGACTTAGCAACCATATAATCAATTAGATATTAACTAAGGGTTTAAACAAATAACAATAATGCACTAAAGATGAGTGAATACACGGAAGGCTAAGGCGATTTGGTTGCACATTTGGGGTGGATTGTTAACAAATTCTTCCTTTAAGTAAAATTCTTAAAGTTAGAAACGAAAATATAGGCTCGGAGGGGTGTACTAGGGGTATCGTGTACTAAAAATGAGTACAACGCAAAGGTGTGTGAAAAATTTATTGACTTTGTTAGTCAAGTTAATTGACTTCAATGGTCAAGTAATTATGATACGGGTTTAACACAAGGGTGATCCTAATGCCTCTTATCATGTAGTAAATCCTAACTACACGAATGTAGTCTCACTAGCGTTCTCGGGATGCATCACTAACGCAAGTTCTAGAATCTAAGTACTACCGGCACACTCATAAGCACTAATAATGAATGCTTTTCCTAACAAATCTAAAGGCGAACCTCACATATTTGGGTGGAAAATTTTTCTTTGTGAGTGGTACAATTTTTTGTGCTAGTCATACAACTTCTATCTATGAGACGCTCGTTAAGGCTACAGCTTCACTACTAAATGTTGTAAAAAAATTTAAATTTGGCGCTAAAATTGCACTAACAAGTATTTCTCTTAGTTTTATTACACACCTACTATTGAAGAAACAAACTCAAGCGTAATCGTATTCTCTAAAGTATTATCATTTACTCTCTCCTTACACTTAAGCAAAATATTGTCCCCAATGTTCAATAAAAAGATGTAAAAGTAAATAAGGTAAGAGAATGAAAACAAATACTCCCCTGATTCGTTCGGTGTGGATAAATTGTTAACATGGTTAAATCCTCCTCCAAGAGAATGAACGTTGAAAGCTTCGCTTCCGAAATAATAAATCATCTTCTTGTCCAATATACCCTGTTAAACCTGAGAAAACAATCAAGGCAAACCTCGCGTAAAATCGGCAGCAATCTATATATACTAAAAAATAAATCCTAGAAAGCAAATTAAGATATAATGCTTGTGGAATGAATGTTTGGAGATTTCCAGGAGTTTATAAACTATAGAATCAACAAAAACTTTAAGACTCCGGTATAAACAAAACTTGCAAAAATTTTCAGAATTTTTGTACCTGACGCCGTCAGGTTATAGCTCCTGACGCCGTCAGAATGTTCCTGCAAAAATCACATGTTAAGTTTCCGGAAAATTTCTGGAAAAACTTATGCCTTACTTCCTGGAAAATCCTGCAAAACATCATTATGACTCGATACAAGTATTTGACTCAAACAATTACTAATATACATGTTCATTTAATATTTTTGTGGTTCATGCTCGATTTCATTCTTATAAACAAATTTGGGTCTCCCTTACACTTAGATTTTGCAAAATACCTTTATATTTAATTAAGATGAAGTTAAAAACAAAATAAAGCATTTTCACAATTTACTTTGAACCATGATCCACAAACAATAAAAATAAAACATGCATACGGACACAAATAAAATCAAACAAACAAACAATCAAACAAATAAAACATGAGTTGCCTCGCAAGAAGCGCTTTTCTTTATTTACGAGTCTTGTAGCTAGACTCAAATTCATGGGCTATTGTGTGTCGCTTATGCTCACATACCCAAGTGTGAGCCATCTAATAGTTGCATCATCATTCTTATAGTCATGACTTAGCTCTTAACATCCGTGATAATACCTTTTGTTCTTTTCATGAGGATATTTAAGCCCTTTCCTTTTATCATTCTCACTTAGCATATCGAGAGGTGGACACCTATTACATTTCTTAATAGAAAAATCCTTGAACGTAGGGTGTGCACGGGGCATTTGGTAAACAAAATATTCATCCCCATCCGAGAATGTAATTAACCCTTCCATAACTTTTTCATCTAGGTTGGTTAACCTTTTGAAGGGTTTCCCAAACACAACTTGGGTTAAGTTATTATCAATAAATTCTCCTAGATTCTCCATAACCATAAACTAGACCAAATAAACAAAGCTTCCTACAAACACATGCAATCTCTTTACCTTAGCAACAATATTATCTCTTTTGTATTCTAACTCATGTACCATAATTTTATTGTATTCACTACACGAGATTATGTTCATTGGTAGAGATGAGTTAAGGTAGGCATCAAAGCTCCTAAATCCAATCTTCCAAGGAAACTGCATATTAAATGAGCTGTCATTCTCAATCCTTGTCTTAGGGTCGACATACCTAAGAGGGTTCACCTCATATTCCATCCTATCCTCGTTAATTACATCACCATCATCTAGGTCCTTGATGCGTGGGAATCGCAACAGGCTTTACCTCTCGAGGGATCTCGAGAAGCTTACAACCCCCACCAGGCAGTGTACTTGATCGTTGTAGTATAGTATAGTGACAAGTACCGGGGGATTGATCGTTCAGCTTAGGAATAGTGTCGCTAAGATTAGAAAGCCTAATTACTAGTTCTAAAGGTGAGAGATGATTATTTTTGTCTTTTTATGTTTTATGAAAGCAAGTAAAATCTCGGGTTTTGAAGGAGTGGGCGGAATTAGTTGCTATTCAACTAACCCAAAACTAATATATATTCAAAATAAAATACTGAAAATGAAATTAAACTAATTATTACAAAGGTTGTGAGCAGTAATTGGAGAAATTGTGTTTACTTAGACTTCACTACTCCCTAGATATCTTTTACACGTTAATTACTTGTTATAATTGTATGGATGACGGATTGTATTCCTTAATACCATTCATGGGGTGGCATACATAACTCCCCAATTCTATGAGCTCTTATCTCCTCCTACACCATGACCCAGCACAACTATAGGGATTGTAAACAGTGGCTCATGCATTAAATACAACCAATAAAGACCTAGTATGCCTCGGTTCATGTTTCTTAAGACGTTCAAGCATGTTACCATTTGGAGATCTGCCAGTTTTCTTAAGCCTAACATATAAAATCATTCATCCAAGAACAAGAATAAACAAGTAATCAACACATAATCAACATCTAGGTTTCATTAGATCTAAGCAAACACAAAGGAGATCTAGCCTAGCATAATTGAATTGAGACAAGAACAAGATATAGACAACCAACACATAGACATATTGATTGAATTGGAAGAACACTTATCTCAATTACAATGCAAGGTATCAAGGGTTTGGAACCCTTGATAAACCTGTAAAAGTTGCACCAAATTCGTCTTTAGGGTTTCACCAAAACTTCTCTCTTTTTAATGTGAAAACTAGAAAACTATATATAGGAAAACTGGGCTGACGGCGTCAAGACAACCATGTGACGCCGTCACCTCGCCGCCAAATACTTCCTCGGACGGCCTTGATCTACTTATGACGGCCTGTGTGACGCCGTCACCAACCACGGTATTTTATTCTTGGCCTTTTGACGCCGTCATCAACTACGGTATTTTATTCATGATGTCTGACGCCGTCAGGGTGTAACTCTTGACGCCGTCACCTAGTGTATCCAGCATGGAAAATCGATACTTTGCCGTTTTCTTCACTTTTATGCTCCAAAAACGTCCAAAATGGCTTCTTTTCAAGAATTCACTCTCCAAGTACCTAAAATCACAAAAGGAACGATTTAGGGCAATATTTGATCAAATAAAGTCGGATTTGGGCTTAAATGACCCCCTAAAAACGGATCATTTTTCGCCTCATCATATACCCTTACACTTGAGATTTGCTTGTCCTCAAGCAAATGAGCTTTTATTCTACTCAAAAGACCAGTTAGGGGTCATTTAACACTAATATAAAAGTAATTACAACAAATAATCGTTCCACTAAAGACCAATAGACAAGCACGGAGATCATACACAAGCACCTCACAAATAGTGTTTAGATACTCACATCTCTCGGGTGTAATAAAGTAATATAACATTATGGAAATGGAAGATATCTCTCACTACCTGTCATAGCAAAATAGATTACCATAGGCTTGGGAAAGGATCAAACCTCCACCACATGGCGTAAGCACCTAGGATAAACTATCAAAGAGGTCTTTTAAAGGGTTGTAACGTTAGGTATAGGGATATGAATTACACGGTTTTGTTGGATAAAGGAAGTTTTACTGGTGGCGAGTTAACAATCTTGGTTAATTACATGTACAATATGGCGTTGCTAAGCCAAGACTAGACTCGACTTAAGCTAATAAATGAAAAATAACAAAAACATAAAATAAACATAGAATGAAACGGGATGGTAGTCCGTATGTTTTTTCTCTTTTTCTTTTTTCTATTTTTTTTTCTTTTTCTTGTTTTTTCGATTTTTTTTTTTTTTTTTTTTTTTTTTTTTTTTTTTTTTTTTTGCATACACTTTTACCCTACCATCCAAAATAATACATCATAGGGGTTGAACATTCCCCTTACACTTGAATCTTTACATACTTTACATTCAACTATTCTAATGACTCGAATTAAGAAAATCAGAACACTTGGAGCACTTTTAAGATTAACGCACATATGGGGGTAATAAATGATGTTCTTCCCCATTACTTCATAAAATAAGTACTTACCCATGAGTCCCAATCGTCCCAAAACAATATGTACAAGGATATGACTCGACTTAGCAACCATGTAATCAATTAGAAAGTTAACTTAGGGTTTAATAAATAACAATAATGCACTAAAAATGAGCGCATACACGGAAGGCTAAGGCGATTTGGTTGTACATTTAAGTGGGGTGTAACAAATTCTTCCTTTAAGTAAGATGCTTAAAGTTAGAAACGAAAAGATAGGCTCGGAGGGGTGTACTAGGGGTATCGTGTACTAAAAATGAGTACAACGCTAAGGGTGTGGGAAAAATTAGTTGACTTAACTAGCCAAGTAATATGACTTAAATGGTCAAGTAATTATGATACGGGTTTAACACAAGGGTGATCCTAATGCCTCTTATCATGTAGTAAATCCTACCACACGAATGTAGTCTCACTAGCGGTCTCGGGATGCATCACTAACGCAATTTCTAGAATCTAAATGCTACAGGTACACTCATAAGCACTAATAGTAAATGCTTTTCCTATCAAATCTAAAGGCGAACCTCACATTTTTGGGTGAAAAATTTTTCTGAATATACGGTTATGTGCTAGTCATACAATCTCCTATCCATGAGACGCTTGCTATGGCTAAAGTTTCACTCCTAAATGTTGTAAAAAAATTTAAATTTGGCGCTAACATTACACTAACAGGTATTTCTTGTAGTTTTATTACACATCTACCATTAAACAAAACAAACTCAAGCGAAAGTGCATATGTAAGGTATCATCTTTTTACCCTCCCCTACACTTAAGATGAACATTGTCCCCAATGTTCAAGTAAAGAATGTAAAAGTGAAAAAGTAAAGAGAATGAAATCAAATACTCCCCTGATTCGCTCGGTATGGATTTTAGGTTGGCCAGGTTAAATCTTCTTCCAAGAAAACGAACAATCAAAGCTTCCCTTCCAGAATATAAATCATCTCCTTGTCAAACATAACCTGTAAATCCTGACAAAATAGACAAGACAACCTCGCGTAAAATCGGCGGCATCCTATATAAGTTACTAAATCCTAGAAAACAAAGTAAGATATAATGCTTGTGGAATGAAGTTTGCAGATTTCCTGGAGATTATAAAACTTAATAATTCACAAAAACCATAAGACTCCGCTAGAAAAACAAAACCGGTAAAATTTCCAGATTTTTGACTCCTGACGCCGTCAAGAGTAATACTCTGACGCCGTCAGAATGGACCTGCAGAAATTCTTATGTTAAGTTTCCGGAAAATTTCTGGAAAAACTTGGTCCTACTTCCTGGAAAATCCTGCAAAACTTCATTATGACTCAATACAAGCATTTGACTCTAACAAATACGAATATACATGTTCATTTAATATTGTGGAGAATCATGATCGGTTTGTTTCTTGAAAACATATTTGGGGTTTCCCCTTACACTTATCTTTTGCAAAAATACTTTTAGGTTGGAGTTAAGACTAGGCCAAACAACATAATAAAGTATTTCCACATTTTAATTGAGAAACATGATCATCCAACAATAAAAATAAAACATGCATACGGAAGCAAATAACAATCAAACAAATAAAATCACACAAAACATGGGTTGCCTCCCAAGAAGCGCTTGTTTTTGTTCGAGTCACGAGCCTGACTCTACCCTTATTTAACGGATAAAGGGGAGGTTATCCCTACACTTAGGATTAAGTGTGGGGGATAGTAGCGATACACACCAACTGGGTAATAGTATGCCTCGTGAGGAAAGAGTGGTGGATGAATTATATGCTCAAAGGGGTGTGCTCCTATCATCATAACCTTACCTAATTTAATCGGGTTAATGGGTGGATTAAGATTTTCTCCTAGAAAGGGATCATTTTCAATCAACTTCAAGAGATTACTAGTTGGGGATCCATCTTGACCTAATAAACCCGGTTTAAACCCATAATGTTTCTTATGATTAATCATAAATGGGTGATGTAAGCATGTAAGGTCATTTTCCACTCCTATATTGGTTTCCTCTCTACAAGGCTTAGAGTCCACTACCTTTATCCTAAGACTACCCGGACTATATGGTTTGATGGGTAGATCGGAACCTATCTCAATTCCTAAATCCACATCCAAGAATGGAAGATTAGGTAACGGTTTTGGTTGAGGCTCCGGTTCATCAAAACTAGGAACTTCCCTAGAACTAAGAGTAAGGTTATCATTATAAGTATTCAAACCTATATCCTCTAGTGGTGCCTGGTCCAAGGGTTCTACCTCAATTGGGGTTCCTATAGTCTCTTCTACTTCTTCCGGGTAAGTCACGGGCGGTGTATGTGCCTCAAATGATGGTAGGACTTGTGAGGTACTTTGTGGGCTTGAATTGTCCACCTCATCCTCCATTGTACCTAGATTACCTATGTGTTTTTTTGTACTATGATATTAGGTGCCATCCAACTAGGTATCTCAACATGAGTATATTCATCCCCAGACAAACTTCCTGTTTGCTCCTTCAAACTTGTTTTTGATTGATTTGTGATATTGTTTGTTGGGTTGTCTACTCTATAATAATATTGGGCACAGTCTTCTAAGGTATCCCATGCTTCCTCAGCAGTTAATTCCCTAGGGCCCCCATTGGCAAAATCATCGATGCATATTTGGTCACATCGGTTGACACGATAGTAAAAGGTTTCGGTTAGGGATGCTAAAGAGAAACTATGATGAGGGAATTTTCGAAGTAGAATTTTAAAACGAGTCCATGCATCATGTATGGGTTAATCTCGATATTGTTTGAAATTCGAGATGTCAATAGGGTAGAATGGTCTTTGTGGTTGGTGGTATGGTGGATTCGCGTACTCCATAATGGTGAACGGAAGAGTCAATGGAAATTACGAACAAACACACAAAGAAAAAGATAGACTAACGAAGACCTAAAAATAAAAATAAAATCTTACTAGAAAGGAATCTAGCAAGTAGACCTAATAAAAAGAAATCCTAACCTAGACAATAACTATTCCCCAGGCTGCGGCTCCAAAAACTTGATGCGTGGGAATCGCAACAGGCTTTACCTCTCGAGGGATCTCGAGAAGCTTACAACCCCCACCAGGCAGTGTACCTGATCGTTGTAGTATAGTATAGTGACAAGTACCGGGGGATTGATCGTTCAGCTTAGGAATAGTGTTGCTAGGATTAGAAAGCCTAATTACTAGTTCTAAAGGTGAGAGATGATTATTTTTGTCTTTTTATGTTTTTATGAAAGCAAGTAAAATCTCGGGTTTTGAAGGAGTGGGCGGAATTAGTTGCTATTCAACTAACCCAAAACTAATATATATTCAAAATAAAATACTGAAAATGAAATTAAACTAATTATTACAAAGGTTGTGAGCAGTAATTGGAGAAATTGTGTTTACTTAGACTTCACTACTCCCTAGATATCTTTTACACGTTAATTACTTGTTATAATTGTATGGATGACGGATTGTATTCCTTAATACCATTCATGGGGTGGCATACATAACTCCCCAATTCTATGAGCTCTTATCTCCTCCTACACCATGACCCAACACAACTATAGGGATTGTAAACAGTGGCTCATGCATTAAATACAACCAATAAAGACCTAGTATGCCTCGGTTCATGTTTCTTAAGACGTTCAAGCATGTTACCATTTGGAGATCTGCCAGTTTTCTTTAGCCTAACATATAAAATCATTCATCCAAGAACAAGAATAAACAAGTAATCAACACATAATCAACATCTAGGTTTCATTAGATCTAAGCAAACACAAAGGAGATCTAGCCTAGCATAATTGAATTGAGACAAGAACAAGATATAGACAACCAACACATAGACATATTGATTGAATTGGAAGAACACTTATCTCAATTACAATGCAAGGTATCAAGGGTTTGGAACCCTTGATAAACCTGTAAAAGTTACACCAAATTCGTCTTTAGGGTTTCACCAAAACTTCTCTCTTTTTAATGTAAAAACTAGAAAACTATATATAGGAAAACTGGGCTGACGGCGTCAAGACAACCATGTGACGCCGTCACCTCGCCGCCAAATACTTCCTCGGACGGCCTTGATCTACTTATGACGGCCTGTGTGACGCCGTCACCAACCACGGTATTTTATTCTTGGCCTTTTGACGCCGTCAGGATGACTTTTGACGCTGTCATCAACTACGGTATTTTATTCATGATGTCTGACGCCGTCAGGGTGTAACTCTTGACGCCGTCACCTAGTGTATCCAGCATGGAAAATCGATACTTTGCCGTTTTCTTCACTTTTATGCTCCAAAAACGTCCAAAATGGCTTCTTTTCCAGAATTCACTCTCCAAGTACCTAAAATCACAAAAGGAACGATTTAGGGCAATATTTGATCAAATAAAGTCGGATTTGGGCTTAAATGACCCCCTAAAAACGGATCATTTTTCGCCTCATCAGTCCTCATCAGAGTTCGAATAGTAAAAAGGACTAGCCCTATGGTCATTATCATGGTCAGACTCCTCCATCTCATAATTATTGTCAAAGTGATGGTCAGGCGAGAGGTTAGGTGGGTTCTCATTTTCCACTAAAGGGATTGGGGCGGGTAGTTGAAAAATCCTACGACGAAAAATATCAATAACAGGAATCAAACGATCAATGTTATTGTTATACATCGAAATAGTATACGAACAAAAGAAACAAAGAAATAAGATAGACTAAAGAAACTTATAAAACAAAAATCTTACTAGAAAAGAATCTAGCAAGTAGACCTAATAAAAAGAAATTCTAACCTAGAAAATAACTATTCCCCGGCAGCGGTACCAAAAACTTGATGCGTGGAATTGCACCCTCGCAAAAGGTTTTACCTCTCAAGGGATCTTGAGAAGCTTGCAATCCCCACCAGGCAGTGTACCTGTTCGTTATAGTATAGTATAGTGACAAGTACCAGGGGATTGATCGTTCAACTCAGGAATAGTGTTCGCTAGGATTAAAATTCTACTAAACTAGGTTTAAGGGTGAGGGATGATTCTTTTTGTATTTTTATATTTTAAAGAAAACAAGTAAAATCTGGGGTTTTGAAGGAGTGGGCAGAATTAGTTGCTAGCCAACTAACCCAATTAACTAAAGATGCAATCAAAATAAAATAAAATGAACTTAAACTAATGTGTGGTGGAAAAAATAATGAGAGAAAGTGTGTTTACTTAGATTTAATTACTCCCTAGATATCTTTTACTGGTTGATTAGCTTGTTACAATTGCATAGATGACGGGTTATATTCCTTAATACTAGTCGTAGGGCCGTGTACGATATTCCCTAACTGTATAGGCTTCTACTTCATTCTAGGTCGAGCCGACTACTAGCTCCTAATGTAGTATCACTAGCAGTTGCCTATGCATTAAATACAACCAATAAATCGTAGTACACCTCCGATCATGTTTCTTAAGACGTTCAAGCAAGTTACCAATTGAAAGTTTGCCAGTTTTCTTAAGCCTAACATCGAATTCAATCATCCACAACAATTATAAACAAACCATCAAATAATAATCAACATCTAGGTTTCATTACATCTAAGCAAACACAAGAAAAATCTAGCCTAGCATGGTAAAAAGAAGACAAGCATAAGATAAAATCAAGCAAGACATAGACATATTGAATGCTTATTGGAAAACTTATCTTCAATTGAACATGGATGGAACAAGGGTTGAAACCCTTGTTGTTACAGAAAATTCGTCTAGGGTTTGCACATAAAAGTTCTACAAAAGTTCCACACCAATGAATGAAAATTAGAAAACTATATATAGATTTTACACCTTGACGGCGTCACGTTATAGCTTGTGATGCCGTCAACTCGCCGCCAAATTAAAGGTCGTATTGCCTAGATCCAATCTTGACGCCGTCATGTTGAGAATAAGCTCTGGGCCGTCACTTGTAAATCAATCCTGACGGCCTTGGTGACGCCATCAGGCATTTTTGCCTTGAAATAGTTCTGGGCCGTCATGTGTATTTTCCATATCCACCTCTTTTGTCAAGCTTGACGCCGTCACTTGTATGGCCTTGACACCGTCAGGTACTGTTCCCAGCAAGGATTTTGAGACTTTGTTGTTTTCTTCACTTAATCGTTCCAAAAACGCCCAAAATGCTTCCTTTTCCAGATTTCTCCTCAAAAGTACCTAAAATGACAAAAGGAACGATTTAGGGCAATAATTGATCAAATAATCACGAATTCAGGCTTAAATGACCCCCTAAAAGCGGTACACTTTTCGCCTTATCAATAAATGTTTATTAAAAATAGTACTTAAATTACTTGCATTAGAATTTAAATGAGAAGAGGCACGTGTATCCATGTTCCAAGTCGGGTCCTGCAAAGTCATAGTGCTAAAAACACTAGTAAGTGAAGTAGCTTGAGACAGGTACTTGTCAGGTACAGGACCGAGTATACTGGTAGAGGGAGTGGGCTGGGCTATGTTTAATGTTTGATGTTTGATGTGGAGGCTGGGCTACGTTAGGTGGCTGTTGAGCTTGTTGGGCCTGGTGGTTATTTTGGACCAATGGTGCGTATGTCTATTGGTGATATAAGGGAGTTAAATAGGCTTGTGGAGTGGACTGGTAACCCATACGAGAGTTGGACACCTATTACATTTCTCAATAGAAAAATCCTTGAACGTAGGGTGTGCACGGGGCATTTGGTAAACAAAATATTCATCCCCATCCGAGAATGTAATTAACCCTTCCATAACTTTTTCATCTAGGTTGGTTAACCTTTTGAAGGGTTTCCCAAACACAACTTGGGTTAAGTTATTATCAATAAATTCTCCTAGATTCTCCATAACCATAAACTCGACCAAATAAATAAAGCTTCCTACAAACACATGCAATCTCTTTACCTTAGCAACACTATTATCTCTTTTGTATTCTAACTCATGTACCATAATTTTATTGTATTCACTACACGAGATTATGTTCATTGGTAGAGATGAGTTAAGGTAGGCATCAAAGCTCCTAAATCCGATCTTCCAAGGAAACTGCATATTAAATGAGCTGTCATTCTCAATCCTTGTCTTAGGGTCGACATACCTAAGAGGGTTCACCTCATATTCCATCCTATCCTCGTTAATTAGATCACCATCATCTAGGTCCTTGATGCGTGGGAATCGCAACAGGCTTTACCTCTCGAGGGATCTCGAGAAGCTTACAACCCCCACCAGGCAGTGTACCTGATCGTTGTAGTATAGTATAGTGACAAGTACCGGGGGATTGATCTTTCAGCTTAGGAATAGTGTCGCTAGGATTAGAAAGCCTAATTACTAGTTCAAAAGGTGAGAGATGATTATTTTTGTCTTTTTATGTTTTTATGAAAGCAAGTAAAATCTCGGGTTTTGAAGGAGTGGGCGGAATTAGTTGCTATTCAACTAACCCAAAACTAATATATATTCAAAATAAAATACTGAAAATGAAATTAAACTAATTATTACAAAGGTTGTGAGCAGTAATTGGAGAAATTGTGTTTACTTAGACTTCACTACTCCCTAGATATCTTTTACACGTTAATTACTTGTTATAATTGTATGGATGACGGATTGTATTCCTTAATACCATTCATGGGGTGGCATACATAACTCCCCAATTCTATGAGCTCTTATCTCCACCTACACCATGACCCAGCACAACTATAGGGATTGTAAACAGTGGCTCATGCATTAAATACAACCAATAAAGACCTAGTATGCCTCGGTTCATGTTTCTTAAGACGTTCAAGCATGTTACCATTTGGAGATCTGCCAGTTTTCTTAAGCCTAACATATAAAATCATTCATCCAAGAACAAGAATAAACAAGTAATCAACTCATAATCAACATCTAGGTTTCATTAGATCTAAGCAAACACAAAGGAGATCTAGCCTAGCATAATTGAATTGAGACAAGAACAAGATATAGACAACCAACACATAGACATATTGATTGAATTGGAAGAACACTTATCTCAATTACAATGCAAGGTATCAAGGGTTTGGAACCCTTGATAAACCTGTAAAAGTTGCACCAAATTCGTCTTTAGGGTTTCACCAAAACTTCTCTCTTTTTAATGTAAAAACTAGAAAACTATATATAGGAAAACTGGGCTGACGGCGTCAAGACAACCATGTGACGCCGTCACCTCACCGCCAAATACTTCCTCGGACGGCCTTGATCTACTTATGACGGCCTGTGTGACGCCGTCACCAACCACGGTATTTTATTCTTGGCCTTTTGACGCCGTCAGGATGACTTTTGACGCCGTCATCAACTACGGTATTTTATTCATGATGTCTGACGCCGTCAGGGTGTAACTCTTGACGCCGTCACCTAGTGTATCCAGCATGGAAAATCGATACTTTGCCGTTTTCTTCACTTTTATGCTCCAAAAACGTCCAAAATGGCTTCTTTTCAAGAATTCACTCTCCAAGTACCTAAAATCACAAAAGGAACGATTTAGGGCAATATTTGATCAAATAAAGTCGGATTTGGGCTTAAATGACCCCCTAAAAACGGATCATTTTTCGGCTCATCATATACCCTTACACTTGAGATTTGCTTGTCCTCAAGCAAATGAGCTTTTATTCTACTCAAAAGACCAGTTAGGGGTCATTTAACACTAATATAAAAGTAATTACAACAAATAATCGTTCCACTAAAGACCAATAGACAAGCACGGAGATCATACACAAGCACCTCACAAATAGTGTTTAGATACTCACATCTCTCGGGTGTAATAAAGTAATATAACATTATGGAAATGGAAGATATCTCTCACTACCTGTCATAGCAAAATAGATTACCATAGGCTTGGGAAAGGATCAAACCTCCACCACATGGCGTAAGCACCTAGGATAAACTATCAAAGAGGTCTTTTAAAGGGTTGTAACGTTAGGTATAGGGATATGAATTACACGGTTTTGTTGGATAAAGGAAGTTTTACTGGTGGCGAGTTAACAATCTTGGTTAATTACATGTACAATATGGCGTTGCTAAGCCAAGACTAGACTCGACTTAAGCTAATAAATGAAAAATAACAAAAACATAAAATAAACATAGAATGAAACGGGATGGTAGTCCGTATGTTTTTTCTCTTTTTCTTTTTTCTATTTTTTTTTTCTTTTTCTTGTTTTTTCAATTTTTTTTTTTTTTTTTTTTTTTTTTTTTTTTTTTTTTTTTTTTTTTTTGCATACACTTTTACCCTACCATCCAAAATAATACATCATAGGGGTTGAACATTCCCCTTACACTTGAATCTTTACATACTTTACATTCAACTATTCTAATGACTCGAATTAAGAAAATCAGAACACTTGGAGCACTTTTAAGATTAACGCACATATGGGGGTAATAAATGATGTTCTTCCCCATTACTTCATAAAATAAGTACTTACCCATGAGTCCCAATCGTCCCAAAACAATATGTACAAGGATATGACTCGACTTAGCAACCATGTAATCAATTAGAAAGTTAACTTAGGGTTTAATAAATAACAATAATGCACTAAAAATGAGCGCATACACGGAAGGCTAAGGCGATTTGGTTGTACATTTAAGTGGGGTGTAACAAATTCTTCCTTTAAGTAAGATGCTTAAAGTTAGAAACGAAAAGATAGGCTCGGAGGGGTGTACTAGGGGTATCGTGTACTAAAAATGAGTACAACGCTAAGGGTGTGGGAAAAATTTGTTGACTTAACTAGCCAAGTAATATGACTTAAATGGTCAAGTAATTATGATACGGGTTTAACACAAGGGTGATCCTAATGCCTCTTATCATGTAGTAAATCCTACCACACGAATGTAGTCTCACTAGCGGTCTCGGGATGCATCACTAACGCAATTTCTAGAATTTAAATGCTACCGGTACACTCATAAGCACTAATAGTAAATGCTTTTCCTATCAAATCTAAAGGCGAACCTCACATTTTTGGGTGAAAAATTTTTCTGAATATACGGTTATGTGCTAGTCATACAATCTCCTATCCATGAGACGCTTGCTATGGCTAAAGTTTCACTCCTAAATGTTGTAAAAAAATTTAAATTTGGCGCTAAAATTACACTAACAAGTATTTCTTGTAGTTTTATTACACATCTACCATTAAACAAAACAAACTCAAGCGAAAGTGCATATGTAAGGTATCATCTTTTTACCCTCCCCTACACTTAAGATGAACATTGTCCCCAATGTTTAAGTAAAGAATGTAAAAGTGAAAAAGTAAAGAGAATGAAATCAAATACTCCCCTGATTCGCTCGGTATGGATTTTAGGTTGGCCAGGTTAAATCTTCTTCCAAGAAAACGAACAATCAAAGCTTCCCTTCCAGAATATAAATCATCTCCTTGTCAAACATAACCTGTAAATCCTGACAAAATAGACAAGACAACCTCGCGTAAAATCGGCGGCATCCTATATAAGTTACTAAATCCTAGAAAACAAAGTAAGATATAATGCTTGTGGAATGAAGTTTGCAGATTTCCTGGAGATTATAAAACTTAATAATTCACAAAAACCATAAGACTCCGTTAGAAAAACAAAACCGGTAAAATTTCCAGATTTTTGACTCCTGACGCCGTCAAGAGTAATACTCTGACGCCGTCAGAATGGACCTGCAGAAATTCTTATGTTAAGTTTCCGGAAAATTTCTGGAAAAACTTGGTCCTACTTCCTGGAAAATCCTGCAAAACTTCATTATGACTCAATACAAGCATTTGACTCTAACAAATACGAATATACATGTTCATTTAATATTGTGGAGAATCATGATCGGTTTGTTTCTTGAAAACATATTTGGGGTTTCCCCTTACACTTATCTTTTGCAAAAATACTTTTAGGTTGGAGTTAAGACTAGGCCAAACAACATAATAAAGTATTTCCACATTTTAATTGAGAAACATGATCATCCAACAATAAAAATAAAACATGCATACGGAAGCAAATAACAATCAAACAAATAAAATCACACAAAACATGGGTTGCCTCCCAAGAAGCGCTTGTTTTTGTTCGAGTCACGAGCCTGACTCTACCCTTATTTAACGGATAAAGGGGAGGTTATCCCTACACTTAGGATTAAGTGTGGGGGATAGTAGCGATACACACCAACTGGGTAATAGTATGCCTCGTGAGGAAAGAGTGGTGGATGAATTATATGCTCAAAGGGGTGTGCTCCTATCATCATAACCTTACCTAATTCAATCGGGTTAATGGGTGGATTAAGATTTTCTCCTAGAAAGGGATCATTTTCAATCAACTTCAAGAGATTACTAGTTGGGGATCCATCTTGACCTAATAAACCCGGTTTAAACCCATAATGTTTCTTATGATCAATCATAAATGGGTGATGTAAGCATGTAAGGTCATTTTCCACTCCTATATTAGTTTCCTCTCTACAAGGCTTAGAGTCCACTACCTTTATCCTAAGACTACCCGGACTATATGGTTTGATGGGTGGATCGGAACCTATCTCAATTCCTAAATCCACATCCAAGAATGGAAGATTAGGTAACGGTTTTGGTTGAGGCTCCGGTTCATCAAAACTAGGAACTTCCCTAGAACTAAGAGTAAGGTTATCATTATAAGTATTCAAACCTATATCCTCTAGTGGTGCCTGGTCCAAGGGTTCTACCTCAATTGGGGTTCCTATAGTCTCTTCTACTTCTTCCGGGTAAGTCACGGGCGGTGTATGTGCCTCAAATGATGGTAGGACTTGTGAGGTACTTTGTGGGCTTGAATTGTCCACCTCATCCTCCATTGTACCTAGATTACCTATGTGTTTTTTTGTACTATGATATTAGGTGCCATCCAACTAGGTATCTCAACATGAGTATATTCATCCCCAGACAAACTTCCTGTTTGCTCCTTCAAACTTGTTTTTGATTGATTTGTGATATTGTTTGTTGGGTTGTCTACTCTATAATAATATTGGGCACAGTCTTCTAAGGTATCCCATGCTTCTTCAGCAGTTAATTCCCTAGGGCCCCCATTGGCAAAATCATCAATGCATATTTGGTCACATCGGTTGACACGATAGTAAAAGGTTTCGGTTAGGGATGCTAAAGAGAAACTATGATGAGGGAATTTTCGAAGTAAAATTTTAAAACGAGTCCATGCATCATGTATGGGTTCATCTCGATATTGTTTAAAATTCGAGATGTCAATAGGGTAGAATGGTCTTTGTGGTTGGTGGTATGGTGGATTCGCGTACTCCATAATGGTGAACGGAAGAGTCAATGGAAATTACGAACAAACACACAAAGAAAAAGATAGACTAACGAAGACCTAAAAATAAAAATAAAATCTTACTAGAAAGGAATCTAGCAAGTAGACCTAATAAAAAGAAATCCTAACCTAGACAATAACTACTCCCCAGGCTGCGGCGCCAAAAACTTGATGCGTGGGAATCGCAACAGGCTTTACCTCTCGAGGGATCTCGAGAAGCTTACAACCCCCACCAGGCAGTGTACCTGATCGTTGTAGTATAGTATAGTGACAAGTACCGGGGGATTGATCGTTCAGCTTAGGAATAGTGTTGCTAGGATTAGAAAGCCTAATTACTAGTTCTAAAGGTGAGAGATGATTATTTTTGTCTTTTTATGTTTTTATGAAAGCAAGTAAAATCTCGGGTTTTGAAGGAGTGGGCGGAATTAGTTGCTATTCAACTAACCCAAAACTAATATATATTCAAAATAAAATACTGAAAATGAAATTAAACTAATTATTACAAAGGTTGTGAGCAGTAATTGGAGAAATTGTGTTTACTTAGACTTCACTACTCCCTAGATATCTTTTACACGTTAATTACTTGTTATAATTGTATGGATGACGGATTGTATTCCTTAATACCATTCATGGGGCGGTATACATAACTCCCCAATTCTATGAGCTCTTATCTCCTCCTACACCATGACCCAACACAACTATAGGGATTGTAAACAGTGGCTCATGCATTAAATACAACCAATAAAGACCTAGTATGCCTCGGTTCATGTTTCTTAAGACGTTCAAGCATGTTACCATTTGGAGATCTGCCAGTTTTCTTTAGCCTAACATATAAAATCATTCATCCAAGAACAAGAATAAACAAGTAATCAACACATAATCAACATCTAGGTTTCATTAGATCTAAGCAAACACAAAGGAGATCTAGCCTAGCATAATTGAATTGAGACAAGAACAAGATATAGACAACCAACACATAGACATATTGATTGAATTGGAAGAACACTTATCTCAATTACAATGCAAGGTATCAAGGGTTTGGAACCCTTGATAAACCTGTAAAAGTTGCACCAAATTCGTCTTTAGGGTTTCACCAAAACTTCTCTCTTTTTAATGTAAAAACTAGAAAACTATATATAGGAAAACTGGGCTGACGGCGTCAAGACAACCATGTGACGCCGTCACCTCGCCGCCAAATACTTCCTCGGACGGCCTTGATCTACTTATGACGGCCTGTGTGACGCCGTCACCAACCACGGTATTTTATTCTTGGCCTTTTGACGCCGTCAGGATGACTTTTGACGCTGTCATCAACTACGGTATTTTATTCATGATGTCTGACGCCGTCAGGGTGTAACTCTTGACGCCGTCACCTAGTGTATCCAGCATGGAAAATCGATACTTTGCCGTTTTCTTCACTTTTATGCTCCAAAAACGTCCAAAATGGCTTCTTTTCCAGAATTCACTCTCCAAGTACCTAACACAAAAGGAACGATTTAGGGCAATATTTGATCAAATAAAGTCGGATTTGGGCTTAAATGACCCCCTAAAAACGGATCATTTTTCGCCTCATCAGTCCTCATCAGAGTCTGAATAGTAAAAAGGACTAGCCCTATGGTCATTATCATGGTCAGACTCCTCCATCTCATAATTATTGTCAAAGTGATGGTCAGGCGAGAGGTTAGGTGGGTTCTCATTTTCCACTAAAGGGATTGGGGCGGGTAGTTGAAAAATCCTACGACGAAAAATATCAATAACAGGAATCAAACGATCAATGTTATTGTTATACATCGAAATAGTATACGAACAAAAGAAACAAAGAAATAAGATAGACTAAAGAAACTTATAAAATAAAAATCTTACTAGAAAAGAATCTAGCAAGTAGACCTAATAAAAAGAAATTCTAACCTAGAAAATAACTATTCCCCGACAGCGGCACCAAAAACTTGATGCGTGGAATTGCACCCTCGCAAAAGGTTTTACCTCTCAAGGGATCTTGAGAAGCTTGCAATCCCCACCAGGCAGTGTACCTGTTCGTTATAGTATAGTATAGTGACAAGTACCAGGGGATTGATCGTTCAACTCAGGAATAGTGTTCGCTAGGATTAAAATTCTACTAAACTAGGTTTAAGGGTGAGGGATGATTCTTTTTGTATTTTTATATTTTAAAGAAAACAAGTAAAATCTGGGGTTTTGAAGGAGTGGGCAGAATTAGTTGCTAGCCAACTAACCCAATTAACTAAAGATGCAATCAAAATAAAATAAAATGAACTTAAACTAATGTGTGGTGGAAAAAATAATGAGAGAAAGTGTGTTTACTTAGATTTAATTACTCCCTAGATATCTTTTACTGGTTGATTAGCTTGTTACAATTGCATGGATGACGGGTTATATTCCTTAATACTAGTCGTAGGGCCGTGTACGATATTCCCTAACTGTATAGGCTTCTACTTCATTCTAGGTCGAGCTGACTACTAGCTCCTAATGTAGTATCACTAGCAGTTGCCTACGCATTAAATACAACCAATAAATCGTAGTACACCTCCGATCATGTTTCTTAAGACGTTCAAGCAAGTTACCAATTGGAAGTTTGCCAGTTTTCTTAAGCCTAACATCGAATTCAATCATCCACAACAATTATAAACAAACCATCAACCAATAATCAACATCTAGGTTTCATTACATCTAAGCAAACACAAGAAAAACCTAGCCTAGCATGTTAAAAAGAAGACAAGCATAAGATAAAATCAAGCAACACATAGACATATTGAATGCTTATTGGAAAACTTATCTTCAATTGAACATGGATGGAACAAGGGTTGAAACCCTTGTTGTTACAGAAAATTTGTCTAGGGTTTGCACATAAAAGTTCTCCAAAAGTTCCACACCAATGAATGAAAATTAGAAAACTATATATAGATTTTACACCTTGACGGCGTCACGTTATAGCTTGTGATGCCGTCAACTCGCCGCCAAATTAAAGGTCGTATTGCCTAGATCCAATCTTGACGCCGTCATGTTGAGAATAAGCTCTGGGCCGTCACTTGTAAATCAATCCTGACGGCCTTGGTGACGCCATCAGGCATTTTTGCCTTGAAATAGTTCTGGGCCGTCATGTGTATTTTCCATATCCACCTCTTTTGTCAAGCTTGACGCCGTCACTTGTATGGCCTTGACGCCGTCAGGTACTGTTCCCAGCAAGGATTTTGAGACTTTGTTGTTTTCTTCACTTAATCGTTCCAAAAACGCCCAAAATGCTTCCTTTTCCAGATTTCTCCTCAAAAGTACCTAAAATGACAAAAGGAACGATTTAGGGCAATAATTGATCAAATAATCACGAATTCAGGCTTAAATGACCCCCTAAAAGCGGTACACTTTTCGCCTTATCAATAAATGTTTATTAAAAATAGTACTTAAATTACTTGCATTAGAATTTAAATGAGAAGAGGCACGTGTATCCATGTTCCAAGTCGGGTCCTGCAAAGTCATAGTGCTAAAAACACTAGTAAGTGAAGTAGCTTGAGACAGGTACTTGTCAGGTACAGGACCGAGTATACTGGTAGAGGGAGTGGGCTGGGCTATGTTTAATGTTTGATGTTTGATGTGGAGGCTGGGCTACGTTAGGTAGCTGTTGAGCTTGTTGGGCCTGGTGGTTATTTTGGACCAATGGTGCGTATGTCTATTGGTGATATAAGGGAGTTAAATAGGCTTGTGGAGTGGACTGGTAACCCATACGAGAGTTGTGGCTTGGCTTTTTTGTTTGTTGGGCCACACGACTGTGGTAAAATCCAGAAGGAGCCCACGTAGTGGGGTTGTGACCAGGGTGTAATATACCAGACATACGATTAGTTGGTGTTCTTGTACTGTTTTTGTTTTGCATATTACTTGTTTCCATGTTACTTTTAAATGGTACACCTGACCAGCTAGGGTAATCATGTATAAACTTACAATGATCACCAAACTTGCATGATCCGTTGTTGAAATAATTACATAATGGAGGTAGACTTTGATATTTAGTAGTTTGATAATTGGTATTACCTTTGGGTTTAGACGAATGAGATGCATGAAGGTTGTCTTGGACGGCCATTGTTGCCGATATGGTGTGATAGGGTTGAAGAATATTAGCAGAGCTAGGAGAAGAGGGATGGAGGGAGATGAATTGGGAAGAGGTTTTAGGAGAGGATCGTTTTATTTTTGAGATGATATAGGAATCTGTATTAGTGTTAGGATGATGGAGGTAGGGAGGATTTTTATTTTAGGATCGGTATTAGTAGCCTGATACCATATTGGAATACAAAGATTGTATAGAATCAATTGAGTTGTGTGTTCATCGATGCATACAAAGCAAACCCTTTATACCCTATATACATGCACTATATAAGGTAAATTATAATCACACTTTAATACATGATCATCTACAACTAAGCCAAATGAATATAATAAATGTGAGCTTATCCCAATGAGTCATGAGCTTATCCCAATGAGTCATGATCGACTAATACTCTTTTAATTATTGATGAACTTAAGTTTGTGTTAATGAGAGATTGTCTCTCCATACTGGAGGCAAGCCTTATGGATATGCCAATTTGACTTTTGAAGTTTGAGTATCTAAAGTCATAATTGAAAATTCATGAGTCAAATTGTAAATGGCATATTCTATTTGAAGTTTCATGAGTCAAAATGGGTACGGATTTAATTGGGTTGGATTAATCATATTAAATGTCAAAATCAGGGACCAAATGTGAACACTAAACTTAATAATGGGCAGGAGTTTTAACTATACCAATGGCAACATGGACAAATTGAGGGACCAACAGTGTCTTCCCTGACATGCTCTATTTACATCTAAATTTGTATATATTTCCAACAAATAATGGAGAATCGAAGAGTTTAAAATTTTAATTCAGACTCTTCGTTTTCCCAATTTTTTGTATATATATTGGTTACTTCCACATGTTGCTGCATACCAAGCTTATATCATCAACCTCAAACACATCTATCACATTCACTTGAAATCATGTTGTCTGGAAACAAACGACCAAGAGATGCGGATGCTATCCGAGACAAAGAATTGACCAAAAGACCAACTATTGAAGCAAATGTGGCAGTAGAAACCCTGTATCTAACCAACAACAGTCGGCCAAAGTCGAAGGTGATGAAAGTTGGTAATATCAACTAGAAGCTGCGTTGGAACAGGAGGAAGATCAAAAGGAGAAGGAAGAAGTAAAGGAGAAGGAAGAAGGAAAGGAGGAGGCAGAAGGAAGCCATGCTGAAGTGATACAAGGAAGGTGTTCTGCAGTGGCAGAGGAGCATTGGAAAGAGAAGGCTGCACTTAGGAAATTAGAAAAAAAATGGATAAAACAAAAAAATAATGAAACTGAAGAAGATGAATGTTTAGAAACATTCAGTTATGATGATGTACATTTGGCATACGCCTCGGATTAATGTCATTATGTAATGAAATATATTTTAAATGATAATTTTAATCTTGATTTTTCGAGTTTTTGCTTTCAATTGCATGTTTGTATCTGCATATGCAGTTTAGCGGGTGTTTGGATTTAACAAGTTTGACTTTCACAAGTCAACATACACCCAAAAAGTGAATGACTGTGTAACCAACGGTGTATTTTAGTGACCAACGGTGTATTTTAATGATGATATAATCTACTAACTTGCTACTTAACGAGATGTTAACAATACCCCATTTGAGGAAATAACACACTAATATGGTGAATTTCCATGAAGATCCATGTTTGCTAATGATGCGTAGAATTGCGCCCTCGCAAAAGGTTTTACTTCTCAAGGGATCTTGAGAAGCTTGCAATCCCCACCAGGCAGTGTACCTGACCGTTGTAATATAGTATAGTGGCAAGTACCGAGGGATTGATCGTTCAACTCAAAGAATAGTGTTCGCTAGGGTTAAAACTCAATTAAACTAGGTCTAGAGATGAGGGATGATTCTTTTTTTATTTTTATATTTTATGGAAAGCAAGTAAAAATCTCGGGTTTTGAAGGAGTGTGCGGAATTAGTTGCTAGTCAACTAACCCAAATAACTACAAATGCAAACAAAATAAAATAAAATGAACTTAAAATAAATGTGGTGAAAACAATAATAAGAGAAAATGTGTTTACTTAGATTTCACTACTCCCTAGCTATCTTTTACCCGTTGATTAGTTTGTTACAATTGCATGGATGACGGGTTATATTCCTTAATACCATTCGTAGCACCGTGTATGATCTTCCCTAACTCTATAAGCTTCTACCTCTTCCTATGTCGAGCCGACTACTAGCTCCTAACATGGCCTCATTAAATATAACCAATTTATCGTAGTACACCTCCGATCATGTTTCTTAAAACGTTCAAGCAAGTTACCAATTGGAAGTCTGCCAGTTTTCTTAAGCCTAACATCGAAATCATTCATCGATAACAATTATAAACAAACAACCAACCAATAATCAATATCTAAGTTTCATTACATCTAAGCAAACACAAAGAAAACGTAGCCTAGCATGTTAAAGAGAAGACAAGTATAAGATATAATCAAACAACACATAGACATATTGAATAATTGTTGGAAAACTTATCTTCAATTAAGCATGGATGAAACAAGGGTTTGAAACCCTCAAAAATGTAGTAAAATTCGTCTAGGGTTTTCTCCCTTCAAAGTTGCACACAATGAATGAAAACTAGAAAAGTATATATAGATTTTACACTCTGACGGCGTGAAGAGTAAGGTCTGACGCCGTCAACTCGCCGCCAAAATAATACTCGTATTGACTAGATCCACTTCTGACGTCGTCATGTGTAAACTTGATCTTGGCCATCACATGCAAATTACTCTTGACGGCCTTGGTGACGCCGTCATGTACAATTCTTCAAAAACGTCTCTGGCGCGTCCCGTGTAACTTGATTTATCCACCTCTTTGTCAAAGGGTGACAGCGTCACATATCCCTGACGCCGTCAGGTACAATTTCCAGCATGATTTTGAGACTTTGTCGTTTTCTTCACATTTTCTCTCCAAAAACGTCCAAAATGCTTCCTTTTGCAAATTTCCTCTCAAAAGTACCTAAAATGACAAAAGGAACGATTTAGGGCAATATTTGATCAAATAATCTCAACTTTGGGCTTAAATGGCCCCCTAAAAGCGGTACATTTTTCGTCTCATCAAATACCCTTACACTTGAGATTTGCTTGTCCTCAAGCAAATGCGCTTTTATTCTAATCAAAATAGAAGCTAGGGGTCATTTAACACTAATATAAAAGTAATTGCAACAAATAATCATTCCACTTCAACCAAAAACAAACACGGAAATTATACACTAGCACCTCACAAATAGTGTTTAGATACTCACATCTCTCGGGTGTAATAAAGTATATATCACAATATGGAAATGGAAAACAATTCTCACTACCTGTCATAGTAAATAAATTACCATAGGCTTGGGAAAGGGTCAAACCTCCACCACTTGGTGTAAGCACCTAGGATAAACTATCAAAGAGGGCTTTTAAAGGGTTATAATGTGAGGTGTAGGGATATGGTAAACACGGTTTTGTTGGATAAAGGCAATATTTAATGGTGGCGAGTTAATCATCTTGGTCAATTACATATACAATGTGGCGTTGCTAAGCCAAGACTCGACTCGACTTAAGCTAATCAAAAACTAACAAAACATAAAACAAACATAAAAGGAAACGGGATGGTAGTCCGTATGTTTTTTCTCTTTTTCTTTTTCTATTTTTTTTCTTCATCATTTTTTTTTTTTTTTTTTTTTTTTTTTTTTTTTTTTTTTGCATACACTCTTGCCCTACTATCCAAAATAATAAATCATAGGGAATTTGCATTCCCCTTACACCTGAACTTTTACATATTGTACAATTAACTATTCTAATGACTCGAATCAAGATAATCAAAACACTTGGAGTACTTTTTAAGATTAACGCACATATGGGGGTAATATATGATGTTCTTCCCCATTACTCCATAACACTAGTACTTTACCCATGAGTTCCAATCGTCCCAAAACAATATGTACAAGATATGACTCGACTTAGCAACCATGTAATCAATTAGATAATTAACTAAGGGTTTAAACACATAACAATAAAGCACTAAAGATGAGTGCATACAAGGAAGGCTAAGGCGATTTGGTTGCACATTTGGGGTGGATTGTGAACAAATTCTTCCTTTAAGTAAAATGCTTAAAGTTAGAAACGAAAAGATAGGCTCGGAGGGGTGTACTAGGGGTATCGTGTACTAAAAATGAGTACAACGCAAAGGTGTGGGAAAAATTAATTGACTTTACTAGTCAAGTAATTATGACTTTATTGGTCAAGTAATTATGATACGGGTTTAAACACAAGGTTATCCTAATGCCTCTTATCATGTACTAAATCCTAACTACATGAATGTAGTCTCACTAGCGGTCTCGGGATGCATCATTAACGCAAGTTCTAGAATCTAAGTACTACCGGTACACTCATAAGCATCTTTTTCTAACAAATCTAGGGGCGAACCTCACATATTTGGGTGGAAAATTTTGAGTGGTACGGTTTTTCGTGCTAGTCATACAACTCCAATCCATGAGACGCTCATTAAGATTAAAGCTTCACTCCTAAATGTTGTAAAAAATTTTAAATTTGGCGCTAAAATTTTCCTAACAAGTGTTTCTCTTAGTTTTATTACACACCTACTATTGAACATACAAACTCAAGTGCAATTGCATTCTCTAAGGTATCATCATTTACCCTCCCCTTACACTTAGGCTGAACATTGTCCCCAATATTCAATAAAAAGGATGTAAAAGTAATGAAGGTAAAAGAATGAAACAGATACTCCCCTGATTCGTTCGGTGTGGATAAATGGATAACATGGTTAAATCCTTCTCCAAGAAAATGAACGTTGAAAGCTTCCCTCCCGAAATATAAATCATCTTCTTGTCCAATATAACCTGTTAAACATGAGAAAACAATCATGGCAAACCTCGCGTAAAATTAGCGGCAATCTATATATATATAAGGATATAATGCTTGTGGAATGAATATTTGCAGATTTCCTGGAGTTTATAAAACTAAAGAATTAACAAAAAAAAACTTTAAGACTGGTAGAAAAACAAAACTTGCAAAAATTTTCAGAATTTTTACACCTGACGCCGTCAGGTTATGATCTTGACGCCGTCAGAGTGCTCTGACAGAAATCTCATGTTAAGTTTCCGGAAAATTTCTGGAAAAACTCATGCCTTAATTCCTGGAATTCCTGCAAAACATCATTATGACTCGATACAAGTATTTGACTCAAACAAATACTAATATACATGTTCATTTAATATTGTTATGGTTCATGTTCAATTCCGTTCTTAAAAACAAATTTAGATTTCCCTTACACTTATCTTTTGCGAAATACCTTTTTATGAAGTTAAGACAAGCAACAAGGTAAAGCATTTTCACAATTTTATGAAACATGATCCACAAACAATAAAAATAAAGCATGCCTACGGAAACAAATAAAATCAAACAAACAAACAATCGAACAATTAAAACAAGTAAAACTTGGGTTGCCTCGCAAGAAGCGCTTTTCTTTATTTACGAGTCTTGTAACTTGATTTATCCACCTCTTTGTCAAAGGGTGACAGCGTCACTAGTAATACTTGACGCTGTCAGGTATAATTTTCAGCATGATTTTGAAACTTTGTCGTTTTCTTCACTTTTTCACTCCAAAAACGTCCAAAATGCTTCCTTTTGCAAATTTCCTCTCAAAAGTACCTAAAATGAGAAAAGGAACTATTTAGGGCAATATTTGATCAAATAATCTCAACTTTGAGCTTAAATGACCCCAAAAAGCGGTACATTTTTCGTCTCATCAGCTAACTTCAGAGAAACAACATCTAAGTACAAAAATGATGATGTTAAAGGAGTTTGAGTTAGATTTAACTTAGATATGGTTGAAAATGTGATTGGACTATAATGCCCCTGAAACTAGAACATAAAACGTGCGTTGACCTTGCCCAAATGGGTCAAGGGACGCAATCAGACTCAAATTCCTAAGGTTTGGACGCCTGGGGACGAATCTTGAAAGTTAGGGTGCCCTGTGATGTTTCGTGGAAAGTTTATGGACCAACTATGTATTTACTCTTAAATCTAACACATTATTCATTTTTAAGCTTTTATTTATTTTTTATTTTTTTTTAAAAGTTTTTAAGAAAAAGTTATTCGTACTTTATATATAATAGAAGGGCATCCGCGCAATGCGACGGCGCATACCCGGTGACTATTTTATGCCGAACAAATGTTTTTTATTTTAAACTTACTTATTTAGTATTTCCCAAATACTATAAAATAGTAGAGTTATGTTTTTCAAAAGTAGAAAGCCTAAATTATTAATAGTGTAAATGGTTAACATTTTTATTTTCAAATTTTAGCATTAAATTGGTAGCTATAAGTTTAGTGAGCTTTTCTTATAAGCAATTCTATTAAAATGTATCATTATTTGAGGGCGGTTACATATGGTTTAAATGATACATAAATTTTCATATTTTACATTAATTTTCTACTTTTCCTTTAATAATAATGTTTTTGGTATTAAAATTTTAAGACTTCCTTTTGTAAGAAGTCTCAAATGCTTTATAATGTAGTATAGATATAGATATATAGATTCTCAAAAGCCCTCTCTTAGGCCCCGTTTGGTTTGTTGTAATCTAGCGTAAATTTAATTGTAATTTGATTACATGACGTAAGGGGTTTGGTTTGCATAATATATGTAGTTTCAACTCAAATTACATTACGTAGAATGTTTGGTTTACAACGTAATTGTAATTTAATCATTCAAATTACATCAAGTGAGAGAATTCATATTACATATCAAGTTTGATGGAAAGTTTTGAATTACGTTGTAATTTAGTATTTTATAATTCAAAGCATTAGTATTTATAAAAAATTATTATTATTATTATTATTATTATTATTATTATTATTATTATTATTATTATTATTGTTATTGTTATTATTATTATTATTATTTTCTGAATTACATTACTTTGTGAGTCAACCAGTGTTCTAAAAGGCGCGTCAAGGCGCCGCCACGAAATGGACCAAGGCGTGAAGTCTAGGCGTCGTGTGAAAAGGCGTGGAATAAGGCGCGAAAAGGCGTGCCAAGGCGCGCCTTATCGTATGGCGTGGCGCCATTTTTAGAAGGGGATGATGTGGGTTTAAATTTTGGGCCTAGTAATTTCTAAACATAGTTCAAATTTTCACTTTATTTCTTATGCATATCACTTTTTGTAAGCTCACCTTTTGTAAACTCACATTTTGTAAACTCGATATGCATATAAAATATGATATTATAACATAAATGATAAATATATAAATATTTTTTCGCCGCCTTAGTCACGCCGCAAAAAACGCCATGGCTTCGCCATGGCGCGTAAGGCTTGAGGCGTGGCCTTGCCGCCACGCCACGCCTCACGCCATTTATAACATTGGAGTCAACTAAACACAATGACATATTTCATCAATTACAATTCGAACACATTCCAATTCTTTAAATTATAATTTATTCAAATTACAATTTCTTCAAAAACATTCTGCGAACCAAACGCACCCTTATAATATAAGAGAAGAACTTTGTCAATTCTCCAATATTGATAGTAACCCATTAGGCGGCTCGCAACACTGGGTAAAAAAAAGAACAAAAAAAAATTGAAACATACAAGAATAGCTTAATGATATCACGTCCAAGAAATAGTTGCGAGTTCAATTCATGTCTCGTAAAACTGTATACAACATATTAGTGACGCGTTCGTGTCATCTAAAATCAGTTTGGTTAAGCATCTTTGATAAGCTTTAGATATAACCATGGAAGTATTACTTCAACACTGTATGTGGCTAAGCTTATATGATGGGTTTATAAACTTATTAGTTTATGCTAGATGAATACTCGCGTAAAACGACGATGTATAATAATGATTAATTATACTTGTAAACTTGTAGTCATTGTGAAAAAAAAAAGGTTTATGAGTTAAAAGCGAAAAATATAAAAGTTTGAGAATTAAACATTATTTAAACTATTAAATTAGTGGTGCATGTTGTTATCATTTTTAATTCATGCTCTATATATGGCAAGGTTTCAAAAATCGCTAGGCGCTAGCCGGACGGTCGGGTATCGCTTAGTGATTAACCGGTCAGGGTGCGATTAATCGGATTAGATTTTTAATATATAGTTATAAAATTTTGAAATTATATGCCTTATTTGACTGATTTATTTTTATTACTATTTTTCTTGCTGTCCGTGGCCAATTTTCATCCGATTAATCGGTATGTTGACCGATTTTTGACCAAACCAATTAATAAGACCGATTGATGAAATTCCGGACGGTTAATCCCCACCTAGCGCTAAGGCCGATTTTGGCAACACTGATATATAGTATAGATGTAAGTTAATAATTTCAAGGGGTATTTTAGGGAATCAATTTTACTCATTTTAAGAGATTTTAGGTTTTCAAAAAAAAGCAAATTTGTTTTATAAGTAATTG